>CM042315.1:41000625-41158125 GCA_023566125.1 Zingel zingel
CTCTCTTTTTCCTTGCAGAGCAATAAGAGCAAGTACAGTATACTGTAACAGGACATATTGTGCCCTCCTAGGCTTTGAGCTCTTGCTCTTTTGTCCCTGTGACTCTCTAAAAGAGGACTTCCTCTCTTTTTTCTGAGAAATTAATTAAATGACAAGCGGAGAGAGCCATGTCTTTCCTTTTTTATACTGGGATGCAAGAGGTCGAAGCATCTGTCTCAGGGATGTAGCCACCACAACTCTGTTTTCGGACATAATAGCATCTACCTACTCTTCCATATGCATCCCTTAAAGACTTTTAAAGGTAATCTAAATGAATTGTGTAAGAGGATATGATCTTTTGCAGAAACATGATACATAAATGCCATTGTTTCTAATTTTCATATGTGTCATTTGTTTTGATCACGGTCATCTACCTCACCGCTTAACATTATGACTGCATGGCTTGACTATTTTTGGTGCCAAACCTTGAGAAGGGCACTGTTTCAGCTACTTGCAGGGCACAGAATTTAAAAGCCCATTATGCATAATTTGAGCCAGAAATGGACAGATTCACTTCGGAAAAATTTTGATAGGTTTGGATCTCAGTCTCAGCCTAAAAATTGATGAATGAAGAAATGCACCCATGCACACACACACACGCACACAAACACACACACACACACACACACACACACACACACACACACACTCAATCTGCCTGGCCACATCAACAGAGCAGGTGTCCTTAGCGATGCACCAATGCGCACTTGGATCTCTGCATCTCAGAAGAGAGGGAAAAGAGGGAGGAGGGAGAGGCAGAGAAAGAAATAAAGGACAGTTAGAGGAAAGAGAGGGAACAAGTGTCAGTGGTGATATGTGAAGGTGTATGTTAGCTAGCTGCTGGAATGTGGAGGTATACAGAAGAACTAGAGGTAACCTTAACACGTGCATCATGACTTTGCGTAAACATACACGCCACTTTCCGTGGCGTGTTATCTGTACACATTTTGAGCTATCCGCGTGTATGTCTACGCTGTATACAGCAGATGGCAGTAAACGTGGTAAGGAAATAACACACGCGGGACGTGATCCCTGCTCTCCTGTGTGAAAGTCCTGTGTTTTACCCATCCACCACCCAGACCAACCTTCCCATTCATACTACTCGCTACGGCGTCAATTCACACGCAAACGCAAGGTAATGTATGTCAATGGAGGACAAACGGCGTTGATAAACACGCTGAAAAGCGAGTATGCGTCTTCATAACACGCCAATAACGGCATACCAATTGGCGTGTCATCCACACGCCACTTCGTGAGATCAGTCTGGCATCCGACACGACGTACCAGTGAAATCTTGTTTGAATGCTCCTCATTGCTTTGCTCGAGAACGACACGCGCTCGTTGTTTTAGGGATGATCGGAAAGATCAGAAGATCGAGATGATGTTTATTTTCGGTAATCCATATAATATATATTTATCAGAAAAAACTAAGCAGAGAGAAAAAACATATTTAGTAAAGACCATGCCCCCCCCTGCTGAGTCTCAGCAACATGGGACATAAATAACCATTATGAATCGTGCTGTTTGGTCTCACCCTGCCGTTTCTCAAACAAGATCTAGTTTCCATTTAGCGACAATGGTGATGAGCAAGCCTCCTACGATGGTGCACCAAGAAAAGAAAAAAACAAATAAAACAAGTTATGTGTTTATCTAGTGCTTTCATTCCCTAAAAATGTAGACAGACCCAGGACTTTTATCCAGTTTAGTATCCCGTTTTTCAGCCTCTGCGTGTTTACATTTCGACTCGTCTGCCTAATAGGCTTGCATCCAGGCTAAAGCTACATGAGGCCAGAGGGCAAGCCGACTACTAAACAGCCACGCAGCTCAGATGAAAAGAAAAACTGCTGCGCAAATAGCACCATCGGTTTGCACAAAAGAATATGTCGGAGAGGTTATCAATTTACTATCATAAAGAATAAGACATGAAATAACTTTCATTGTGAACGTTTGCCTGGGTCAAATGGGATAAAACGTGGGGTTTGGAGAAATCCAAAATGCCCAATTAAGAGTGCTCAATCATACCATCAGTGGTGTCATAGATCCACGTCTGTGTAGAAGCTAGTTGCCTTTCCTCTCTGGCATCAGTTCAGAGACAATGTCGTGGGTTGTTCAGTCGCATACTCTTCTGTGGCCTAAAAGATTACCCTACAAAAACGTTATCCCGTGGCAAATCTATCCTTAGACCAGGCATTTTTAAAACCTTGTAGCAGAAATCAAGCCCCTATTCAGGGAATCCCCTTTGTAGAACTTAAATACATCCCAATGTGTCGATCGACAAAGGCCTCTACCCTTCCTCCTCGCTCTCGGTGAAACACTAAGTTTAGGATTGTCCGCCGTGCCTGTGGGTGGCTTTTTTCATTCTTCCTTTATTTTGCTCGCTCTTTTAGAGCATTAGGGCGACCAGCCATTGAACCACAACGGCTACTATAAAAATTCATCAGGATTAAAATGACCTCACACGCAAAATTAAGGTTTCCCCAATGTACACAATAAGGGCCTGTATCTTTTTTAAGACATTCTCAGCTTCCTTGGGAACAGGATTGTTTCTCGACAAAGTGGTCTCTACTCAACAATGAGCACCTTTCAGACACACACACAGGGACTGCCTTTAGAGCCGCGCGGAGAGACGGATTTCACATATCAATCAAAAGAGGGAGGGGGAGGGAGAAAAAGGGACCTCGTCTGGCGAGAGTGGTCCTTCAGGAACCATGAACAGATTCGAATGGAGTATATGCTTTTCTCTCTTACCGCCACTATTCATAATAACAGAGGACACAGGAGTAGTGGAGAGGGAGGGGAGTCCTCTTAACACGTTTCTTTTTTTTTTTCCTTTTCTCTTCTTTTTTTTCAAACTTGTCTTCCCTTATATGGGGATTGAAGCATGGTCCCTCAGACTGGCCCTGAAATAATAAGACTGTAGTGGATGCCTAGATTGTACAACATTGAAAAAAAGTTGCTTTGTGAAGAGGCCACTGTATTCAGTCTGTGTGCAAGCTTTCATGTTCTTGAGTTTGTTCATTCACGCCTTGTATGTGTCTGTCTGTGTGTCTCTGTGTGTGTGAGTGTGTGTGTGTGGTGGGGGGGTCATTCCATTACACCTGCGCGATGGCATAATGAGCCCATGAGTGTGTGCACTGGGCCACAGCCACCCACTGCGCCAGCCATGCACACCACTGCCGCTAATCATGTTGGAAATGAATAAGGTGTCAGAGTGGGTAATTCACAGCTGTATTAAAGCACCTCAGCCCAGATATAAGGTACATAAAACAAATTAAATATAGTATTCTATTATGGATTTTTTTTTTTTTTGACAGCTGTATTAATGGCCACAACGCAAAGGTCTTCTTATTAGGTCACTGGCTACATGTTTTCACCTTCTTCACTTTTTTAAGCCAGGGCTATTCAGATCATCTTCGACTCATAGCACATAGCTCATAGGAATACAAAGAGAGGAGAGTGGGAGAGAATTGGCTAAAAGCTATGGAGTCAGTTTAGTGTTCAAGTTACACCAGATCTGTGAGACATGCAAGTTATTTTCACAACACGGAACAGATCACATATTTAAAAAAAAAAAAAAAAAATCAAAAAACCTGGCTACTCTTCATTGCTGACTCAGACATTATACATGTATTACACAGAGTACACATAAAGACAAATGGGTTTAGTATTTAAGTTGCATCTTTGTGAGAATTATGAGACAAAACCGAAAACAGATGAGGAACAATCTGAGGGCTATTCCATTCCTCCCAACAATACAGTACTAAAGTGGTGTGTTTTTAAATAATTGGAGACGGGGAGATTACCCTACGTTTGTTCACTGCCTCGTGAATTACATCATTTCACCCTGCTTAGACCTCAGTCTGACATTAAAGTGGATCTCAGTGTAACTGGGGGGAGTATTAGTATTCACTGCATGTATGTGTGGCACATGTGTGCTATTTTTAAATAGGGATGCTGTGAAAGTGTGGAATTGGGGACAAGGCAGCCTTGCACCGGGCCGTGACACAGACTTATGTTAAACCTAATTAGATCATGATAATAGCTTTAGGGCCCCAGTGATCAATGCTAGAGGTCTGTAGAGATGAACTTTCCTTAAGTTTCATGCCGCACGCTGGTTGTACTCAATTATTTTCCAAACACACACACACACACACACACACACACACACACACACACACACACACACACACACACACACACACACACACACACACACATCAGATTGGTTTGCAGACACTGTGTTACACGATAGCATTATTTTACATACGTGTCTGCATATCATCTGTCTGTTTCAATGGCTTGCCTTTCTACTGTTGTAGTGAATGTGTACAATATGGTTGGATCGATATATGTGGTCAGTGTTGGACTAATTCAAATGTTAAATAGCGTGTATCAGTGCTACATCCCCCACCAATATGATGGACATGATTCAGAATTCCTTGGGTACCGCTTTACAATAAGGCTACCATTTTTAAGAATGGATTATAGTTAGTCTTAGTTTTGGAGATGTTAGTAAATCATTAATAAATGGTGATGTGTTTCACGCTTTACAATAAGGTGCCCTCATGCCAGTTACAAAATAGGTAAGTTAGTAACTCATTGGTAAATGGTGATGTTTTACACTTGACCTTTTTGCAGTTATAATTATAAGTTCGTAACTCAACAATAAATGGTCATAGAAAATGAGATGCCAGGAAACATCAAGATGAATGCACTCAGTGAACCAATATCACACGGCAGTTTGTGAAATGGTCACGTTATTTTTTATCTATTGATTTGTGTACACGGACACGATTATCTTGTTTATTTTGTGTTGCTGACAACGTAATGTATTCATGCTGGTCAGCACGTAATGGGAAGCATCTATAAGGAGGTTAGGTTTCGGGGTTTCAGAAAAGAAGAACGGGGAAATGACACGCCACACGCTGGGACACGAGCCACAGTGTCTGGGGGACGCGCCACAACAACGGGACGGTTGGGTTTAGGAAAAGAAGAACGGGGAAAGGACCTGTCACACACCGGGACACTAGCCGCGGTCTCTGGGGGACATGCCACGAAAGAAGAACGGGGAAAGGACACGCCACACTTCGGGACACGATCCCCGGTCTCCAGGGTGAAAGTCCTGTGTTGTGTGACCCATCCACCACCCCAACCAACCTCCCTACGCAAATTTTCGGCATTTCATACCACTCGCTACCGTAGTCGTGCTGTGATCACGAAACATGCGTTTTCATTTCACGAACTGCCGTGAGACTGGGTTGAATATCAAGGATGCTGGCTGATGGAGAAGACCGAGTAAGTGTTGTAACCAATCTGAAGCTTAGCAGGACAGATACAGGTGGCCGCCCTTTTTAAGCGAATGAGTTATAACATCTTATTAATTATTTATAAAGGGTTCACAACCCAATTAATAAACTAATTCTTAACCCTTGTATTGTCTTCCCGTCGACCATGCATTGGTTTGTCTGTATAAAATAGCCTATAAACGATCACCCAATTCTGTGTTACATATCTGTAGCCAACTTCATAACTTATTACCAGTAGTTTTACACTTCTTTATGGAATTGATGGTGAATAAACCTCATTTAGATGATAATATGCCTAATTTTTGAGTAAAATAAGCAGAAATTAGGAATTATCTTGACTAATAGTTACGGTTGGAGAAACATATGTTTATAGTTGATCACAGATTTTCACCCGGGTAGACCATAGAAGTAGTGATCATCAATTAGCGTATGGAACCATCCATGTTATTTTTGGGAAATTTGGTTAAAAATAAAGCCATATTTCTGATATAGAAACTTTGAAAACGGGCCAAAATTTACCCATGGACAACATAAATCCTTTATAAGGTAGCCTTATTGTAAAGTGGTGCCGTTCCTTGATATTGGAAAAGCCCATTTGACATCACCTGAGTCCTCCAAGCCTCTCCCATAATGCAATTCACCCATAGTGTCTCCTCATCCTATTTCTGATTGTGCGCTGCTTTCCGTCAACAACCTTATGGTGGAGTCTAGTTTACAGCCTACAGACTCCTCGGATCACTCTCACTGAAGGCAAAGAGGATTCCGTATGCTTCCATTACTATCTAATGCAATTTGTGTAATGTAATATTTCAACGTGTCCGCGTCTGCTGACATGCTAGCTCGCTAGCCTGTGATTAGTCTTGATACTGGATGCTTTAGGAATCCCTGCACGTATCAGTGGGTTCTGGTTGAGCCACTTCAGTTGTTTACTCTCCGAGCTTCCTTCCTTTGCCTATACTCCCCTAATATTGCCTTATAGTGCCTGTACCTAAAAACAATAGACCTAAGGAACTCAATGATCTGCGCCCTGTTGCCCTTACATCTACAGTTATGAAATGTTTTGAAAAAACAACTTCTCCATGAGGTTTCACCTCTTTTAGACCAAAATCAATTCGCTTATTGGGCAGAGAGAGGTGTTAAGGATGCGCTGCTATCTTTGATTAACAGCACTCATGAGCACCTTGAGCATGCTAAGAGCCTGGTCAAGATTGTGTTCATGGACTTCAGCAGCGCTTTTAACACAATCCAACCCCACCTGCTGGTGAGAAAATTGGTGCATTTGGGAGTAAATCCCCAATTGATCTCATGGATTTATAACTTCTTGATGGACCGCAGTCAGCAAGTCAGATTTAACTCATGTATATCATCCTTAAAAACTATAAACACAGGGGCACCACAAGGGTGAGTTCTGTCGCTATTTTATACACATTGTACACCAATAATTGTCAAGCCTCCTCTTCAGCCCACACTTATTTTAAATACGCTGACGACACAGCACTGCTTTATAAAATGTGACATTTCTTCTGTGAATGAATTCCAGAGGGAATTACAGGATTTCACTCAGTGGTGTTCTGATAATTTTCTTGAAAAAAATGTGAAGAAAACAAAAGAGATGGTCGTAGATTTTAGCAAAAATAGAATTACAGCCCCCTCTTCTAAGATCAATGGTGAACTAGTGGAGAGAATCTCAACCTACAAATATTTGGGAGTTGAATTTGACTCTAAATTAACTTTTAATGAATGTGCACTGAATAAAACTGAGAAAATGCACCAGCGGATGTTCTTCCTTAGGAAACTAAACACTTTTAGAATAGACAGATACATCCTTGAAATGTTTTATAAAAGTATCCTCCAGAGTGTTCTGTCTTTTGGCCGTATCTGTGTGTTTGGTAACATGCATGTTAAGGACCAAAAGAGATTGCAGCGAATGATCAAGATGGCCAGTAGGATCATTGGAATTGACCAGGTGTCGGCAGCTCAGCTGTACAACGAGCTTGTCTTAAAAAAGACTGACCAAATCCTTAATGACCCTACTCACCCTCTTCATCATAAATTTATGAGAAGCAATAGGTCAACTGGTAGAATGTTACAACAGAGAATCAGAACAGAAAGGTACAAAAAATAATTTGTGCCTACAGCGATCAGACTGTATAATGACCAAGCACATGGCAGGCACTTTAATCCCGCACTGGCACTTTAACTGGATGGTAGATCTCAATTTTTTTAATAACCACTCCTAGTTATTATTTTTAAAATTTTTAGTTACATGATAATATTAGTCTTTTTCTTTTCGTATCGTAAATGTCAGATGTCGGATTGTCTTTGTCTTTTTGTAGTATTGTTTATTTATTTTTTTTATTGTTATTGCTGACTTCTGTCATTGTCATTTATGTAGCATTGTTATTCTCTTCTCTATACATGCTTATTGGCTTGTCTGTGGTGTCTATATGTTTAGAGAATATGTTGTGACAAGGACGCGTAATGAATGACCACATGACTTTCTCCTTGTGGGATAATAAAGTTTACCTTACCTTACCTTACCTTACCTTACCTTACCTTACCTTACCTTACTTCTCCCTACCTCAACTCAGCAAGCGCTGCAGAGGACACATTCAGGAGACAAAAGTACACTGTAATTACCTCTGGACAAGCTCCGGTTTTGGAACCAACTAGCGTGGCCTTTCGAAAAACTCACCCACCCATTTAATTCCACAACTGTCAACTGTCAACATGCTGTATGGTGTGCACTCACTGAAGCCCTGTATGTTTGTGTCTGGTCAAGACACACAAGAGACATTGTCTTTGAATGCACAAAATAGTACTTCACCCTTGAGTCAAGTCTGGGTTATTTTAGAAATTACTTTTCTTCTCACTAGTCTTTTTGAACCCCTAAATTCATTGATCAAAATTCATTCTAATGTGACATTTTGATCAAATGTTGCATGGTTTTAAAGGCCGTTTCAAAGTCTGTTTTTATTCTAATGAGATTACACCTGCAGGGGGGAAAAGGGGGGTAATAAACTAAATACTTGATAATGTTCACTATGAAAGTCCATTTTAAGTTCAGTTTTAGTATAAGGTGGTTTTGGGTATCTAATCAGGTTGTCTCCTGGCAAAATAATAATGCACAATGTGTGTGTGTTGCGTGTGTGTGTGTGTGTGTGTGTGTGTGTGTGTGTGTGTGTGTGTGTGTGTGTGTGTGTGTGTGTATAGAGAGGGGTGTTGTGTTTTGTTGCCATTGCTGTCTTACTCAGGCCTCATTTCCCTACTACTATTTGCCAGAGGTCAGCTTGATTCCTAATCTAGTGCTGGGTCAGTTTGCCTTTTCAGGGGCAGTACCAGGCCCGTTCCAGTTTGACATGCAAGCTTGCCTGCTGCAAAGCACTGCCATGACAAGTGGTATTAAAAAAAAAATTAAATTTTGAATTTTGAAAATTGAATTTGATTGATAGAGGTTGTTTTTTTAACTTATTATTATTGTAGAAATAATGATTTATATGCTGTAGTTGTGGTCAGGGAGGAACTCATCATATTGGAAGTGGACACCACGGACTGAATAATTTACTAAATGCCCAATCTCAGCCACATGTTTATCCGTCCATCGATAAAACAAGCTGTCTAGACAAAGGTCTACGTAGTGTATGATAATATATAATGACCCACTGAAACCTTCTAAGGAATCACGGTTTAACATCATTTAAGACACAATCTCTCAAGAAAGAAGAAGGCATCCGTCTGCTCGGTGTTGAGGTGTTAAGATTTCCATGGCGACATCTATCTCTCGCCACCACCTTGAGGGCATCTTTTAAGCAGAAGAATCTAGCCATTATGTGGCATTAACCTCATTAGAAAACACTCTTTAGCTGCTCTAAGATAAAATTGATTTACAGCTGCCATTTCCACCACTGCTCTCGATCAATGGTTAAACTATCCCTTTTATGGCCCTGTGCACACTCTCTGCTCTTCTTTTCTCCAGTTTTCTTTAACTGCTCTTTAATTTCATTGCACACCCCCCTCCCTCCACTCTTGTCCTCATGCCAGGTATGTAGTCACAGAGTGGAAGAGGGCTTTTCTCTATTCCTCCATGGTCAAATATGGGAATAGCTACATTTTTTAAGAGTGGTTCAACACAATAGGATCACCGGTAGATTCCTTGGACCAATTAGGCACCAAGTTGCTGTCTTAGTCTTTTCTAGATGTGGGAGTTTTTTACCACAGTCAGCTACATTTGCGTGGGTGGTCTTAATTGAGATTATATCTTAACACAATGTCGTTGTGGTGTTTTTCTTTCCACACTTACCAAGGTTGCTGTAGTTATTCACAATTTAGGAATGTGATTAGCCTAAGCAGCTGCAGATGCATGACCACGTTCAAAGAACAGATTTGAGGTTATTATGGCCCGAATATTGTAGAAATACAGGGGTTATATTGATGTTAACTTGTGATTGTCAATAAGGAAAAGTGAAGCTTAAAAAGTATCTGGGCCAACCCGTTCTCACTCCGAACTTGTAAAATATGGACTTTTGGACAGTGTCTGTCAGCGTCTGAAGCGATGCAAAAAGCACCCTTCATTGTGTTTGTAGAACGCACCGGGGAGAGCAGCAGCTACACAGGGTTTGAAGATGACATAGCACTAAGAGAGACTACGGTAGCGAGTAGTATGAAAGCCCGAAAATCTGCCTAGGGAGGTTGGTTGGGGTGGTGGATGGGTCAAACAACACAGGACTTTCACCCAGGAGACTGGGGATCGTGTCCCGCGTGTCACCTTTCCTAGACCCAACCGTCACTTTCTTCTTTTCCTAAACCCAACCATCCCGTTATTGTTTTCCTAAACCCAACCATCCCGTTATTGTTTTGCTAAACCCAACCGTCCCGTTCTTCTTTTCCTAAACCCAACCATCCGTTCTTATTTTCCTAAACCCAACCGTCCGTTCTTCTTTTCCTAAACCCAACCATCCGTTCTTATTTTCCTAAACCCAACCGTCCGTTCTTCTTTTCCTAAACCCAACCATCCCGTTAATGTTTTCCTAAACCCAACCGTCCGTTCTTCTTTTCCTAAACCCAACCATCCGTTCTTCTTTTCCTAAACCCAACCGTCCCATTCTTCCCGCGTCTCATGGAAACTTAAGCCCACCCATGACCTTTTCCTTAACCTAACTGCATCAAAAGTGACACCAATAGTGCAGACCAAGACTTTTAGCGTCAATAACAACGCCACAGGCACTTGACCAAGCATTTGTATTTTACTGTGATGGGAGTGAATTTGGCCTACCAGAGAACTTGTTAAACCCTCCTGTGTTCCTCAGGTCAAATTTGACCCGTTTTTCAAAGCTTCTACATCAGAAATGTAGGTTTCATTCATGCAAATTGCCAAAAAATAACACGGATGGTTACATACAACTCTCTTCCCAAATACAATTAAGGATCAGATCTCTACTTTCATAGAATTGTGGGTGTTTTATTACATTTTATAGCATTTGAAAAAACAATGAAATGGTTTCTAAACAGTATTCTGACTAAACTTTGATGGTCTGCGACTCAATCTTAACTATTTGTGGAAATAATTCATAATTTCAGCTTCTTTTTTTTAATCAAAAATGAGGTATCATTTCATAGAAATGAGGATTATTGACCATGAGAAAAAAAAGTGCAAAACTAGAAGAAAGAAGTTGTTAGTGGTGAATTTGGTGGTACTGAAACAAAGTGGATAAAAAAGCGACAGAAAGCTTGAAAAAAGCGTCTAAAAAAAGGGTTCACCCGGGAGGACAACAAGTTGGTAGACGGGAAGACAACACAAGGGTCAACATCAGCCGTGTTTCCATTTACGTATTTTTTCGTCAAGTCTGAGTTCTATTTGCTCAGGAACATTGAGAGACGCAGTTGAAAGCTCTAGAAAAAGCCAGAAAGCGAAAGTGATTTTTTTTTTTTGTCACAGAAGTGTAAAAAGTTGAAAGTGATTGGCCAGTGTGGCTAATTAAGGGAGTGTGACGTAGAAAATTTAAAAACTATGGATGCACAGAATGCGTCAAAGCACAGTTTTTAGCAAGCAGCGGCCCCTCTGCCTGTTTCCACATGAAGTTGACAGGTAAGACTGTGTAAGGCTAAACCGAGCAGAAAATCCACAATCTATGTCGGTGTGGCGAAATGTCAGAATGTGCCCGCCCACCTCTGACAGCTCAGGTTTATGTGGACGTTTAAGCAAAACACTCAACGCTGTATTTCTTTGACAAATCAATACAACCACCATTTCAGCTCTCCTTCCTTCCCTCCCTCCCTCCTTTCTCGTGCTCGCTCCTTTCTCATCTCCCTCTGTCTGGGAGAATTGATCTGCATGGATGGAAAGATATCAACGGACGGATAGAGTGATACGCCTCGCTCCCTCCTTCCTGCCCTCCTCTCACCGCACTTTTGACACATAAATAAAATATGTGGCCTTTTTTGTTTCGATTCGCCACGCCGTTAGTTCTGAGAAAGGAATACGGTGCACGGGGCTCACATGGAGCTGTTGGTAGACAAGAGGGAGCTGAGAGTCGGCTGGTTGCCATCACTCACTGTTCACAGGCGCCCTACAAAATCCCCTGAACTTTCCGACACATGCATTTGTTAGAGTGACACAGTCAGATTCTAAAGAATGGCATTAGAAAATAATGTGAGTGCTAAATTATTCAGGGTTTTTTTTTTGCCATAATGCCACACTTTACAACCACACACTGCTGCACACACACACACACACAGACGCGTATATATATATATATATATATATATATATATATATATATATATATATATATATATATATATATATATATATATATATATATAAATATATCCTCCCACTCACATGTGAATTATGGCAGATCCATTTAGTGTCAGTGTCCAAATTTGGTGCTGCGAGGGGAGAAGAGTTCACTGTCATGCTACTGCATTAAGATGCCAAACCAGCAACCGCAGTCAATCCCCACTTTAATATCAACTGAAATAAATCACGACCACGGCTATACACGTATTAGGCCCTGCTATTAACAGATGAATGCTACATGTTCATCCACACTTTGGCTAGATATTCCTGATATGACGGCAAAGGCATTTTCCACAGCTGGACAAGAAATAGATGCAAGGTGAACTAACCTCGCGTCCTCTGCGCATGCCAGAGCATCAGGCCCGGGTCACACAGGCCTGCAGGGTTTCCACTCCAGTCTGTCAGTCAGACAAAGGCTCAGCACTTCTCCTCACACTTTCCTAGGCTTCACTTGCACTTTTTTACAATTTCCTACGCTGCATCTGAAGCCCTCCAATAAGGGTCTAATCACACATACGCATACTTACTGTATATTACATAACCTAGGCCTTGCTCGCTACACAGCTCCTGGTCTGGACTCTGGAGAGAAGAATGACCAAAGACAGACAGCCAGCTCAGACTTAAAGACAGTCAGACAGAGTAACCCTACTTAAAGGGATAACTGATGGGATTAAATAGGAATTATCTGTTGATATGTCCATGCAGGTCCTCTGCATATCCATATACAATACATGTCCCAGCCAACTGCTGTGTGTTTGTGTTTGCCCATGAATGTGTGCGTGCGTGCGTGTGTGTGTGTCATTATCATGATCATCCTCATCATCATAGTGATCGTCATACCCTGACAGACTTTAAGATATCAGCAAATATTGTATGGTTGTCCAAAGAATCAATATAATATATCATATCATATTGTGATACAACTTGTGATTTACACCCCTAGTAATGACTACTGTCACTAATTAATACCTGGAAACCCGAATGAGTGCACTGCTATTACTCCCTCTTCATTGCCCTAAGTCTCCATTCCCCTACTCCCACCCTCCCATTCCCCTCTCTCCCCGAAAGCCCTTAGTCACCTCAGACAGTGGATGGGGGGTAGTTCCTTGGACAGCGTGACAGCGTGCTCAGCCCCGTTAAGCCAGCCTCAGCTCCAGCTCCGCTTCTGGTCGCCACTGATCAGGGAGCCCTAGGAGAGAGAGAGAGAGAGAGAGAGAGAGAGAGAGAAGATAAGGAAAGTGCTGAGTTCACCGCCACCGCTACCACTGCTCCCCTTTCCTCCCTCCCCTCCTCTCTTTGCTCCGAGCATCCCCTCCTCAGGAAGGGGGTTTCCCCCCCTGGAAAGAGGAGGGGAAGTTGAATTGACTGCTGCACTGGTGACTGAGCGGAAATAACCTCCAGCTCTCTGCTCATTCTCCTCCTGTTAATCCAACAACTTCGTACACTCGTAGACTCGTGACTCGACATGGACTCGCACATCAATGACTTGGACTAGGACTCAAAGATTTATGAAATCAGACTCAAGCATTCATGAAATAGGACTCGGAAGTTGAAGGAAATTTTGGACTACTTTTAAGTGTAATAAGCAGTAATGGAGTACTCGAGACCTGGACTCGGACTCGAGACCTGGACTCGGACTTGAGTCCGACTCGAGTCGCTATTCTCTAGACTTAACTCAGATTCAAACTCAGGTAATGGTGACTCGACTCAAACTCGGCTCGGACTCTTCTTACTCCAGACTTGACTAGGACTCAACAGTTGGTGACACGACTACAACACTGGTATGTACACAAAGCCTGAGCCAATTGGCAACACCCTGAAATGAAAGACCCAATCCTCCAAACAAATTCATATTAATATGTATACATTATTTTTATATTGATATATTGTATATTATTGTCATATAACTGGTACAAGAAACCAGCAATGTTGAAATTCTTTTCTCATAATGTATTTTTGTCACATATTTCCCAACTCTTTCTGTAGCAAACTTGTTGGTTTCAACTCAGGGCACAAATCTTAAAAACAGGCCACAAATATATCACTTTTTTTTTTTTAAAGCTACATGAAATAGCAATCGTAATAGACACTATGGAGAAGCAGAGTATGTTCGGACTGCACCAGTAAGTGCTGGTGGGTCTTGATCTCATAAATGCTCTTTCAGCTGTAGGTTTAGATATAATCATCATTCCCATATTATGTACTGTATGCTAATTAAGAATAGACATAATGCTACAGCAACAATTAAGTGTTTCCAAATATGTCCGGAAAAGCCTGTGAGGCGAACTTGCTCTCCACTTACAGCAAGCTGTTCTAAACATCTGAACTCCCCGTGCACAGCAAGCATGAAAGGGAAAAAAAAAAAAATAACACAGCTCCTGCATGCATAGATCTGCACTCACGTATTTCATGCAATAGATATCCAGGTCATTAAGCAACATTTTGACACCTCTGTTATTTACTACCCCAACCGGTTTCCCACCTCGTTTAATCAGACTTTACCAAAAGCCGCTGACTCAGAGAGAAACCTTCTTGTGTTTATCTGCTCCGCTCCATTCTGCTCTCTGACTTTGTCTCTCTTGCTCTTTGCTTACTTACTCATATTTTCCAAAAAACGTCTATGTCACACGTGTCTGGGGTTCGTTATGGGGGCTGAGCCACAGAAACATCACAAAAGCGCAAATAAAGTGGAGTAAAGCAGAGGTTTTTTTCTTGCTCCGACATGAAAGACTCCACTTATCAAAGGCAGAGAAGGTCTCAGCTACGTGTTGTTAGGACCAGATGCTGAGTGGAACTTGCATCATTGCCGCGGGGTCAGGTGATAAATGTTGGGTGGTTTTGGCGTGTTTTTTTTAACCAAAGAAGCTATCACAACCCTGCGTCTCGTCATCCTTCAGAGGGTGATATTTAAAACATCCAAAGTGGAGCGCACCAGTTTTTTTTTGCCTTAGAAGTGGTTTACCTTCGATTTCCACTGCTGGGAAGGGATCACTTGAGACAAGGAGGGGGAGGCGGATTGAAGGGGAATTGATGTGGCTCAATACAAGTTATCTTTAATGGAGGGATGCTGGGTGGAGGGATTCAAGAGAAAAAAGAAATTAAAGGGGAAAAAGCAAGAGAGAGACAAAGGGAAGGTGGGGACCTAGATGTGAAGTGTTGACAGCTGTGTTTGGTGCGGTCGGACTCTGGGGTCAGGTGTCGACCAACACACACACAAACAAATGTTCACACGGCACACATATATTAGCCGTCCCTTCGCTTAATGGAAGCTGGGTGTAATATTGTTCTCGTCACGACGGCCATCTGAAGTCAATTTCACACAGCGGCGGGACCCTCCGCAAGCTGCTCCGTACACAGCCACCCTGGTACCAAACAAAAGCAACACACATACAAAAGGTTTCCTAAAGCTACACAGTCATGTGTACTCTTTTTCTCTCTTCCCCCGCATGTATCTGTCTAACCCTCCCTCTTCTGTCTCTTTCACACACACACACACACACACACACACACACACACACACACACACACACACACACACACACACACACACACACACACACACACACACACACACACACACACTGGGATAAGTCATGAGGAAATGGATGCCCATGTTTTGTGGGACCACCTGTTCATCCTGGATACAAGTCTAACAACCCTGTAAGGGTTAACCCTCTTTGTGAGAAGGAGCCAGGATTGTGTGTGTCTTCATACATGCGCGCGTGTGTGTTTGTGTGTGTGTGTGTGTGTGTGTGTGTGTGTGTGTGTGTGTGTGTGTGTGTGTGTGTGTGTGTGTGTGTGCGCGTGTGTTGGCACCGCCCCGTCTGAAACGTGCCCCATGAGTGGCAGACTGGCTCAGGCTGTCCGGCTGGGAGGGAACAGAGCCCACTGCTGGGCCACCTCCCTGACAACACACACACACATAATCCTATGCACATTCCATGGGGAGCATCTCTCCTCTCCATCACCCATTCCAAACTACCTGCTCTAAAAGAAAAAAAAGAAAAGAAAGACAAAAGAAAGATGGATGTATTTGTGGCTAGGGGTTTGGATGGTTATGCATCATACATAGTTAGTCTTCAAAATCATTTGCAGCTAACTTTTATGGCTGAATCAGTAAATCTTTTTCTTGAAGATGACTGTTTTTTTTTTTTTATTACACGAAAAAACTATAATAACTTAATTTCACAAAAGAACGTGAAATGAAATGTATATATGCTTTGTAAGCCACATAAGTTTTACTTTTTCGAGAACAAACTAATACCCTGCTGATCTGACTCTTCTCAACCTCTGCACTCGGTCAGTCAACACTGCGGACACACACGCCACGTTACAGTACGCTTACCAGTGTGAGGGCCGCACATTCACACCCACAAATGCATCCACACAAACCACCTTGAATCTTGGCAGCTCTCATCATTCTCATAAGCTTCTGAAAATAGGGGAAGTGCCATCACTAACCCCCCCCCCCCTCCCAAGAAATAATCACCTCCTGGGAGCCAACGAGATGGAGGAAAAAAAAAAAAAAAATAGCAATCTTGTCTTTCAAACGTAAAGGGGAAAAATATTTTAAGGGGCAATGAATTTCGTGGAGCTGAATAGGATGTTGGTACATGTTTTACTAAAGGAAATATAATGGCAGACTATTATTAGATCACATTAATCACGAGTGTGCCAAAGGCAGTGACAGCCGCGCTGAAAAGGATTGAAAATGCTGGTAATGGATATAAATTACCCATTGTGTGATAAAAGGATTTTTTTCTTCACTAAGAAGGTAAAAAGGAATAAAAACATTGAAAGAGCCACTAAACGCTGTGTGTACATATTTGCGTGTGTACATGTGTGTATGTATGCGTGAGTGTCCTGCCGCCCGCGAGTGTGTAATATGTAATAATACAGGGTTATCAGTGCAGGATTAAAATTTTAAGGGAATCAGATAGTGACAGTGAGGCCTCGCATTACAGGCTCCGGCGACAGAAAAGAGGGAAGGATTAAAAACAGATTAAATTGGTTTGTAGTGACTGGGATGAAAGGAAGGAAGGAGGAAGAGAGAGAGAGAGGGTGGTGGTGGTGGTGGGGGGGGGGGGGGGGGGATTTGACAGAGGTCTGTCGGGCTTTTGGCACGGTGATAATGAGTCACATCTCCCATGCACTGTTATTTATCGCCGACTTGGCTCACAAACAAAAGATCAATAATTTTGAGCAAATCTAATGTTGTCCTCGCTGCTAATGCGGTCGTCCATCACATCTGCCATCTCCACCAAGGAGATGGACTGATTCACTGTTTATTTGGAGATCAAATGCAATTATATCACATGGTTCTAATAACAGAGGACCCCCCCCCCCCCCCCCCCCCACGTGGATATGTGTGGCGCCTTGGATCATGCCCATGCATATGTATATATAGATATACAGACATGCACAAAGGTGTCACGCATGTGTAAATGATAATATATGTGTCGAATGGGTTGCCGCGCCATTTTTCCGCATCAATCTTCATTTCTTCCTCAGACCTAGCCTTTGAAATATGAAGTGTGTCAACGGCCCGTCCCCCCGCAACACGGGAGGCACACAAACATCCGTCAAAGCAACACAGCCGATGTTCACCAGTTAGCCCTGCAGCACAAAGAGATGAGAAGACAGCAGATCCTTCACTGACAACTAGCCCTGGGTGAGACACTTTCCAGCCACCTGAACTCAATCAGGCCCCAGTGGAGGCAGCATTTTGGGTATTTCATTTCATCTCTGTCCCCTTATTCACTCGAGGTACACTTGATTCATCTCACACGAAGGAAACGCAAATCGCATTTGGAATCTAACATCGCTTTTGTTATGGTTATCCAACCACCGTTCTCACTCCCAACTCGTCAACTACTTGGTCAGTTGCCCTTAGCGTCAGATACCGACGCAAAAATCACCCTTTATCATCTGTATGGAACACACCAGTAAGGAGGTAGGTTGGGGTGGTGGATGGGTCAAACAACATAGGACTTTCACCCAGGACACCAGGGTCCGTGTCCTGTTCTTGTCCCGCGTGTCACTCAAATGTACATTTTGTAGCCCCAGCCAATGACATTACATGTCATTTAGCTGACGCTTTTATCCAAAGCAACTTACAACTGCTACATACGTCAGAGGCCGCACGCTTCTGGAGCAACTATGGGTTAAGTGTCTTGCTCATGACCACATTGGTTGATGTATCGCAGTGGGAATTGAACCCAGATCTCCCACAACAAAGGCATGTGTGATATCCACTCCGCCATCACCACCCATGTTTGAAAATGATGCCAAATCAGTCCTGACCAAGAGCGTCCAAATGTGACGCCAAGAGTCTCGACCACGCCCATCGAAAAATTACGCCAAAGGGGTACCCAGAGCATCAAATATCATCGCGAATGGGATCACATTGGAATTAGTTGAAAGCCCTCTGCATCTGACTAAGACGCTAAAAGAGACTTTTTGCGTATGTAACTAATGCTAAAGGCACGTGCCCAAGCATCGCATTTTAATGAGCTGGGAGTGAGAATGTGTTGGGTTATCTACATGGCAGCTGCTTGTTTTGGTCTCAGAGTGGACTCTAATATGAGGGCCATCAGATGTTCAATGCACTGTTCCCACAGTGGACATGATACCGTATGAACCCACTCTGTGTAATATCTACCAACTCTTGGCTATGTATCCAAATCATTTGGGACCTTCTCCACCGTCCTTGGCACACTGAAACCAAACGCACCCCAGCGCTATGACAGTAAAGCCAGTGGCAGATGTAAGGCACTAAGCTCCTTCCCCTTCTCCCTGGGTGAGGTGTGAGGAGCAAAACAATGGCAGAGAAAGGTCATCCGGCCCACAACTAGCCACCCGCTGAGGTGTTGACCTGCCGAATGCACCCCTGAGGAACAAGGAAGAAAGGAAGGAAGAATGGAAGGAACAGATAGAAATCTAGTCTGTACCCAGGCAAAGACTTAAAGAGACACCACAGAACCATGAAAATGACAAATAACCAAAATAAGCAAAAGCCCTGGCTGAGTATAATATTATGGGTAACCAGAGAGTCATATTAGCTTTGGAACCTCTTTAAAATGACATTGGGAAGGTTTTTCCATTGATGCCAATGAAGTGCAAATTAGAGCCCAGAGCCCTTGGTGACGTTTTTTAATTGGTTTTATTATATTTAATAGGTTTAGATAGATTTAGCTGTGACTGCGTTTTAAATGCTAATGCATTTATTTACCTTTAGTATTCGAAAAGGTGCTACACAAATAAACTTACCCTGCCTTCAAATTGCTTTTTTGTCCAACCAACGATCCAAAGACATTCAATTTGAAACGAAACGAAAAATACTTCTTGATGAATGACTTAGAACAGTGAATCAATTATCTCTGTTGGTAGACAATTCAATTAATCCGTTCAACACTACAATGCACATGTCAGATTTTTGGGGTGTCCTGCATTCACACAGATTTTTCAACAGGCTGTGTCAAAATCTGATGTCTGGAAAGTGTTAGAAAGACAGATCCTGGGTACAGGAGGTCAGGACCTTGGCAGGTGAAGTAAGAAAGCCTTGACATAAGGCAGAGAGCAGGGAGGCGCACCATGACCCAATGCAACCCAAGGTACCTAATTCTCTCTCTCACTGGGTCTTTCTTCCCCGCTGTTTAACATACCCAGACACCTACAAGCATGGCAGACTTCCTAGATGTTCAGAGCAGTGTCAGGGCACAGCTAAAGGTCAATGTTCCTGGAAGCCATGCCAATATTAGCAACAGTGTGCTGTGTTTTCACTACAGGTTTTTTTTTAAATACATTTTTTTAATTTATTTTTTATTTTATCATTAGATTATTTTTTAGGCATTTTAGGCCTTTAATTGATAGGACATGCAACCAGGGTTCCAAATTTACTTTTTTGTCCACCAGCCAAATGGCTAGTGAATGTTCAAATTTTACCAGCCACTCAATAGACTACCATTGTTTTTTTTGGCTTGTGAGTGAATACAAGTTTTACCAGCATTTGGCTGGTAGATGGTGCTAACTTTGGACCCTGCATGCAACTAAAGGGCAACAGGTCAGAATAACACCTGCGGCCACTGCAGTAAGAACTGAGCCTTTGTACATGGAAAAAATGTCATTTTATTTATGCGATCAACAAAGGCATTGCTATTAGCCTGGTTAAACCCTGACGAACTTCCGGCAAATTTGAGATTTGCTCTGCAAGTCAGTCTGGCCAAGAGCCCATTCAAACCCATTTCCAATGTCCCCAAAATCGAGGCACCAATCACAACCGCTGAGGCGGGCTTTACACCAATCACAACCGTTGAGGCGCGCTTTACGCAACGACGATAGCGCAGTGACGGTGAGCAGCTTTTTGTTTACATTCAACATGACAGCTACCGAAAGCGCAGTGTCACCCGGATCGTTGGTCTGATTGCTTGAACTATCCAATGCGCCCAGAGGCATTTGAGCGGCGTCCGTTGGTGACGCCCCTTTGGAAATGAACTGTCAATGAACCTTTCCCAGACCCACTCTCAGTTACAACTGAGAAGGGTCTGGTGTCAACCAGGCTACATTGCTATAGGTGAAACAGACAACCTCGCCGGAAATAGTGTCAAGTGTTGTTTTTCGATGAGCAGGCCATGAAATCAGAGAAGGGCTGTTATAAATAGCCCACAAATGCATGCAGGGATCGTCACCTAAACAGTTTTTCCTTCCCCCCCTGTTTAATTGACACCCATATATGTGGTACAAATGCAAATACACAGAGACAAACGTGGTGTTAATGACAGCTGCACACACTCATCAGTTCTCTGGAACAAGAGTGACTCGGGTTTGCACAGACACACAATAACAGGTCAACGTCTCTGATTCACGCCAACTCAAGTGACAAGACGGCGCAGTCGACGCCAGAACACACGGTCATTTTGAACTGTTGAAATGTTGAAATATATTTGCACATGCAGAGGAAACGCGTCAGAGCTGTAAAAGTGAAGAACCATTCCAAGTATCACCGTAAAGACCACCTTCTATATTGTCATAATTATTATTGGCACTGTCAGCATCACTATCATAATCAACACTGTCATCTGGTAACAACAAGCCCATCACCAATCCTATTTTTTTTTTTTACAATAAATGTGACATGGGCTGCCTGTGGATGGTGATGAAGTAAGGATACATTCACACAAAGCATGTCTGCAGCAGTTTACTTGAGCTCTGGAGCATGCAGAACTTCAGTTCACTTCTTTTGTTGGCCCAGTTGGGACTAGATTTATTCAAACAATAATATTTCTGATGATACCAAATACCCACAGCAAGAGTATTTGGTGTCACCAGACCCTAGTCTCACATTGCCAGACCTTCCTCCATAGTGCAATGGAGGAGGGTCTGGCTAGTCCACACAACATTCCGGGATGGAAGAAAAACATGCTCTGGTTTATTGGCATTTCTTTAAACCAATCACAATCGCCTTGGGCGGTGCTAAGCGCCGGACGGAGCCCAGGTGCCGCTGCAAAATAGCCTCAGGAAGGAACTTATTTTGGTGGAACATGTGTACGTTCAAAAGTTGTTTTAGTCGTGCAACAGAAAACTCAGATTGGACAGATAGTCTAGCTAGCTGTCTGGATTTACCCTGCAGAGATCTGAGGAGCAGTTTGCCATAAATCCACCAGAGTTTAGAATGCCAACACAAAGAAAGTGGAAGGTAATGGGACATCCGGCCGTAAAGAGTGACATCCTGCGGAATTTCCAGCGGCAATGGACCAATCCTGGAAGTGGAACGTCGTGGATATAGACTAACCAGACCCCAACTTGTGCTCACTGATGTAACAAGACCAACGAAGCCATGAAGTTTATTTTGCTTTAAATTGTTTTGAGAAAGTTGTCATTGACGTTGACCAAGGGGTTTTAGTTGCCTAACCCTCATATACTTAACTTACCATAACCACATTCGTTCCCAGACCTTAACCATACTGTATTTGCCATTCACAGGTACAACAATTTAAAGGTTTGGCATTTTCGTTGAATATGACAGATTATATTTATCTAACAATTAAGTTTTTGCCCTTAATTTTGGTCAGGCGCAACGGATGTAGATTTCTTTTCCTATCTGTGTGTTACCATTCTCAAAATCGCTTGGCTTCGGGAAACAACAATCTTCGAGCTAGCAAGCTACACACCGAAAATGGCAAGTTATGACAAAAACTTGGACGGTGCAGCTTGGTTCTTTCGGGAATGACAAAGAATGCGTTTACGGCATTTACAATCTAACTGGAACGTGCATTTTGCACACCAGCCCAGATCCGTTTTCTGACACAGCCATCATCATTCGGAGTTGATTTGGCAGCGGCATACGCCAATGACATTGATTTCACCAATGTATCAGTTTAATATATTTCTGCAAGAGCCACATATAGCTAGCCAATCGTCTGTGGTTTTAACGAGTCCAGTGAGCTCCTCCAGAGCTAAAGTATAGGCAGGCTTCACCTCTAGGGCACTGAAGATAAAATTATTTTGTTTTATGGTTTACATACATAATTTATTATTTTACGTGGATTTTTCTTTTGCAAAGAATTGCCCTTTTTTTCCCAGATTATTTTTTGGGGGCTTTTCCGTTTGTTTGAAAGTGGATAGACATGATGGGGGATGACACGCAAACAAACAAAATGGCAGCAGGTCGGATTTGAACCCTGCGCCGCTGCAGGCCTCAGCCAACATGGGGCGAACTCTCTTACTGGTTGAGCTAGAGGGCGCCCCAGGAATTGGCCATTTTAATGCCAGAGCTTGCATCCCTACGTGCAAATGTTACACCTAAACAAGTTCTTTCCCGAGACTAATTGCGTACAGAGCTTATATAGAAAACCGACTTTTAAAAAAGAATTTGGATTATTATTTTTTGGCTTGTCTCCCTTGGTGGCAGCATTTAGTGTTGGGGAAATCCTCTGACATGTACAGTATAATCTACTTCAGACTGACATCAGCCAGCGCTGCTATCGGTGCATCCCTATCTCACTGAGCAGACATGAAGCAGTCTGGGAGCCAGGCTAGACTGACACCGCATCAGCAGCACCTAACGCTCCCATCGTAGCCTGAATATCGCTTATGGGAATTCGCCGCACTAAAGAGTCATGTCAAAGATCTCGACAACTTGTGACATCTCCCTCAGCCACTGCTGTCATGTTCCCTCTGCTTCTCACTTCTATTCCTCCCCCTTTTTCACTTTCCAAGCCTCTCTTGACTCTGGTTTGAGTAGGAGACTTGCTCCCTGAGCGTTTTAAGTTGTCTTTTTCTTTTAAACACACATATCAAAGCCAGGAGTAAAGAGGGGGGTGATAAAAGACAGATGCTTCTCTTATGCCTTTCTACTCTAGTACAATGTAGCTTTTGGAAAGGAAAGAGAGAGCGCGAGAGGAGTGAAAAGACATTTGCAAAGATCTCTTTGCCATCCACATCCTTTCTCCTGACGACTGGCGATACATCATTTGTATTGATGCAATATTAAATTTCAATATCGCATGTCAAAAGGTACAAAATGATAGATCATAGCCTAACTAAATTAATTATTAAAGGCCTACCCCGGCTGTGCTATCGGCTTCTCTTACAATCAGCTGTGTCAGAGGAGTGCAGTTGGTGATACTGGCAGCATTTCAAAGCTTTGTCGTATTTTTTTCGTTCTTTTTTTCTCGCTGTATCCCAGCATTCTTAATCTAGCTCTCTGTCACTTATAAATGTTCCCAAAAACTAAAAAAAACACAGATCTTTCCCTCCCAATAATCAGAGGCTTAACTCACGTCCTTTTATTTCTCCAGAAAAGAAGAAAAAAAATCTTTTAAAAAACAAAATGAATGAAGTTGTAATTAAATATTGAATATTGAGCAGAAGATCAGGATAAGGAAATATGGTGAGCTTTGTTAGATGTGTTAAGAGTAGAGAGGAAGGGAGCCATGGTTGAGGCGGTGACTCATTCTGTGCTTTGTGTGATTTATGTGCTCTTTATGTGCTCTGCGACCCTGTAAGTTTATCTCTATATTCCCTGTCTGATAGAGTGACTCCACCGTTGTCTCCATGCCTCGCCACAATAACACTCTACCGGACTTGATGGTTGATTCTAATTTACAACCCGAGTCAAAGGTTGCATCTTTGACGGCTCGTCAAGTCGTGGTTGACGGGAAAGGAGAGGGTAACGGAGGAGAAACTAGGAGGAGAGAGGACGGAAAGAGAAAGAGAGGATTTCCCGTAGAAACTAGTGGATTTAAACAAGCACCCGCTTTGTGTGCAACTAGCCAGCAGCAAGTAAGAAAGACTGAAAATCTGCATAGGGAGGTAGGTCGGGACGGTGAACAAAACAACACAGGACTTTCAGCCAAGTAGACCGGGGTCAGTGTCCCGTTCTTGTCCCGCATGTCACTGAAACATACAATGTGTAACCCCACCCACAATCTTTTCCTAAACCTCACTGTCCCGACCCAGAGCATCAAAAAGTGACACCAAGAGTCCGGACCAAGCGCGGCTAAATATGACGGCAAAGGGCTAGACGCGAGTCCCGAGATCGTCAAATAGTGACGCCAAGGGTCCCGACCCAGAGCGTCAAAAAAGTGACCTTAAAGGAGACTTTTTGTGTCAATTACAGCCGCCATAGGCACCTGACCAAGCTTTGCTTTGTCTGAAAATGACATAAAACGGTGACTGTGCTTAAAATGTTGATTTCAGTCACTGTCTTGGGCACTGTTTCTCAAAAGCATCTTAAAGCTAATATGATTGTAAAATCCATCTTATGAACCTTCTTGATCTAGAGAAATGTTTCCCAAAGCACTCTTATAAATGCTTGTACCCACTCTGAGGAGGCGAGGAGCATCTGAAGCAAAAACCAAACCAATTTCTGTAGCGTTTTCATACAACGCAATGACATATAAAAGGTGTTTTCGTGTCATTCACGAGACCTACGCTTTGTGAAGCATGCATTTGTAATATATAGCATGGCTATTATCAGTTAAATATGCACTTTATAGCGTTTTCAGCACCACGGACAGCTGACGTTAAGAAGCTCTTTAGGGCATGCCTGTGCACTGGTTACTGATTTGGAAGAAAGACTCTTAGAACATTCTCAAATTCTTTAAATGAATCACTAATTCACTGAGAGGCACAAACATGGTAAGGGAAGTCTTGTTCTAGCTTTTCAAATCATTTTACTGTTCTGTTGTGCGTATGCATTTATATTATAGAATAACCAACTGTTGTCACAGTGATTTTGGGATCTTAAAGAGGTCTACACAGAAATCAATGTGAGTTCAGGGCTTGATCCTGATGGCTTCCCAAATAAGGTCAAATAAAATCAGTTTGAACAATTAAAGGCAAATCAGTCATATTGCTCCTACCTCCTTTATTCCCCCTTGGAACTTTGCTCTCCTCGAAATAAGAAGCACCTGATACAGCTGCATACTGCTGGAAGATGTGCGGAGAACCCCTTTCCCACAACCACCCTCTCTCGGTTGCTGATTAAGGGTTACATAGTCTATATAGACAACGTTACCACGAACTTTCGGCCAGATCTCCGTCACCTTCTGCTTTCTTTGTGTTGGCATTCTAAACTCACTATGGATAACTGCTTCTCAGATCTCTGCAGGGTCAATCCCGACAGCTAGCTAGACTATCTGTCCAATCTGAGTTTTCTGTTGCATGATTGAAATAACTTTTGAACGTACACATGTTCCACCAAAACAAGTTCCTTCACGAGGCTATTTTGCAGAGGCACTGTTGCTCCGTCCGGCGCACAGCACCCCTCACAAAGACGATTGTGATTGGTTTAAAGAAATGCCAATTAACCAGAGCATGTTTTTCTTCTATCCCTGAATGCTGTGTGGACTAGCCAGACCCTCCTCCGCAGCGCTGCTGAGGAAGGTCTGGCAATGCGGGACTATGGGTTACAAAAATCTTTCCTCACAAGCATCAAGGGAGTCTTTTTGGTTTGGTACATAAGGCAGTTAGACAAAATATGTCCTGTTCAATCATTTTGAAGTAAAGTTTAAACCAAATTCTATTTCTCTTTTTGAAGACTAAATTACTATTTTGGCAAATGTATACAAGGTAAAACGCTCTTTTCTAATTACTCCTTACCCACAATCAGTGTTGGGTGTACAGTAACGTAACTACTTTTTCGGGTAAAAAGTAGTGTAACGTGCTACTACTGAAAATTTGGTAACGAAACGTAGTTCCTTTTTCAATTTGGCAGAACGTTACTTTTCCCAGGGACAGATTTGACAGCAGCACTGCCTTCTCAGCTTCGCGCTCACAAGCTCCACACGGGACGTGACAGAGGCTGGTAGCAGAGCAATCATGGCAAGCGAGAAGCAGCCAAAGCTAACTTTTGAGAGCGTTTTAAGCTTTGTGGCTTTTTGCTGGACGGCGCTCTGAGCCAGGCAGACACAAAGCTGACAACCTCACAGATGGATGTGGTGGAGATGGGCACATGCGTGCACGCAGCGGACCGCTGTGGACTTGTGTCGGTTGCATGGACACGCAAGGATTTCCAGAAAAGAGGCTGCATGTGTCTACAACAATGGACGGACCATCGTGGCTGCGCGACCGGTACAAGTCGATACAGACATTACATAGTATACATTAACACCGTGTAACGCCGATGACCTGTTGATGTGCATTCAGCCCACGCTGGACTCGTTCATAATGAATCAGCCGTCACTCTGTGAGTAGAGAATCCAGTCTGCAGTGGAGTTCAGACACTTCACTGATAAACCAGAGATTGGCTTTATGGTCAAAGATAGTTTTAGTATAATTAACTTCAGTCCCTGCTTTTAAAAGTAACGTAAAAGTAACAAGTAAAGTAAAAAGTTACTTTCCATAGGGGGTAACTAAGTAAAGTAAAGGATTACTTTTTTTAAGAAGTAACGAGCAAACACTACTTTTTAAAAGTAACTTCCCCAACACTGCCCACAATATGCGACAGAGGGAGGCAGCGGGCATGCTAATGAGTTCTAAAGTTTTACAAAGTACACCTGCTTGGCGTCTTACTTATTTTTTAATTCCTCAATTTGAAAAGGCCGCTTAAAGTGAGCCTGTGTAAGAAAGCTGAAGCTCTTAAGTCGAGCATTTTGAGTTAGGGTTATGCTATGTTAAAGAAACCAGTGTGAAAGTAGATCATCAAGTCAGCAGAGGAAGAGACTCAGTAATGCCAATTACACAGCAACATTTATCTTGATAACATTAGATTAGTCACCATCAGCTGCTGGTCATACAAGACAACGCACGGCTGTTGCTGAGTGTATTGATACGGGCATGGCTTCAATTTAGTAGTTAAGGGAACAGTTCTACATTTTAGGAAATTCCTTTTGTTGGCAAGACTTTTGGCAAGATTAGACAACACCACTCTTACGTCTGTACGCTGAACATCAGAATCAGAATCAGAAAAAAAAGTTGTATTGCCACAATAAGTACACGTATGTGGATTTTTCCTTGGTGAAATGTACATACATGGACAAACAAAGAAATAAACCCTCATGTTGTCCTCGGGTCAAATTTGACCCATTTTCAAAGTTTCTACATCAGAAATTTGGGTTTCTTTCAACCAAATTGCCCAAAAGTGACACAGATGGTTCCATGAAACTCTCCTCCCAAGTAAAAGTAAGGATCAGTTCAATACTAGCATTGAGTTTGGGGTGTTTTAATCATTTTTGACTAAACTTTGACAGTCTGCAATTATCCATAAACATCCCCTGATCTTAACTGTATACTTTCTGCATTTTTTTACTCTAAAATTAGATAAGGATACATGAGTTTTATTGACTATAAAAATCCAAAAATTTGTTTAAAAATAGTCAAAAAATGCTACAAAAACGTGTTAAAAAAATGTGTTAATTTTGACATGGGAGGACAACACCAGGGTTAATCATGAAGACATGAACGATAAAAACTGAAAAACAAATATATACATAGAAAATAACTGTTGCAAAAGCAACTATAACGCTGGAGCGGCTGGATGGTTAGCTTAAGCTAAGCATGAAGACTGTCCCTCCTGTCACTAGTCCCTCCTATATTCGGATTCTGAAAGCAAGTAAGGGGCATTTCCCAAAATATCAAACTATTCCTTCAGGACTCAGCCTTTTTATGTGTAAGAGGGAAAATGTGTTCCTCTTTCAAAAGTTACACAGTTTTGCTTTTAAGTACGGCAGCAGTTGTGTGTAGTCTTTTGCTGAACATCAACCATGTAAATCACAATATATTCAAGCAAGTCCGTTATTGTGTATGTTCCATTAAAGGAGAAATCCAGCGCAAAATTGAAAAAAAATTATAACACATGGGTACCGAGTCGACCGTTCTCTGGGATATGTTTTCATTCTAATCAAATGTGTCCGGTTTTAGCGCAAACCGCTAATTAGCTTATAACGCTAGTCGTCGGGGCATGGGTAAAGTAAAAAGAAATCGCTATTTCTATACTACTAACAAGGATCAAAATAGCACCACACTTCCACGGTAGCATAATGAGGGTCCCTACATGTAAACCGAAGCATTGAGAACTTTGTAAGTGTACAGACAGTTTATTAAAAAAGATAGTTTAGAAAGACGCGTATACAGGCAGACGCCCCCTCGGGAAAACAGTCACGACCAGTCAAACGACGAACGCCGTGCTTGAGCTATGTTTTCCCGGTACTGGTTACACGGCATTCGTGTTATTAACCCCTAGGTTCATTTTGGGCCGGATTTCCCCATTAAAGGACACACACTCTAAGAAACATCTGTGTATTAACAGTTGTATGACTGTATATTTTAACAGACATTGTCCATAGAATGGGATTTTTTCTGTTTATCTACCGTTCCAATTGCATTATGGGACCTTTATCTGTGTCCCGACCACTAACGACGCCATTACCGTAAATGACTAACCAGATAAGTGAGAGACAAAAGTGCCAAAGAACAGATTTCACTTCAGAAGTTTACTAACTGAGCAGCTTTGTATGAGAGAATGTTTATTCTTTATTGTAGCTATGCGCAACATCTCTGCTTTTAATTACAGGACAGGTAATGAGCTGCCAGAACTTGTTCTCTTATTTTACGGATTCATTTCTTAGAGTGCAGCCACACACATCCAAATGTGCATCGGTCCGAGTTCGTTTCAGTTGTGGGGGTTCTAATCCCAAAGAGTCACCTTCTATCTAAAGTGACATTGTCTGAATGAAGCTTGGTGAAATATATAGCAGAAAGGCCGAGCTATATGCTTATTCCTGCGCGAGTGTTAATTCTCCAATGCATGTGTGATGTGTTGAATCCCTAACCCCCCCCCCCCCCCCCCCACACACACACACACACACACACACACCCGAGAGGTTTTAATGGCAGGGTCCAGATTGCCAGGGCTGGTTATATAGGGCCTGGCGACCCCCATGACAAGTCACAGCCTCCATTTAATATTTCCAGATCCCATGCAAAAAGCGAACACAGGGCCCCCGTGTTAGCGTGCTAGCACTGGCTGGCAAAAATTCAATTTTCATCCCCCTTTTGTATCCGAGCCTGCTGTCTTGCCCTAACGATGCTCTCTTATTCTCGACCCCCCCCAATACGCTTCCCCTTCTTCTGCCTTCTTCTTCTCCCTTCAACAACAGAACACAGTGGAGTCGTTAGGACCCTCTCTTCATTACTTCAAAAAACCAATCATTAGACACCAGAGTATATACGTAATTAGAAAATCACTTCCTTTGCAATCCCGGCTAAGTAGTTTACATACTGTAATTACAGGGACAAAATCAATTTTTAATCATTTCACTGATTGGGCTCATCAGCTCAGTAGGAACATTGTATCCTGCTTGTTGTGCGAAAGCAACATCTGGGCTAAAACAATTACCCTTTTGTGTTCCAGAGCGGCTCTGAAAATGCCTCGCTGTCACTCCCCCCCCCTGTCGTGGACGCTCTCTTTCTATCTCTATCCGTCTCCAGACGCCCTTTTTTCCCTTTGCCTTGGTCCTTCTCTCCGTCTTTCTCCCTCCTTCCCTCCCGATCTCTCTCTCTCTCTCTCTCTCTCTCTCTCTCTCTCTCTCACTCCCTGCCCTTGACTTGGACATGGAGGATCACATTTAAAGCTTTATAAATCAATAGGCTATAATAAGCTGCTCTTGACAGAGAGGGAGAGAAAGGAGAGCGAAAAATAAACCAACATATTGCTTTTTTAACACCTCTTTTTTTTCTTCATGGCCCTGTTGTTGTCATTATTATTATTTTTTTGTTTTGTTGGTTTTATATTGTTGCCTTTCAGATAACAGGCCCTACAGAAATATCACCTTATTACCATGTGAAATGGGGGGTGGGTGGGGGGGGGGGGGGGGTGAGTTTGACGATTATGCATGTGTTAAGATGGAAAATTCTGTGCCTCCTTGTTTTGACATGAGACATAAATACAAAATCCAAGTTGAAAACTGCGTCCTTCTTTCCTGGTATGTTTCACCCTTCAACCGGCTAATAAAATGCTTTGTATTCTTGTCTGAGAGAGAGACCCGATCGATCCACATTAGTCTCAACTCTCTCTCTCTCTCTCTCTCTCTCTCTCTCTCTCTCTCTCTCTCTCTCTCTCTCTATCTCTCTCTCTATCTTCCACTTTGAAAACTCTGGAAATCAGATTTCAGGGAGGGGGAGGGAGGGAAAGAAGAAGAAAAAAAAAAATCGGTTAATGCATTGATCACTCGGGCTGTATGCAAATCACATTTTGCCTCTATTTATTTTTTTTTGCTGATCAATAGCATTAATTAACGGCTTCGTTTTAACGGCACCCCGCAATCCCGTTAGACGCCGCTGTCGACCTCAGAAATCCTCCCCTCCCGCCCCCCCCCTCCGTCCCCTCCCGTCCCTCAGTAGCCATGGAAATGAACGGCGCGTGGCAGGGGACATAAATCAGGAAATCCAATTTGACCATGAGCTTCCAGTACTAACAGTAAAATATGAGTGCTAACACAGCACACAGGTAGATCATCTCATATTGGGAATGCTATTATTTATTTATGACATAAGTTTACATGAGTGCTTTTTCAACTTCTTCAACAAAATGTGTGGAAGTGTTTTAAAGAGACTCTGATCTTGCATGTGAGATGTAAGTTTACTTGCTATGAGAAGGACGATACAGCCTGTCGAAACTGTTGTTAAATGTCATGTGTGGCTCTGGAGGAGCTTTCTGAAGAACAAAATAACCCTGACGATGATGATGATGATGATGATGATGATGATGATGATGATGATGATGATGATGATGATGATGATGATACCATCAGAGTTATCTCGGACTTGGACGTGAGATTCCAAATTCGTAACAGAAAGCCTGTGTTAGAAACTGGGGGTGAGGAATTTGAAAGATGTGAGAATTTACCAGGCTGGGAGGAGCTAATAACAAAAAATAAAAATAAAAAAGATCAAGTTACATTGAGGGAATTGTAGGATCCAGGGTCTTTTGGGAGTTTGACCCATGCAAGGAACTACAAGTTATGATATCCCAGCCTGTGCTGCTTTCATTTTCACCATTCTCATTGTAATCTGATTCTCACATAGCCCTAACTTTATGGCAGTGCAACACTAAATCACTGGAGTGGCCCTTTAAAGGAACACGCCGACTTATTGGGAATTTAGCTTATTCACCGTAACCCCCAGAGTTAGACAAGTCGATACATACCCTTCTCATCTCTGTGCGAGTTGTAACGCTGTCTGACGGTTCCAGCGGCATCAGGCCAGCACAGAACATGCAGGTGAATGGTTCCAGTAATCCTACTGCTCCGAATAAGTGACAAAATAACGCCAACAGGTTCCTATTTACATGTTGTGATTTGTAGAGTCACAGCATGTACAAAAAACAACGTAACACGAGACATAGCCATCTTCTAACCGTAAACAAACCGGGAACTATATTCTCAGGCGGAAGAATATAGTACTTGGGCGGAATGATTTGCTTTGCAGCAAGCCTGTCGGAGAATATAGTTCCCGGTTTGTTTACAGTTAGAAGATGGCTGTGTCTCATGTTACATTGTTTTTTGGACACGCTGTGACTATACAAATCACAACATGTAAATAGGAACATGTTGGCGTTATTTTGTCACTTTTGTCACAATTCAGAGCAGTAGGATTACTGGAACCATTCACCTGCATGTTCTGTGCTAGACTAGCTAGCGGTGGAGCCGTCAGACAGCGTTACAGCACGCACGGAGATGAGAAGGGTATGTATGGACTTATCTAACGCTGGGGATACGGGGAATTCCCAAATTCCCAATAAGTCGCCGTGTTCCTTTAAGAGAGTTCCACTTTTTTTGACCTTGTCATTGAGAGTATTTTAAGAAATATAGTGTGAATTAATGATTTTTCCCCACTGGACATACACTTTTTCCTCTATTTAACACTAATACAACACCAGATAACGAACTACTGTATGTCATGATGAGTGTGTGTTTGTGTGTGTGTGTTCTTGTTTAACTATATTCGTGGGGTCCAAAAACCGGGAATACAGTATACTTGTGGGGTCCAGACAGCTTTGTGGGGCCAAAATGCTGGACCCCACAACTTTAAAGGGCTGTTTGAGGGTTAAGACTTGGTTTTAGGATTAGGGTTAGAATTAGGTTATGGTTAGGGTGAGGGTAAGGGTTAAGGTTAGGCATTTAGTTGTTATGGTTAAGGTTAAGGTAAGGGGCTAGGGAATGCATTATGTCAATGATGGGTCCCCATAAAGATAGTGCCACACACTATGTGTGTGTGTGTGTGTGTGTGTGTGTGTGTGTGTGTGTGTGTGTGTGTGTGTAAAGGGGGGAGGGGGGGTGCTCTGTGCTAACCAGTCTAGCTGCTTCTGCCAGGGATGCTAGTGTGTGGGATTAATAATTGACTCTTTTTGAAATTATTATTCCCAAAATGCTCTTTTGTGATTTGCTTTGAAGGGTGTGCATGTGGGTGGGGGGTGTTAAGTGAGTACGGGGGGGCAGGGGGGTAGTTGGTGAAGGGGGTTGGGGGGGTGTGGGGGGCTTGCTTGCTCATTTGGAGAGCTTTTCCAATTATACAATTAGTGAGGAATGTAGGCCAGTGCTCCGGTGCTCCTCATGCTCCCCGACCCTGGATGGCAAGTGCCTTTTTCTGATCAAATACTGTTTGTTATGTTGACTGGCTTTTTTGTAAACCCACCACCAGCTCCCACCATGCCCCCAAAACCCCACCACATAGGGGAGAGGAGTGTGTTAGCTGGATAGCTGGTTCGGGATTGAACACACACACACACACACACACACACACAGACACAGAGTTCTAACTAAGGCTGCTATGTATTGTTTTTTTTTATCGTCATCGCAATATCAACTGGCGCAATAAACACATTGCGAAAGGCTGCAACATATTGCAATAGACACTCAGAAATGTATACTTGTTAGTTGACAGAAAATATCAGTAGAAAACTGCACTGTGACTCATGTTTTCTTTAGTGCTGCCTTTTATATTCAATCCGATGTTCAATTTGTTCAATGCAAGAATGTTGGAAAATTATTTCCTTTCATTTGTTTTAAATTCAACAAGCGATTTGATGTATTTTAGCAGAATACTGAAAGCAGCACAACTGAGAGCACTTTAATATCTGTTTATTTATCCCAGGTAATATCGCGATATTCAACAACGCTATCGCGTGTCGCATATTTTCCTCACATCGTTGCAGGCCTAATTCTAACTGCAATTGATTCCCTTTCTTCTCCGGAGTGGAGTGATATGATACATTGATTTATGATGAAGGACAAATTGTTTCATAATTTTGGCCCCTTTCTGATTGTCCCCTCCACTGTAGCCCGCCTGCTACTGCGTGTGCCGCTCTGGGTTTAATACAAAGCAACAACAACAGCCAAGTGCCATCTGTTGGCATGCAGATTTTCGGTAATCTCTCTTTACTGATTACAACAATGACTACACAAACCTCTTAAATAATTATCCCACAATGTAAAAAAAAAGAAAAATAATTATAATCATTAACTCCCACCAAGTCTGCCACTCCTCCCGCAAATGAAGGCTGTCAGAGAGAGAGAGAGAGAGAGAGAGAGAGAGAGAGAGAGAGTTGTTCTTTTGCTGTGATGCCAATCATGTCTTATTTATACTCGCGGGGTAGAGTACCACACAGCAGTGACAATCTTAACCCAACAACATTGAAGAGGAAACTGGGAAAATTGACCCCTCTCCACCCACCACCCCTGCAACTTATGTTGGGGATCTTCTGGAGGAAAAATCATTTTCATTCTTCAGTTTGTCTGACATCACATTGGCTACGTTCACACCGCCAAGTCTTAATGCTTAATTCAGATTTTTTTGCTCAGATCAGATTTTTTGTTACCTTTTAAAAATGTGGCCTATATCAGATTCCAGTGTGAACTGTTTGCGGTTTCGAAGTGACCCGCATGAGCAAAAGAACAATAACAATGACATCAGACGCAGCACGTTGATGCACTAAACTTAGGGAAGTTATGGAGGAAGAAAGCACTTTGGCTTTTATTACAAAATGTTTGTGTAATGGCAGCCTTAACATTAATGAGCAGGTGCTGAGGAGGAGAAGAATGAAGACAAAGAGAGCCACGTTGGCTATTTTGGCCTTTTGCGGGGCAAAAGCCTGATTGGAAACTGGAAAACGCGCATGCCCAGTGTACGATAATGTTGATTAGTTATTCTACTGAATCTAAAATCACTTGTGTGCATGGAGTTCACTTCTGGCTCAAAACGCAGCAATGTAAATGTAGCCTGAAACCAAAAAGAAAAGCATCTGTCTAGACCCCAGTTTGCTTCACATTTTAACAATAACGTAGGAAGAATTGTGACACCTGTTTCTCCACTGCCGGTAGCCTCAGTAGTCCAAAATGCATTGCAGCCGGAGAAAAGGATGTGTGTTGAGTAAAAGTCAATATTCACAGGTTAGCCGGCTTCCTATACTCATATATAGCTGTAGAAAAATGCAAGAAGCAAAAAGTTCACACCCTTACTCTGAGGACTGCGCCAAGCTGAGGCTATGTGGGTTAACCAAAAAAAGTAAATTACACTTAATCATTCCTGGAATACACAAAAACATCATTATTTGATAGTATCTGGAAATAAAACGGTGTCAATAGTGTCCAAACATCTTTTCTTAAGGATATGGTTTCCAAATGTTAAAATGCAAATCAAGTTTAAAGATTAAAAATGTTTTGATCTATAGGTCAAAGGTGGTAGAGGCTTATTTTAGTAAAAGTGATAATAATTTATAAGCCTATATATATAACATAAAAAGACTATATAAATTCCTGCATTCAGAATTTAACTTACAGTATGGCAAAGATGTGTAGATAAAAATCTACTTAAGATATGTTAATACTAAGCAGCAGAATGACCCGACAGTGTTACTTTGTATTATATTAACTGATTTAGATATGTTGCTGATGGATCACGGTGTAAGCAACATCTAAATATTATAGTCTGTCAATGCAGGGGTGATTCTATCTTCCCTAATGAACCTTTCTGTAAAAATGCATCATAGAAGCTCACCATATGTTTTATGTTAAATTGTGTTACGCAAAGTAACTACCAACTCTGGCTGTCAAATGAATGTAGTGGAATAGAAGCATAATGTGGCAGAAAATGGAAGCACTCAAGTTCGTTAAGTATCAAATTACTTCAAGTTACTTAGTATCAGATTACTGCAGTAAATGAACGCAGTTACTTTACACCACTGCTAAAGAAGCACACTTAGTTTGGTATGTCAGGGATTTATGCGAGTAAACGCTCCTCCTCCTGTGTGTGTGTGTGTGTGTGTGTGTGTGTGTGTGTGTGTGTGTGTGTGTGTGTGTGTGTGTGTGTGTGTGTGTGTGTGTGTGTGTGTAAGGGGGGTGGGTGTGGTGCTCTGTGCTAACCAGCCTAGCAGGGGTCTGTTTATGAATCTCTTTTTATATACGTCATCTGTGTGTGTATGCATCTGCAAATACAGTGTGTGTGTGTGTGTGTGTGTGTGTGTGTGTGTGTGTGTGTGTGTGTGTGTGTGTGTGTGTGTGTGTGTGTGTGTGTGTGTGTGTGCGCGCGCGTGCGTGCTTTGTGTGAGAAATGGTGTGAGAACACGTCAAGGGGAGCATGTGTTAGCTCTGCTTCCAATATGAGGGAAATCTGTGCCACATACCTCCGATATGACACAAGCCAAAACGACATGACTCACCCATGCTATATTTGATTAATAAAACTACAACCAGCAAAATGTGTTTCAAAACAGCAGATCATTACCGAGGCTGGAGAAATGTAGCATCCTATAATTATTATTATCATTAAGGGATGAAGACTAAATATATGTGTGTGTGGAGCATCTGATACGATCTCAAATATTTTAATACGAATGTTACATTTGTAGTCAAATATGTCTTTGTATACTCATTTTATAGCGAGGCATATGTGAATGCAGGGTGATTACTCACATAGGCTCAGCATGTCCTATGAAGAGGACAGCTGCCATATATATGTAATCCCCGCTGCTCTGAATCTTATAATAAATGTTATAACATGAATTTCCCAGCTTCAAGAGAAAAGGTTTCCATTGATTAGCACTTTACAAGCAATCAATTTTTACAAACCGGCTTGACCCCCCTCTTCTCTTTCTCTGTTTCTCATGAAGGGATGATGGTCTACAGTAGATCACAAATTAAACGAATACAGAGAAGTGGGTTGGGGTGAGGAATTATTGGAAAGAGGATGAGGAGGAAGAGGAGTGATGTTTGGGAGACGTGTATAGATTCAAAGGGGAGTGAAGACGAATGGGAGCTACCTTGGAGCGAGAGTCTAATAATATGGTATGAGCGCGACGACAACCAGTGGTGTAATGTAACTAAGTACATTAAATCCAGTACTGTACTTAAGTACACATTTCCGGATACCTGTAGGCCTACTTTACTTGAGTCTTTTCTTTTCATGCTACTTTCTACTTCTACTCTGCTACATTTCAGAGAGAAATATTGTACTTTACTTGAGTCTTTTCTTTTCATGCTACTTTCTACTTCTACTCTGCTACATTTCAGAGAGAAATATTGTACTTTTTACTCCACTACGTTCATCTGACAGCTTCAGTTACTAGTTACTTTACACATTAAGATTTTTGCACACAAAACACATGCAGTTTAAAAAATATGATGTCTTATTATGAATGAAACTAGCCAACAATATAACACACAACTGTTTGGATCCTTTACACTTTCTAAAATGGGAAGATTTTTCTGTATTGAGTACTTTTACTTTGAATACCTGAAGTACATTTTCCTGATAATACTTACATACTTTTACTTAAGTAACATTTTCAATGCAGGACTTTTACTTGTAACAGAGTATTTTTACAGTGTGGTATTAGTTCCACCGCTGACAACAACAATGGCGACGGTGATGACACGCTGGTTACAAACAACTGGGCGGGATAAAGCATCCTAACCCCACAAAGCAGACATATCCCTCACTTGTACCTGTCATATGATCTCCCATCACTCACTGACACACACACACACACATACAGTAAACACACACAGTAAACGGCCCATCACCGTGAGAGATGAGATGGCCACGCTCCTCCAGCTCCAGGAATAATGGCTTGCACCTGTTAACGATGTCACCTCTGTTTGCTAATTGTCTCCTTGAGCTACATGGTGAGGAAGTGACAACGTTGTGGCTTTCTGACAGGCAGGCTGTGAGGGGAGGTGGTCAATATGTGATGAAAAAGACTGGCAGCAAACTTATTTTACTTAGTAGTAAAGCAGCTCTATCGCCGGGCGGTTACTTCATTTTAATGACGTGTGTTTTACTTGGATAATATAGACATAAAACTTCTCCATAAACAACGAACCTTCAAGGGGGAAAATTCACTTTCTAGATTTGAGTGTTTAGGTTCCACGGGGAATTTAAAGTAGGAGGGAAGTTTGTTGGTATTTCTTTTTTCACGCTGTTGAAGCCTAGATTTAACAGCATTAACCAAAAAAATAAAACGTCAAATTAAATTCTTGGATGTCGATGTATTTTCATTCTCCGGATACACTCGATTCCTTAAAAGTCCCATGAAGTTACTACATGTATGTGTTCTTACTTTGTGTTCCTGTGCCTTTATCTAGGCCAGTGGGTCCCAAACTTTTTCATGTCAAGGACCCCTAAACTGACATCAATAAGACCACGGACGCCCATTTGATAGGATTTTATACCAGGGTCCCCCTATCTGATAAGATTGTGTCCCATCTGATAGGATTTTTACTTTTAGATGTCTTATTACAGAAAGTGTATGAAACTCATGACCAAAATAGTCACATATTCTGTCATTGTTTTACTTATGGATGGAATTAGAGGTAAAATTGTAGTATTCCCCTTTTTGCTGGGGACCACACTAGACGCAGGACAAAATTGATATCTGTCTTTATATTTGAACTCCTGACAAGAAAACAAAAAAAGTGTGTATTAAGTATTTCTATAAGTCCGGTTTTCCATTGGCAGAACACACAGATCTGCTAAGATCTGCGCTGATCAACGCCTTTGTGCGATAAAAATGACAAATAAAAAATTTTCTTTTTAAAAATCATGTCAATTTCTGGAGAATTTCCCAGTTAATCTTTAATGTATGTCAAATGAATATTTTAAGATAATCATCTCAATGGTTCTGCATCTGGACATCCAGTATTTGGAGGATGTAGCTCGTGAAAATAAGGTTGTAAAAGTAAGTAGGCCACAGCTGTTATTTCAATGTGTCAGATACATTTAATCAACATTTCATATCTTCCGCTGCTCATTGTCAGGCGGTAGCAGGTTAAGAACATTAATTAGGCAGCCACTAAAAACAGTGTTACCTTTGCACCTGACAAAAGATGATCAATTAAATGTTCTAGTTTCTAGTTTTTTTTTCCTAAATGTAGATACTTCAAAGCTGAACCTAATCAGATTCAATAGGGGATTCAAACAAATTCTGATACAAAAAGTGGATTGGACACTTGGCTGGAATCTAATAAAAAAGACCCTTACTGGCACTAGCAGCAGTGACATGATTCAGAGGTGTCTATGTGGGTGTCAGTTTGTGACACCACCAACATATCCTGCAGGTATTTCTGCTACCAGAAGTGCAAACATATGTGGCCTGACACCCATGATAAAAACATCCTCAATTGCTACCATGAGTGTTCATTTTGCGGTAGTTCAACTGTCCAATCCCATTCCTGGCCCGATATGATGTTCAATGTGGAAAGAGATGAATTATGAAGCAATTTATTGGGATCTTTAACATACTGCACGGTACAACAAGTCCTCCAAACCATACCACGATATAGGTTGTTTGTTCCTACCCTCTAATACGACCCACAGGAGCGTTTTTATAAATTAACCTCCATAGCAGTGGCAGGAAATACGACCCACAGGAGTGTTTTCCGTCGTCATATTTAAACCAAGGAAGGTAACGGTCACGGTTTTAAACACGTCATTAACGCAAAAAAATCGCAGTTAGGTTAGGTTTAGGCACAAAAACTACTTAGTTCTGTTTGTTCCGTGAAGTAAAAAACTCACTGTTTACTTTTATTTTCAAATGGAACACAAACCCCGGTCCCATCATGACTACTACGGCCACTACAGGTCGTAGCCACTACGAGCGTAAATATGAGTCGTAATTGCTGTTTGAACAAACAAACTATGTGGGCCTTTTTCGGGGGGAGGACAGTCTTGTACGGTATGTTGTAGCATTGTGTGCCACACAAACAACCTACTTGACAACACAGGCAAAAAAATTCCAAAAGATTTTTACAATTCTGCAAATGTTGCATGACAAAACTGAGGTGCAAGGAGGCTCATACAATGTTGGCTACATTAAAAAAGAACAGTTCATGTTCACTTGCAAAGTTCAGGTCAATGTGGTGACACTCATTCACCACCCATACAACCAATATAGCCATATTTCAATGTAGTGTGCATGCACATGAGTAGGGCTGGGTACCAAATCCGATACTTGTTAAGCACCGACCAAATTGCCTCTGAAGCATTGAGTATCAAAAAATGCCTCGTCATTCAATACCCAATTTCAATACATAAGGAGCAAATCTCGTCAGCGTCAGTGAGCCAATAGGCATGCAGCATGCTTCTACCAAGATCTAATAATGCTTCTGATTGGCTGTCTAACGTTACATGTCGTACAGACACACAGGTTAACCCTCTGAGTCCTAAGGTATTTTTGACAACTTATGGTCACACCTAACTATTCTGCCCTCGGGTAAATTCACTATATACAATCTTTGTTTCATCCACATTGACGGACCAGCTTGGTTGACAAGACGTAAACAAGCTTTTGATTGGTCAGAATGGTCTCCCAGAATATCATGGGAAAAGCAAAATGTCGGTTAGCATTAAAGCTAGCGGCGATAAATGACTGAAAATTCATCAATTATGGACATAAAGTGTATCAATCTTGGATGTAACAGTTTGGATTTTGTTAGAATTTTGTTAGTCATTCTATCGAAAAACAGCATTGTTCAGGAACCGGTATCAAAGTCACTATATCGGTATGGAAACATTTTTGAATGATACCCAGCCCTACACATGACCATAAATCCATGCACTGTGTGATAAAAGCCTAATGGCTTTGTTGCTGGAAGGCTGCCCATTCATTCATTTTATCTTTCTGGCTAGAAAAATGGAGGTGAGGAATAAGAATAAGTAGTTCTCTTCTATAACTTTGATGCACTCCAGAGCAAGCCACTGACCCACCAACGGATGGCGTAATGGGCAGCTCGCAGGTACCGATGTCTCGGCAGTGTGACTGAGAATCATGGCGCTGCTTAAACAACTGCATGCTCAATTGACTTTCCCCGGGATAAAACAAAGATTTAAATGAAAAACAAAAGATGCATGCGCGGGGGCGTGTAACTGTGACAGACACCTTTTAATATCCTCCCCTTTCCCCGTGATCAATCGGTGTGATCGTACCTGTGTGACTGCCGCCGCTCCAGTAAACGCCGGATGTCAGGAAGAGCGCCGACAGCTCCACAGAAGGTGGGACGACAAGAGCCTGTAAACAAAGCACACACACCAGGAAATTCACAGTCATCCGCGTTTGAAGCTTGACAAGTTTGCAACACTGGCGACAGAGGAGAAATACCCATTAAAACAATGTGTGTTGATTGCCCCCCCCCCCCCCCACACACACACACACATCTTTATTTTTCGTCTCAGGACTTCCTGGGAGGACGTGATGTCATTTAGACAACCATAAGTAATCTAACAAATACATGGTGTGTAATTGCTTTTGTGTATCAATCTTTGACTTTTTCATTTTTTTTTTTTTCATTTTTCTTACGATGAGTTCAGTTTTTATTTTGACACTTTAATATCCAGTTCGAGACGAGAGAATCATAGCGGGACACATACTGAGATGTCCGCGGTTTGTCATTTGTTAGTTCGAAATGTTGGGAAGCTTTGTTCTCATGAGCAGAAAACTGTGAGAGGAGCCTGCGCAGCACAGCGGAGGATGTTATCTGATCCAGCCTTGAAGCCCCGCCGCTTAACGGCAGAAAAATAATCAAGCCGACTCAAAGTATGTGAAGCAAAGTCTGAAGCAAAGACTGCCACTCCCCTTTAAAGTAGCATGCAACTCTGCGAGTGGCATTTAAGCCGAGGCCTCACAGAGAAACATCACGGAAACACTGGCAGCAACTGGCTTTGACTTTTTGATACGAGTCATGATTTATGAAATTACAAAGGATGTATTTCCTAAACCCTGCAAAAAAGTTGTAATGCTTAAATTAAGGTGAAAAAACCTGAAAAAGGTTGTATATTTGAACTCTGTTGATGAAGCCGTTTGATCCATTTCAACGCAGCTGACTAAACTTCTCCTGATTTACATTTCATCTTTTTGTGACATTTCAAACGTTTGCTTGGATCTGTTAGAGTTTGCTTCGATGGAACAGTGATCCGCAAGATTTTGGGTTTTGTATTTTTAACTCCCAACCTTTAATGCTAAACGCTCGATGCTGTGTTCTTCCCGCACGCCGCTACCCAAAGATCACCTGTCAGTCACAGTGTCGAGCCGTACTGTCATTTATTTTCATGGGTTACCGTAGTTGGCGTTCTTTTCTGGTGATTCATTGATGCTGCACAATATTACTTCAAATTTAGACTGGGAAAGAAGTACGGGTCCAACAAATTCTCATGGCTATAATTGTGGATGTGGAGAGGCAGCCAGGCATGGAGAAGCTGGCTCAATCCTACAACAGGGGAGGGGTGGGGGGGAGGGGGGTGTAGGAGAGGGAGCAGCACAGATGTGGAGGGTCTGCAGGAGGGCCACCCAGATCTACCCACCACTACTGTTTCAATGGAGCATCAAGAGTAAAAACTCACACTCACATACAGGGAACTCAGACACACACACACATACACACACTCGCACACACCCAAAGCCACGGCATTGCCTTAAGTCACAATCTAAATTGGCTCCCAAGGGCATACCGACTACCTTGTTCACCAAAGGCATTGTGTATGTTTTCTGAGTGCTTAGCATATGCTGCCGTAACCTGAGATCCCTCTCTCTCTCTCTCTCTCTCTCTCTCTCTCTCTCTCTCTCTCTCTCTCTCTCTCTCTCTCTCTCTCCCTTGCACGCACATACACATGTACACAAACACAATGTTGCTAGAAGTCGCTCTGTGTTTTCTCCTTTTACGTATTTCCCATCAGGCCCTTAATTAAATTCAAAATAGTTCACATCTACCTATTAAACCAAGTTGCACCAGCCGCCCACCAGATAAACCTCGACAGAGACACGAACACAGGCTGGGTGGTGATGAGGTGTGTGTGTGTGTGTGTGTGTGTGTGTGTGTTTAGGGGGTGGGGGGTGGGGGGGAGAAAGTGGTAGGATGACAGGAGAAACTCTAAGGATTTCTTCTCAGATCACAAGCAATGAGGAATGTCACGTCTGCTTCCTATACTGCCATGTGATATTGTAATACTGATGTATGAAAGGTAAACACGCTGATTTTCAACTTGTCAAAAATAATAATCTCATAAAGTGGATTTTCTGGACACGTTCATGCTCAAAACTGAACATGGCTTGCAAACGACATTCAAGGGCAGAAATAGACAGGTGTGTGTTCCACCAGAGTTAAGCTACTGACTACTTGATGGAATCTGCTACATCTATGATGTGATATCAAAGCACACTGCAGAGTAATGGAAATAGCTAACATTTTAGGACTAGTCTAACCTTTCCTGTGTTTACCTTATTAAAGAGTGTGTACCTTAACTGGTAGTGCAATACGCATAGGGGGGAAAACAATGTGTGTAAAGCCGGCAGTGTTTAAGCAGGCGAACAGTAAAGTAATAGGCAAGAGCAGTGAAGTGTTGATTCTACAAAAGATGCGGGGGGAAAATTGCACCTTAGTGCGCACACACACACACACACACACACACACATACATTCCCCTTCCCCTCCTCAATATACTCCCACAACACGGCCGGCTGCCTGGCAGCCGAAGTTAACATTTTCAGAGAAAATATTCCTTGCCTCCAATAGTCCGATGTAATTCATTTTCCATCTCTGTTCATTAATCATTGTTAAAATTAGTGATCCATTTCTTCCACTCTGCCATCTGCACTCAGCTTCCTAACAAACATGACACCTCAGCGCATAATAAAAGCTGACAGCTACGAGGAGGCCTTTCCAAATAGCTTTCTGCATATGTGCACCTCCACGACTTGATGCCGTTGTCAGACAAAAGTAGATTATGTAGACCGCTGGCTGGAGAGAGTACACACACACACTCACACTCGCACACAAACACAAACACATGCATGCATACACAAATATATATGGACATACATGTACATTCATGTGCATGCATACGCATGTGTCCCAGAACTACGCAGCCACAGTACATGTAGTCAGTCAAAGAGGCAGAAAAATCACACACAAATAATCTCAGAAGTCACAGTCACATGCACACACTCTCACACACACACATGCACCAGCACATACACAAAACAACAGATGTGCCTAATCTTGCATGGAATGTGCTAAAATCCAGATAAGGAAAATGTCCCTCAGACTTCTCAGCAAAGGGGTAAAGGGAAAATGAGGAAAAGGGAAACAAAAATACACAATATAATACATAATATACAAATACAAAATATGAGCAATCATGAAACCCAAGGGAGGGAAAGAAACAGGGAGAAAGAGAGAGAGGTCTTACAAGTTTGAAATATCCTGTTTACCCCTACAAGGGTTTTGCTTTAACTTCAGTTGGAACAGTGTTGTACTTTTCCATCTGCATTTGCTTCCAGCAGCTGTGGCATGTGTGTGTGTGTATTTGTTATGATGCTGTATATCAGCTCGGCTACACCCTAATCTAACTGGGGCTATGCTAAGAGCTAACTCAGCTAAGAGGCAAGACAGCGCGGGATAGAAAAGCAGAGCTACAATGATGAATCGATTAGTTGTCAACTATTAGATGAATCGCCAACTCTTTTCATAATCAATTCATCGGTTTGAGTAGTTTTTTTCAGGAAAAAGAGTCAAAGTTCTCTGGTTCCAGCTTGTTAAATGTGAATATTGTTCTAGTTTCTTCTCTCCTCTGTGACAGTAAACTGAATATCTTTGAGTTGTGGACAAAACGAGACATTTGAGGACGTCATCTTGGGCTTTTTTTTTTCTTCCATTTTCTGACATTTTATAGACCAAAAAACTAATCCATTAATCGAGAAAATGATCAACAGATTAATTGACAATGAGAGTAATCGTTAGATGCAGCATTATACAAAGAAAGAGTGAGTCAAAGGGTCAGACGGTGGCCCCTCTCAGGTCACCGAGACGTACAAATACCTTGATGGAAAGCTATGCACTCTCCAGATGCCCCTGCACACACCTAGTATCCTGAACCGAGTCAGATTTAGCATGCTTATAACAGTAGCAGGCTTAATACGCTGGAATCCTAGTGTATTTACTGCACACAGCCTCGTAGTTTAATGAAGCATAAAGCAAGGACGCACTCTAATATGTGTGAACGTAGCTGCATTACTGGGTTGAACAGGTGCAATAAACAGGTACAGCCACGTCACAAACGCAGGCTACGAGTCAAATCTTTATCACTTCACACCGCTGTCATTACCTAGTCATGATCAAAAGTCTTATTTATTGCATCATTTCTATTGTCACTGAATGGCTTTTCCACAAACAAGTTAAAATAATGAAAAACACATTAGAAAATTCATAAAAAATAAATGAATGCCACTCTCTCTCTCTTTCTCTCTCTCTCTCTCTCTTCTCTCTCTCTCTCTCTCTCTCTCTCTCTCTCTCTCTCTCTCTCTCTCTCTCTCTCGTGCTCTCTCTCTCAGACACACACACACACACACACACACACACACACCCCTGGTCTCTTGTTAACACCAACTACACCCCCCCCCCCCCTCCCCCCCCAAACGGTCCCTCCTCACATCCACACAAATATGCACAAACGTTCACATATACACACACACACACACTTAAAAACTCAACAATCCTATGCTGCTATAGTCCTCTGATTCTCTTCTGTACACACACTCAGACACACACACACACTCAGACACACACACGGTCAGGATCCCTCCCTGGCGAGGTGTGTGTGTGTGTGTCTCTGCCCGAGGCGCAGCACATTAATCTATATAATGCCCTCAAAGAGAAGGCTTTTTCACACCGCTAACTGCCAAGGACTACGAGGGGCAGCGGCTGAGCCATGATTCAGCTGTTAGCCCAACTGGCGTCCCTGTGCACACACACACACACACACACACACACACTCACATCCCTCCCAACACACACACACACACACACAATATGTTAGCAAGAATACACACACACACACACACACACACACACACACACACACACACACACACCCTTGCTTGGCAAGAAAGACAACACAGACACCTTTGTGTGCTCACACAGGGACACACTCACCAACACTAGAGCTGGGTATCCAACCCCAATCCCTTTCTTTTGGTAAAGAACAATGTGTTTCGTAAAGTATTAAAAACTTAGCTTAAATTCATACTCTTCTTTATTCCTTAATCAGATAGTTAATAAGCGTTAATAAGATAGCTTACATCATCATTTTGTTCTGATTGAAATAATAATTTTTGCCAATTTTAGACCATTTGTTTCAGTAACAATCTTGTACAGCTGTGTGTGTATGGAAAGTTTAAGAAGTTTAGTTTTTTGGCTGAAATAAAACAATGCTTTGTTAGGAAACCATGTTTCTGTTCCCCAACATGAAAAAATAAGAATATTGTTCTGGAATATATAAACTCAGGTATATCGGCACTAGTATCACTAGTACTAGCACTAGTAGTCAGCATCTCTAGTGTTAGTGTTGCTTGTATGAGTTCAAGTTCCATGATTTTAAAATATCATATATAAAAGTGTATACAAAGCTGCAAAAGCCAAGAGAGTCCCCCGACTGAACTTTCAGATTTGACCGATTCAGAAAGCACGGAGAAGCTGTTCTCCTTCCCCCGTCAGCAGACGCTACAGACAAAGACAGTTTACTGACCCTATACCTTGCAGGATTTCTCGGCTTCAGCGTCCTCATATTTCAGACTCTAACCTCCTGCCAGTGTGTGAAGTTGCCCAGTGCAGATTTAATATTCATTTGTTGCATGGAGGGCCACAAAACAGACAGCCCAGAGCGGTGATTGGAGGGCCAGTGCTTAGAGACAGACGGCGAGCAGAAGAGCAGCTAAATCATCTTGACATTCACCAAGAAGTAGCCACACAGAAAGCTACTGCTGCTGTTAGTTCTCCCATCCACTAATTTGGTTCTACTTAACCCCTAAACACCCTGCGCGCACACGCACACACACACGCACACGCACGCACAGACACCCGCACACGCACACAAGTGGATGCAAGGCAAACAGAGGCTAACACACGCGCCTCACAGTGACACATTTAATTCCAGGTTCTAGGCACATCTGAATTACAGCAGGCTGATGAGGGAGAGAGGGCCAGGCCCCTCCGGACTGATTAGCATCATTTAAGAAAGCCTTCCTTTTTTCTCCCTGCTCCAGTGACCTCTCTCTCCCTCTCTATCATTCTCTGCCACTCGCCGCCACAGCGACCCACCCACCTCCCAGCCGACAATATGGGTGGCATCCCCGCCAGCACAAGTCAACGCGCAGTACACTCATTTACATCCAACACAGGAGAACGACTTGAGTGCCTGCGCCTCTGGGGCTATTTTATTCCTTCAAGTATTTCATAGGCAACTGCTTGTTAGCTTTAGATTCTGTTTTGTAAAAGTATGGACAGAAGGACATAAGTAACGCGTTTTTATATATATATATATATATATATATATATATATATACGTCAGGCGCCATATGATGCAGTTTTTTTCTGCACGTGTAAAGTAAATAAGACAGAGCCTGTTTTATTTGTGCATATCCCCCCCCCCTTCCTAAATTATATAAGCCTTGCACATGGCTTAAAATTTTGTAAAGCTTTTCTCAAAATCCTACTTATGGTTGCCATTCTGTGCCAAAAAGTTCATCTGGCCTGTAAATTTAAGCATGGATTACAAATATTCAAATCATGAGCTTACTGTTCAAATAAACATTTCCAACAGGGAGGGGAAAAGTTGCAAGGCATACACTTTCAGCATAATTCCTCCTCTGGCACCTCCCCTCCTCTCGCTCCTAATAAAACAACCACAAAAAAAATAAAGAGGAAAAGAAGAAGAAGAAAAAAAAAGTAGGGGAAGAGAAAGGGGTGGGTTAGAGGTGTGGGGGGGGAGACAGACAAGAAACGCAAAAACAAAAGCCCGAGTTCAAAGTTTGGCTTCTTCATTTACCGTGCGGCTGGATAAACAGCGTTGATGAAATATGTAATTAATGTAATTGTAACCACCTATGTAATTACAGTCAGCCGGGTGGGCTCGGACCCTGCCACAGGACAATAGGGCACCTTATTACAGTTTTAAAAAAATGGGAGGGAGGGAGGGAGGGAGGGAGGGAAGGGGGCGCTTAAGCTGGTCAGCTGCTCTCCACATGGTAGAAATAATAAGGACTGAAGTCACAATCACTTCAGCTTTGGTTTAGCTTCGCTGATCACTGCACTTCATACTGGACAATACAAACAGCTGACAAACTCCTGGGCCTGCAAGGGTTTTTTTGGGCAATAGTATCTATGATATATGTATTAAAATGACTAAATGCAATGTGCAAGACTAATTTGCAGTGGTGGAGGAAGAATTTTTATCTTTTTTTTTTATTTAGTGAAAGTAAAAATACCATACACGCTGTAAAAGTACTCCAATACAAGTAGCACTCCCGCATTGGAAATGTTAATAAAAGTACGTCGTATTATGTGCGAAATGTACTTAAAGTATCAACAGGTAATTTACTCAAAGAAGAAAAATGCCCTCTGTGATTGTTATATTATCATGTATTACATTAGTAGGTTATTATTGCTGAAGCATTCATTTTTAAGCAGCATTTCATTGTTGTTTTTGGTCAAGGGGGGGAAGCAAACGGTAACTACTTTAAATACTGTTGGCAGCAACACTGCATTCCATTTTATAAGTTGATCACTTTTTTGATGTCAAATCCTAAACGGTCAACACCATGTACTGTATCTCCATGAGCCATGAAAAACAGGCCTGTTTTTCAGCTTTCTGTGAAAGCTAATGGGTTTTGAAATATTTAACTTCGGAGAAATGTCTCAACCCACGAAGGAACACTCAATCTTTTACTTTTTTCGAGAAAAAAAATCGAAATCAACCAATTTGGAGATACAGGACGACGACGACAACAACTCAGTCAAATAGATGTAGTGGAGAAACATATTTCCTTCTTTAATGTTGTGGAGTACAAGTATAAAGAGCTCAATGGTGTTTTAAGCCACCCAACGTTGGCTTCAAGGCAGCGCTGCGACCGTCAACTTCAAGGCACCTAACCCTAACGGTCGTGACACACTAACCCGATAATCGGCTGTCGGACAGTCTGGCGAGGTTAGTGACTCGAGTCTATTCGGTGTGTTCCGTGCCGTCGTCCGTTGGAGGGGCCGTCGGCCTTCATTTGACTTGTTGAATCGTAAAGCGGGCACTGCCAGCAGTCTGACTCAAATGACCAATCTGATTGGTAGCTAACCCGGAAACGAGAAGCGGAATGAGCGTGACTAGACTCTCTCAAAATCTGACAAAAATCTTTTAAACTGACCTTTGTCAATCTGAAATGAAGACAGATTCAGAAACTGCATGGCCTATTTCTCACTTAAAATGTTTTCAGAAACATGTTTCGGTGAACTATTTTAGTACAATATGAGATCGTATTCTGAACGAGCCGCCATGACAGTCTGGCTTTGAATTTCCGGAGAAACCAGACCCACGTGATGCGTTCTTCCAATCAGCTGCCAGTTTTCATTTTTGGGGAGACAATACAGATTAGCCACACCTGCTGTTATGGAGACGTATTACGTCTCGTCGCTTTGGTGTGTTCCGAGGGACTTTGTTTGAACAACTTGAGACTGATCAGTCCAACTGCCTTTTCTGCTGAGGGTCGGCCGTCTGGTTGGTGTGTCAGGGGCTTAACCCTAACCCTAACCAATGGCTAATCCTATTGCCTTCTAGGTAGCGCTGCCTGGAAGGCGACGTTGGGGGCTTAAAACACCAAACACTGTATAAAGTGCCATGAAATTAAAAAACTCAAGTAAATAGCTCAAATTTGTACCTGTAATGTTACCACATAGCGGGTATATCCGCTATGACTTGATCCAAAGCATTTACGCTTCTATTTGAATATTTATCTATTCTTACTGACCTGACGTCCTGCTTTCACATTAACCCCACCCCCATCTGCAACTGCCAAAAACGACTATTTTGGTAGTAAAGATTGCTGACCCCTGGTATGGACAAACATTGTGTCACCTGGGTAAAGACAAAGTCAAAATGTATAGGTTAAGGTGCGGGCTGCTACCCAAGCCCATTCACACTGACAGCCGGTGTTATCCTGCGGATTAAAATAGCCTCTTCTCTGCTCTACCAGCCCCTGCCCAGCATTAAAGTCTTCCACATTTGCAAAATTGCAAACAGATGCAACTCAAGTACCTGCAAATAATCTGCCAAGACCAATTTCAAAAGGGAGATTTCAGAATATGTGGGAGTCATTAGAGGGAGTATTATTTCAGCGATGAGCGCAAGAGGGCCAGCCGTGGATCACCCAACCAGATGGGTTCTGCTGCCTTCTATTCAGGAAGAAAGAAGCCGACGTGTTCTTCATCTCTCCCCCCCACCCCCCCGTTCCTTCAAATGAAGATATATAACTTGTATGAAACAATTACGGCAGAATATTGGAAGTTTCAGAAGCAACCAAAGAATGTCAAATTTCCTTTCGAGTTCTCTCAAAACAATCTTTTCATCTCGTTCCCAGTGAGGATGCTTTTTTCGGATATGGGGGGAGCTGAGGAGGAGGGGGGAGGGGCGGGGGGAGGACTGCGGAGAGGGGGGATTTTTCCGCTGTAAACGAAAAATACAGACACAGAGATCTGAGACGTCTTTAATTGTTTCGTACCAAGTGTTAAATATGAAAAAAGAATTAAAAGGTAGACGCCTTATAAAAGGGGGCCCGTGGCGTATGTAAATGAAATATGTTTCAGAGTTATAATTTGCAACTGCTGCTGTTGTTATTTTGCAGACGGTTTATCTGAAGTTTTTTTTTTCCCGGTGGCCTCGGCGCGGCTTTGAAAGCGAACGCACAACAAAGCGGTTTACCAATTAAAGACGATTTTAACACCAAGAAGTGCGGCGAACTTCATTAGATTCTCCATCTAGCTCTGACAAAAAGCCTATCAGAATGCATCTTTAAGCGTCGGTAATGAATAATGGATAATCAAAACACACTTCTTTGGCTCACACACACTCGCCATTCACAACATCTAGCAGCCCTTCTGACTGACAAAATGTTTATATCAAACGGAATTTGATTAGGTGACTGGTTATTATTGCTAGTAAGGAAGCAGAATAACAATCTGAAGGACTTAAAAAAAAAATGATCAAAATCGCAAAAGCCCTTGAAACAATACACATTCAATCAAATTCTTCATAATTGTAACAGTAGGAAGCATTTTAGGCATTCCACCCACAACAAACAGGCTTTGTTCTCCTGTTATGAGAGGCAGCGAGGGGACACAATCAAGTGCGTGAGAAAGCCAGGAACGCAGGATTTCAATTCCTCCCTCTTTCTCTTTTTCTATACCCCCCACCCCCTTATTCTCTCTCTTTTTTTTTTTCAGGCTCGCCCATATTATTTGCTTCCTGTCTCATTGTAGCTGGCAAAAAGAGAATTTGGTAATTGAGTGGTACAGAACATGTGCCCTCCCTGCTCGCAGATGACAGATGGATTATAAAAACTTCAAAGGCGAGCATTTGGAGCACCAGGGGAGAGATGCTAGGTATTTGAACTATCATTCTTTACCCAGGAGACAATGACTGCCTGACACGGCGCATACATCAAGGAATAGTGCAACGGCACAGACATAATCCAACGCACACAGGCACACACACACACACCCTTTTCCTTTTTCACTTCTCCTCCATCTCTCTTCCTCTCCTTCGCCCTCCTCCCCCATGCCATATATTTAACATCCTGTTCGGAGCAACTTTGCGCCGAGCTCGGGAACAAAACAAGTATAGGGGGGTAACGCTGAGAGGAAGAGGAAGAGGAGGAGGAGGCACTGGCAGGGGAAGAAGTCATCTTATCTTTGCATTTTTCTTTTCTCCACTTGTCACCTTTGTGGGGGGGTTTTCGCAGCCATTGGCAGGTTCAAACTGTGGCGTCTCCTTTGCCCCCAGGTCGGTAAAATAATCGGAGTTTAGCCCTAGCTGTGGTTTTTTTGTTTTTCTCTTTAAAAGTGCAGCCAGATTAGCAGGCCTTGAGGAAAACTCTAAGCGCTACTGTACCGTAAGAGAAGAGGAGAATGGTGGGTGGCGACGCCTGTAATCATCTTATAAGCATGATTTATGAAAAAGGCCATCTGCTTTGCCTTACTTAAGCACGGAGGCAACCTTTAATAATATAAGGACATGAGGAAAGGAGGGGAGAGCGGGGGGGGACTGTTCGACACAATGACACACACACACACACACACACACACACACACACACAGACAATGATTTCAACCAACCGATAACCCGAATTCAAGTAGGCTACCCCTCCCTCCCTCTTCTTCATCTTCCTGTCTCTTCTCCTCATCAGCATCCAGTCATTAGTTCAGATGGCAGCTAATCACCGCTGACCTCTCCTGTGACACCATTTGACCCCACCCCTCCCCTTGACCCTGAAGGAATTTTAGCAGCCTCACTGTAACACACACACACACACACGCACGCACGAACACACTCACACGCTGTCTCCCATCCAACTCACAGACTCCTTTGCAGATATGACAAAAAGTCTCTACCCTTTCTTCTCTCCCAAGTTTCTATACCAGAAATCTGGGTTTCCAGAAATAACGTGGATGGCTCCCTTCAACGCTCTTCACACGTTTTATTCAATTTCCTAACATTTTAATTTTTTTTTTTTAATAAAAACAAACGTTGAAAAAAAAGTGACAAAAAGATCGGTGGAAAAGCAACAAAAGTGTCCAAAAAGACACCATAAACGTTGAAAAAAAGTTAAAATTTTGACCCAGAAAAACTAAAAGTTGCAAGGTCGAAGGGGAAGACAACACAAGGATAAAGGAAATCCAAAGAAAATCATTCTATAGTGATTCTTACATGACTCGTTTGGTCTATGAATGTACAACATCGCAAAGAAAGCCAACAGGCCAACAGTCTGCTATCAAGACTCACTAAGAAAACAAAGCAAATCATTACATTTTGTCGCTGTCGGGCAGAATCCCCCTATCTCCATATTTCGTCATTTTAATTATATTTCATAAAACAATGCTATTGGTCACCCTTTACGTCTGTCTGCGGTTTTAACAAATATTCAAACGGTGACGAGGCCATTTCATCGGACTTCGTTATTAGCTCAACCAAATGTTGTGAAATTAGCCTTTTCATTCCCTAAAAAAAGTTTTGGACACAAGGTTTTCACCCGACAGCAATGATTTAAGAAACTCACGTTATGTTTCAAAAATGACTCAAGCAATCATTCAAAAGATTTGTAGCGGACGAATTTTCTCACGATCAACAAATCGATTAATCGACTAGTCGTTTCTGCATTACGTTATTAAATCAGTGATTCACTCTCAAATAAACAGCTCTTTTTAATCCGACATACAGCCCCAAATCCAAAGAAATGTAACATACAATGGTTCAAAACAGAGAAAAACAACACACATTCTCACATTCTCAACCAGGCAACTGTTTTGACATTTTTACTCGACAGGAGCCTTGGCGATCATCACGACGGTTGTGTAGGCATTAGTTTTAGCCGTTGTTCAGAGGGAAAGAAGCCTGTTGAATTCATTCATTCTGTCCTTAAATTCCAACACGACCCATCACATTTAAAAAAGCGAGGGACAAAGGGGAAACCAGCTCAGTGATATAACATAACCCGTGTGACACATGAAGAATGAGAGCGTCTCAAAGTGACGCAGCGCTGACTTGATTGGCACTCATGCCCCAGCTGCTGCCCTTTGGCCTCGCCGTGACCTGGAAACGCTTAAAGAGCGGAGACGCCAGCGTTAGGAGGAGACGTGTGTGTGTGTGTGGGGGGGGGGGGGGGGTATCATAATGAGGCCATACGGCATATGCTATTGTGCTACATGCCACATACACACACACACACACAGACACAGACACATTTCCCACATGTGCATACATTCAGTCACACACACCCCTCCTCGTGTGGTCACCTTTTCAGTGTCCATCAGGATTGTCGGCCTAATCCTCCTCGGATCATCTCATCAATGCCTAGGCTGTTTATGTGTAATGGATCCCATCTAACTCCCCCTTTTCTCTCCAACCCCAACCCCAACCCCCCCCCCCCCCCCCCCCCCCCCCCCCATGTTCCCCTTTGCCCCTTCCACCCCCTCCATCCCTTCCCCGCCTGCCTCCAGGTCTCTCAACATCCCCCTCTTCCTCCCCCTCCTCCTCCTCCTACTCCACCATAAGCATTCTCACTGCTCCTCGAAGGAACACACCACACAACTTTTTCTTATTTTCCTATTTTATCTCCTATCTTCTTTTCCACTGATCTAGATACTTCTAGATGTGCACTGAGGGGGAAAAAAGGCAGCGGATTTATCTTGGGTGTTTAACGTTACGTGTGGTGTCAGTGCTCCGAAGGGGGGAAAACACACAGTGTTAGAAATCTAACACTTTATCCACAGCAGCCAGTGGATGTTCCCCAATATTTGATATTGTGTGATCGAAACGTGGTCCACTTGTAAAGGTCAAATTGATTTAATTATGATATCCAATGAATTTTTTTTAAATGTAGCGATATACATAAGTCAGATGTCAGACATCAGAATAAAATCCACATTACTGGTCCGCCGCATTATTTTCTTGACAAACGTGCCATGGAAACTGTATAATCATTTGTCTTTCCATCCTTTCCCATCCTTCCTCGCTCTCTTCCTCCTCCTCCTCACTCTTCCTCCTCCTCGAAGCCTCGCAGCATGTGTAAGCAGAAGCGCACGTGCTCCCTTCGCCCTCATTACGAGCTAACTACGCTCTTTGATTAAAAGCGTGTACAGAGAGGAAGACGGAGAGAGAGAGAAAGAGAGAGAGAGAGAGAGAGAGAGAGAGAGAGAGAGATAGAGAGAGAGGGAGGGAGAGAGAGAGAGAGAGAGAGGTGGGGTGAAGAGAGGAACAGGCCGAACCTCCATAATTAAGATCACTTCACAGATTACCTCCGGCAACAAAAGCGCGGCAAGCAGCCGCCCGCAGCCACAGAAATTGGATGAAAAAGGGGTGTTGAGGAGGAGACTGACCTCCGCTGCTCTCCGCTGGGCTCCACACAAAAACGAGCCTCGGCTAGATCAAATGCACCTCCCAGCAGTAACTGACACACACACACACACACACACACACACACACACGTACACACGTGTGCGACAGGTACTGGTACACAATGCCGAGTCAGAGAGACGGCGTACTGAGGAAAAGCACACTTCTTACAGACAGAGGTGACACACACACATGGAGGATTCAGCACACCTGTGGGCTGAGAATTTATTACCGGCCACATATATCAAAAAACACACACAGACACACATGTCTCTGCTAAGTACACCGCCTGCAGAGGAGATCCATCCACTGCTGTAGACCACCACTCCCCCCTGAGCCGACTGAGTCTGGAAACACTCCTGAGAGTATGATGCCACCTTCCCGTTATTCTGAGAGAAGGACGTGATTGCCAAGATGGCAATCAGTTACAATTTATTTTAATATTCAACAATAATATAATATGCACCTAATACCTTGAAATTGGCGTGTTTGCTGCCATGTTTCATCCTTGTGGGACGCACCATTTGTAATGCTAAATGGGAGACAGTGGAGCTGCAAAAAAATCCCCAAATGTCCTATTTAGAGAATAGAATTACCAATGGGAGGCTGATGCAGTGTGTTTTTTCCCCCTCATTTTTAAGATTTTTTTTACCAAAAATGTGATATGAAGCAAACATGGAATTACAGCTACCTATAGGATCCTGACACCCATGGGCTTCCACCCTGACCAGCCATCAAACTCTTAACTTATGCGTTGTGTCTACTTTTACTCTCTGTGCTCTTCGCCTTTCCATCCGTCAATTTCCACATCCTCACCCTCTGTGTTTTTCCTGCGCTGTTCAGCGCGTCCTCCTCAGTCCACCTCACACCCACTCAAACCCGCACACCAACCAACCCTGATCTCCGGCGAGCAGGGGGGAGGCCATTTACTCTAATCACAGGGATCCAGCAAGAGCGCCTCAAAGCACTCGGGGGCTGATCGGCAATCAGAGAGGCAGAGGCTACGAGGGAGACGGAGAGAAATAAACTCAAACTCAACTTCTCTTATGTGGAGCAAAACCTCTCTGAGCCCTAATCCGAAGCAGCGCTGCAATGAGATTGTCCTGTTTGCGGGGAGGTGTTTAGAAGGATATGAGAACAGAGTTGAAGGACTTCCTGTGACAGAGTAAGTTCTGGTCAACGGGGGGTCACAGGCCGGGTGAAGTGTCGAGGAAGCTCCGTCAGGACAGAAAGGGGGCAATAAGTGTTTAAGTAACTGTGCTGTGGAACTAAATGAACGTATGCAGCTTTCGATAAAGCTGTGTATCAATTTCAAAGACTTAAGAACTTCTTCACTGGGTTTAAATTCTGGCTGAAAGGATAACGCTGGTTTGTTGCAACCTGGATCTCATTTTCATAGGTTCTGGCTTTCATTTCTGTTGGTTATTATAAGATTTTACTCTGAGATCTACGGACATGGTGACATGGCAACAAAAAGTCAGACACAGCAAGAAACCAGAGTGGTCAGTAAATTGGTAATTAATGTGACAAAAGTTAGCCAGATTATCTGAAGCACTTCATTTCAAGGTAAACCCCAACTCTTATACTATTGGTAATAATCCCTTGTAGCATTAAAAAAAGTTGTATGAATACAACTAGTACAGCTGCTAGTACTAGTACAGTACCAAAAAGCACATCGTCGTACCTACATTACATAATAGTTTGATTGCCTATGACTCCCCAAACAACATATATGGTCATATACTGTATATACATATATATATATATATATGTGTGTGTGTATTTGTATTCTATTTAACGCAGTGACATGGCTGCACGTGACCGCTGTGGCAGTTTTAATCATGTGACCGTTGTATTTAATGTTACTGTCGCAGTTTTAAGCCATTTTAAACATGCAGTTAACTATGTGAAACGGAAATAGTTACGTTCAGGCAACAAAAATACTTAGGGTTGGTAAAACATCAGGGATTGGCTTACAATGAGTCTCATAAAACTACTAAAATGACCTGCCTCCTTTGGCACTCTTATACTTTGTCATCTTACTTCCTCATTTGCTCCCACGATAGCTACTACAGCCAGAGGGCACCGCGTGACAAGAAACGTAGATATGGGTCATTATAAGCTACTTGCACAATCGACCTATACAGTCGTTTCCTGGGTGAGGTCGGTCTGTTCTGTGAGGATGCACTATAGGCTTTGAGCTAAATGCTAACATTGCAATGCTAACATGCCCACAATAACAATGCTAACATGCCGGTGTTAAGGAGGTTCAATGTTTATCACAATCACTATATTCGCTTAGTGTGTTAGCATGCTAACGTTTGCTAACCAACACTAAACACAAAGGACATCCAAGGCTGATGGGAATGTCAGTTTCGAAGGTATTTTGTTTAGAAATCAAAGTACTGGACAAATTCAAATTTTGACCTGATGATGGTGCTTAGATGAAGACAAAGTTATTATTATTCTTCCTGATGGGGAACATAAATGTCATCAAAATCAACATCATCCCTAGAGCCATGCATGCTAATAACTGACTTTGTTTACAGTTTGAGGTGTAATGTCTCTTTTATAACGGCGGTCTATGGGGGAAATGCTTTTATTTGCTTTGGTACTGCGCTTGGTTATTGAGACGATATGGCAGCGAGACTGACTCACCGTGCCACACGCAGCTCGGTCGGTTTGTTTAAAATCTATCCAGGTGTCTTACTGCACGTCACATCCTTCGTCCGACTTCTTTTTAACCACATCACCACAATCCAAATTTGCAGCGGTCGCTTTTGGTGAGCACAGTGTTGTCATAACATATGAAAAATAAGATGCTGTAATGAACTATACTTTTAAAAAGCCATTTCCCTGATGTGTTATTTGGTACCAAACGGAGTTACCATCCAGGGGCGATTCTAGGATCAAACTTTTAGTGGGGCTGAGCCCCTAATGAGAATGTTACACGACTATAGTGCATGCAAAAGTGTTAACCCCCCCCCCCCCCCGCTAAATCAGTAATTTAATTACCTGCTAATCTCTGAGCTAGCGACTGAACGTCAGCTAACGTTTTTTGACACTATGATGGAACTACACCTGACACTTTATAAGTCACAGTCGACCAACGACCAATTTGACACAATGTTCCAACGTTCGACAATTTTAGTTGCTTACGTTTCATTTGGGTTCTAATCTGCACCTAAAATTACCAACTTCTTTTTCTCCGGGGACTACCAACGTTAAACTTCACAGCCGCACTCCTGCTCTCCCTCTGACAGATCAGTTAGAGACTCAGCCAAAGGCGGGAGTCTGGCACAACCACCTCCAATTGGCCAACACTACATTTCTGTTAACCCTTTCCTTGACAGGGTTACAGGTGCATAGAATCGGCATCAGCCACACAGGATATTAAAACCTGCTTCAAGCCCTTTGAACCTGTAATTGTTTGTCCTCTGTCACTAACAGATAAGTTCTCAAACTCTCACTTGAAATAACAAAATTGATTTAGAAAAAAAATAATTATAATTTTTAGGGGGGCTTGAGCCCCCCCCTGAAAAAGGGTCTAAAATCGCCCATGTTACCATCACACACTGGGTCAGTTCAAACTGGGAAATGAACAACTGGGAAATGAACAACTTGTAAGCGTTCTACGTTCCTGCTCCTGTTCTTTCTTTAACAAGCGCCATAGAGTAACAGAGAGTGTTTACCAGTTTTTGGGACACACATTGTGAACAGGTGAGCAGAAGTGAATTGTGGACTCACACCTCCGCACCCTTCAGGCCTTCAACCACACCATGGATGCATGATGCCCCCCCCCCCCTCCCCACCCATCTCTCCGTGCAGCTCTGACAGTCCCGTTTACCAAAGCAGCCGACAGACAAGCTGAACAAGGGCCCGGGCCACAGCACTTCCACTTAACTCTCTCCCCCATTACTACGATTGGTGCCAACGACACAACAAAAGAGAGAAAATCCCGAGGCGAAGAAAACAACTGCAGCTCACGATCAAGAATAATAATAATAATAATAACAAAAAAGACATGGATCAAAACAAAAGAGGAAAAAAAGAAAGATGGGGGTGGGGGCTGGAGAGACAGAAGATGATGAGGTGGGCTTTAAAAAAAAAAAAAAGAAGCTGATTTGAGGAAATTCTCGGAGAAATTGCGGGAGATCTGTTAAAGGTTTCTTTTTTTTCCCTGGCAGGGGATGGGAGCGCATCTTATGACTTAAAAGAGGTGTTAAAGGAAAAGAGTCAGGCGCCGAGGGAATTCTCCCACGTCGGAGAGCTCTCTTTTTATAAATTCAACCCCGGTAATAATACCGATAAATAATAGATAAATAGCATTTAGCTCCCACCTTGAACAACAGCTTTTAAAGCAGTTCATGAAAGACTGACAGCTCTTGGCGAGCAAATGCACTCACACAAACACACATGCCCACATGCACGCACCCACACACATGTAATGTGTATTTTACCTAATTAAATACAACACCAGGTGGGATCGACTGATTGTGTGATGTGTGTGTGTGTGTGTGTGTGTGTGTGTGTGTGTGTGTGTGTGTGTGTGTGTGTGTGTGTGTGTGTGTGTATGGAAAGAGGAGAAGCAAGGAAAGAAAGATCAAATATTTTGGATAAATTTCTTTAAGTTCCCATTCATCAGCAACTGAAGGTTATTGTTTGGAGTTATTGGGGAAAACGGTGGTGCTGTATTTCTTTTTTTTTAAGGCTGCGGAGGGTCTTTCTTTCATGAATAAAACCAATTGTAGATGTAGCAACCCCCCCACCCCCCCCCCCCCCCACCCATGTATTTCCTGTACAGTCCCTAAGCTTTTAATATTCTCAGATATTTAACAGAGGCCTTTTTCTGCCGTACGGTAATGATGTTCCAGAAAATAAAAAAAAGCTTAAAAAAAGGAACTTGTTTTTGAATATCATTTCCTCAAATAAGAGCAAGAGAAAACACATTTACTTTTTTTGTATTTAAAAAAAGCACAGTAGCAAGGCTTACTCTGCGTCTCATGCAGCTACGCCTCAGAGATGTGGTCGCTGCTGCGCCAGGCGTTTACAGAAGGCTGTGTGTTTAAACGCCTGGAATGCTCATTTGCCTTTTGGGTTTACTTGTTTACTTTTGCATAAATGGAGAACAGTAATGTGGTATTAAGGGGCTTCTCGGGGGGAAAGTTGTGTGTTTTTTAAAACGCAGCCTTTTTATTTTTTTATTTTTTAAATGCTCCCTCAGTTTGCTGCATTAAGGAAGGCTGATGATTAATGCAGCATAGATCTAATTTCTCTTGATTAAAAAAAAAAAAGAATTAGAAAAATAATACCAGACATGAGATGAGCTCAACCTCTACATACCCCCCCCCTACACACACACACCCCTCTCCCCCCCCCCCCCCCCCCCCCCCCCCCCCCGCTCAAAGTCATCAGATACAAAATGAGCATCCAGGCTAAAAATGAGCAACGAATAATCACAATATTCCCAATAGCCAAATATAAAATGTAAAACGACTGCCATGATCAACTAGAGCCCAGTAATCTTTAGCGCCAGCCACAGCTGTACCACCACTACTGTCACTTGAAATAAAAACCTAAACCTTTCAGGGCTTCCGATTGAGTCTTTAATTCAGCCTGATGTGACATTAAAACCCTTTGGTTGACTTCCACTGGCTGTGACAAATGTACCGGCGCTTAATAGAGGTGTGCAGACAGGCCGGCATTTCAGTGACTTTTATCAAACCGAATTTATCAACGCCAGGCTCCCAGGATCTGTGGCAGCAGCTTGTTGAGAAGGAAGCCTACAGATAGCGTTAAGTACATCATCCCTCCTCTCTGTCTCTCTGTCTCGCTTCCCTTCTCTCCTTCTGCTCGCCGCGTTCCTCTCTAAGTGTTTCTTTTTCCCGCTCGGTCCTGTCATCGCTCTGCCTACTGTGTATTTATCTCTTTTCTCTCCCAATTTATACGGTTCCATGGATGTGGTACTCCGTAGGCTAATAGGAATGTTTTCTGACTGCCAATTGTCAAGTTAAGTATTTTTAAATGTGGCCAATTAGGAGAACCGGAAAAAAAAAACGGACTCCTACTGAATGCCGAGGTGTAAAAGTCTTCTCAAGCAGCACTCGTCAGATTGCTGAACTGATTGAGAACTCTCCACTGAAAACTCCATTGGAGCTATCCAAATTGTTGTAGATGGGTAAGGCAGTGTGTTGTCATGCCAGATAAGACGTCATGTTTTTTAATAAAAAGGTCAAGATATGTGAAAGGGATGTATCATCCTAACCAGCTAGTCCCTGCAGTTCGCAGGAGTTCATTCACCTGTGCTAGTAGGAGACGCCGCTACGACTGTTAAGGAGAGAACTCAGCGGTTTCCTGCTGCAAACTGGATTTATGTTGGCTCCTAATACCCCCCCCCCCCCTCCCCCCTGAGTGGGAGATATAGTCGTCTGGAGGGGGATCAACTGTTCTGAGTGTTAGAAGTGAAAGGGGGGAGGGGGAGGGATCTTACATTTTTGATTTGTTTCCATCACTTGTTCTCACAATGAGGCTAGGGGGGGGGGGGTTCCACTGGAAATGGCAGAAAAGTTGTCTCTCTGTGCATTCATTCCTCATCTTTAATTTGATCCATCTTAAAAGGGACACATACAGTAGCTGGATTTGCAAATACTTAAAGAAGAGGATGTTAGGATTTTAAGGTGATTTCTGGCCAATTTTAGAAAGCAATTTACAAAGAGGGCATAGGTTTTGTTTCAACATTGGGAGGGGGGGGGGGGGGGCACATTATAATTGGGGGGTCTGGGGGAAACACAGCCAGGTCAACTGACACTCAACCGCAATCAGGCCGAGTCTGATGGCTACCTGGTTTATCACTCATGTCAAATATGGTAAGTGCACACAGAAACTACAATACAGTATATGCTGTGGAAATGTTTGAAACTAATTGCCAATATAAATACCACAAACGCCAGACAAATCTATATAGGGGGGGACATATCCCCTTAATCCACCCCCACCAAAAAAATAAATAAAAAACATCCACACTCTCTTTCGGAGTTGGTAACGTAACAATAGATGTAAGTTTATTGTTTATTATAAGGACCCCCATTAGCTGACGCCTATAGATGACCAGCTGGTCTTCCTGGGGTCCGAAACAACATTAAATTCAGACAAAAGGGTAACTTCTTGTCATTTCTGGCAACAAGTCCCCGAGCGGCAGATGGCACAAATGGGAAGTGAGGAAAGACGGAAAAAAAAGAATAGATAGGAGAAATGAGAGACAAGAGTGGGAGAGAAGGACGGAGGGATGACAGAGGCCGCGGCAGAGAGACGGAAGAAGAAAGAGTGAAACGCTGGATGTGAGGAGAGCGATAAGGAGGCTTTTGAAGGGTCCTCTCAGATGCTGGCGTTGCTCAGTTCAGCGCCGTCACAGCCTCGGAGGTACTTGAACCTTGCCTGCCTTTCCCCCCACACACACCTCTCTGTAGAGCTGCTGCCCTGCAGCCACCTGTAAACCACTTTGACACATGATCCACTCCCACGGATGTGTAGTGGAAACACACACACACACACACACACACACACATACACACAGGAATCCACTGCTTGCAGGCAGCTAAGCACGCACAAACGCTTTAACGCACCATCAGCGTGTTGGTTGTTTTTTAACATTAGTACTCGATTAACAACTGGCCGTCCCACTTTTGAATGGAGGGGCACTCACAGCAGAGACACGAGAGCTACCTAATAGTCCCCTCTCTCCTAACGCGTTGATTAAAAAGAAAGGTAGTTCTTTTTTCCCCTGCCTCTCTAACTCGTGTCACTTTCAAGCAATGGATCCTTCAGCGAGACAAGACAAATAACCCGCTATTATCCGTTGACCTCACGTTGGCGCGAAAGTGGCACTAGGAGGATTTTAACCTTCACCTCCTGAAGGCTGAGGGAAATTGGAATTGGAATTGGACTTGAATCAAGCAATTAAGACGGATGCCTTGCCACAGACACACACACACACACACACAAAAAGCAGGCAAAGGGAACGGAAACTTTTTTTAAAGATTATTTTTTGGGGCTTTTTCCGCCCTTAATGGACAGGACAGGTGAGAAAGGGGAGAGAGAGGGGGAAGACATCCATATATGTGCGCTTGCTCTATCCACTGAGCCAACCCGGCCACGGAACGGAAACTTTTAGGCAAACGCACACATGTAAATGCACATTTGTGATACAGACACATTGTTACTAGATATGCAAGGAGTTCCTAATTCACGTTCAGCGGCAACGATTAGTTGATTGCTATTTTGTATGAGCGGTTAATCGTAAAGAGTACAATAAATGGCAGAAAATGCTGTTTTCAGCCTCTCAAATATGAAGTTTTCTTGCTCTTTTTCTGTTTTATGTCAAATTAAACTGAATATCTCTGGGTTTGGAAGTGACAAAACAAGACTTTTGAAGACATCACCTTGGACTTTTGCGAAACAGGGATGGACATCTTTCGCTATTATCTGCCATTTTTAGATTAGATTAGATTAGATAATACTTTATTCATCCCACAATGGGGAAATTCATTTGTTACAGCAGCAATTTTTCCACAATTTCATAGACCAAGCGATGAATCGAGAAAATAATCGGCAGATTAATAAATAGTGAAAATCAGTCAGTTGCAGCCCTAAAATACATAAGAATATGTAAGAAAAAAGCATCACTCAGTCGCTGCAAGTAAGCTCCAAGCAACCCGCAGCCCCTAAAAAAAAAAAAAACGACAGCTCCTGATTAGGCATTGTCAAAATATTTGCGACTGAGGAATTCCAGCAGGCGAGTGCGGAATCGGCTGCTCTACAAAAGAGCCATCTTCCCTGAGTAACAAGTAGGTGCAATGAGTGTCGACAGAAGAGGAGCTGAAATCCCACCCCCCGGGCTAGAGAATATCCCGCTATTGTAGTCTTAACCCGCGAGACCTGGCGGGGAATGTACAAGCTTTCACAGTCACTTCTCATCCTATTTGTAGCACTGCCGCTGATGTGCGAGCGCCCGGGCCAGAGCAGGTCACCCCCGCCTCCCCCACAAAAAATACCCTTTTTTTGGTTATCTCTCTGTCTTCCTGATACCTTGACCTAACTTCACAAGACACTGTCATGAACACATGACACTGTCATGACACATGAACCCTAACCCCTAACTCTAACTCTAACCATAACTTGTCATGACAAAAACCAATGACACTTACTAAAAGAAGCATTATGTCATAAACTTTTGTGACTTGTTTATAATGTTTATGACACGTTCATGACAGTGTCATGTCACTCTTATGTAGATACCTTCAAGTAAAGTGTAACCCTCTTTTCTCTCCCAATCTATACTGTTCCATGGATGTGGCACTCTCTAGGCTCATAGGAATGTTTTCTGACTGCCCATTGTTAAGTTAAAAGTGAAAGGTCCCCCCAAAATGTCCCTTTATGAGGTTTTTTAACATTAATATGAGTTCCCCCAGCCTGCCTATGGTCCCCCAGTGGCTAGAAATGGTGATAGGTGTAAACCGAGCCCTGGGTATCCTGCTCTGCCTTTGAGAAAATGAAAGCTCAGATGGGCCGATCTGGAATCTCCTCCTTATGACGTCATAAGGAGGAAGGTTACCTCCCCTTTTTCTGCTCTAACCGCCCAGAAAATTTGGTCGACCCATGAGAAAGAGAGAGACATCATGGCTTGCAAACAAGCAAAGGGGCAGTTGGTCAAGGCCACACCCCCACCCTCCACCTTGCCCCCCCTCTCTCCTCCTCAATAGCATTTAAAGCTACAGACACAGAAATGGCACATCCTAAGGAAAGCTCATTGTGGGACTGGCTCTAGTGGCTGTAATTCTGCACCAAGGCTGAATTTCAGGAAAGAGACTTCAGATACAGTATTAGGGGACCACTAAGGTCTATATAAAAGAGACTTCAGATACAGTATTAGGGGACCACTAAGGTCTATATAAAAGAGACTTCAGATACAGTATTAGGGGACCACTAAGGCCTATATAAAAGAGACTTCAGATACAGCATTAGTGGACCACTAAGGCCTATATAAAAGAGACTTCAGATACAGTATTAGGGGACCACGAAGGCCTATATAAAAGCATCCAAAAAGCAGCATGTCATAGGACCTTTAAGTATTTTTGATAAATTTAGAAAAACGAAGAAAGAAAAATTCCAAAATGACTCGTACTGAATGCTGGATGTGTAAAGGTCTTTGATTTGAGATCTCATCGGTTGTTCTCACAATGACACTACAGCTGGAAAGGGCAGAAAAGTTATCTCTCTATAAAGTTATTCCTTTAATGTTAAGTATTTAATTTAAGTGTTTGAGGGGGATTTTTGAGCAGGTCACTTACCCCCAAAACTTATTATGTTATCTCTCTTCCTGATACCTTCAGCAGCAACCACCCCCCCCCCCCCCCCCCCCCCCCCCCCGCCCCCCATCCCCTCACCTCTTCAAAACTCTTTTAAGAAATGAGTCCAACATATATTTGAGGGGGCATTCATCTACAATGTGTTATTTTCTCCCCACACAACCCACAACCCAACACCCTCACGCCAAACCACTCTCTTCATCTCTCTTTTTGTATTTTTTTTGTTCCACGAGGCAAGTTTCATTAAAGATCCAATTATGCAAATCAGGTTCTGGAGAGGCAGTTGAATATGCACTATAATGGCGTACAGTAATCGTTCGACACAATATACGGCATCCGGGGCCAGATTTACGAGCGTAACAGAACTGCAACGCCTCCGTCCTTTGGTGAAAACCTCTTGATCATAATTAAAGGTGCAGGAGTTTTCTCTCTCTCTCTCTCTCTCTCTCTCTCTCAGCATCCTCACCCACTCCCTTTTCTCTCTCTCTCTCTCTCTCTCTCTCTCTCTCTCTCTCTCTCTCTCTCTCCCCCTCCATCTTGTGCTGCTCATTAGCAGAGGTCTGAGAAGTTTACACAGGTCACATCCGAGAGCTAGAGCAGCTAAAGAGCAGACATGACGTGTGCGATGCGGCCGGTGATGGTATGTGAAGTGGGTAATAGACATATCCCCGTCTCTCACACACACACACACACACACACACACACACACACACACAGTGTGTGGCACTATCTTTGTGGGGACCCGTCATTGACATAATGCGTTCCCTAGCCATTTACCCTAACCTTAACCATCACAACTAAATGCCTAACCTTAACCCTTACCCTAACCCTAACCATAACCTAATTCTATCCCTAATCCTACAACCAAGTCTTAACCCTCAAACAGACCTTTAAAGTTGTGGGGTCCAGCATTTTGGCCCAACAAAGCTGTCCAGACCCCACAAGTATACTGTATCTCGGTTTTTGGACCCCACGAATATAGTTAAACAAGAACACACATACACACACACACACACACACACACACACACACACACACACACACACACACACACACATATATAACCTTCCATCTCATCAACACTGGCGGTATTTACCACTGTCTTAGCTGAGCGCGGCTGAATGCTAAGCAGTAACAATTCTCTGCTTCAGGACCTCTGATTGATGTGTGCTTGCCTGTTTGTGTTAAGCTGTTGTCTACGGAAATGACACAGCTGAAAACAGAGCGCCGTTCGACACATCAAAAGGGGGGAGAAAAAAACGGTTCTGACATTGCATGACGCATCCTTAAATCCAAAATGCTAACGAACTTGGAGGACAAAATTATCAAACTAAAGCCAAAGTCAATAATGCCTTAATGCCAACGGGGCTCAGCGGGTAAGCCGGGGGCAAACAAAGGAGCAACATCACAGGTTGGGAGGATAAAGGTGTTTTACGTGTTTTTGGGACACATTCCTTGTTGGTCTTATGTGTGAGCGCCCGCTGAATGCACAGAGACAGAGACAGAGAGAGAGAGAGAGAGAGAGAGAGAGAAAGAGAGAGAGAGAGAGAGAGAGAGAGAGGGCAAGGCCGCAGCATCGCCTGGACACTGGACTTTCTCAAGGCTGAGAAGTGAGACCAGCCCTGAAAATACACACACACACACACACACACACACACACACACACACATACACACACACACACACACACACACACACACACACACACACACAGCTGAAAATGCAAACTCCTACACATACACCGACTGGCCTGCATACACATTCCCAGGCTTATTTAACCAGGTCTGCCTCTGAAAACAGAGAGAGATTGTGACGGAGGAAGATTTTTTTTTTTTGCGCTTTTTGCTTGCCAACCTCTCCCTCTGAGACTAGTGCTGCAAAGATTAATCGATTCATTGATTAGTTGTCAACTATTAAATGAATTGCCAACTATTAGGATCACATTGAATCACATTTTTTTTATGAACAAAAAGGTCCCAAACCTCTGTGATTCCAGCATCTTAAATGTGAACATGTTCTAGTTTCTTTTCTCTCCTCTGTGACAGTAAACTGGAGATCTTTGATTTGAGGACGTCGTATTGGGCTTTGGTATACACTGAAAACATGTTTCACCATTTCTCTGACACGTTTTAGACCAAACAACTAATCCATTCATCAGAAAAGCAATCGACAGGTTAATCCGCGTATGAAAATAATTGTTGGTTGCGGCCCTATGTGAGACAACTTCGACCTCTCCTACTGTACAGATCCCCCCCACCCTCCACACCCCCGACTCCCCCGGCTGCCCAGACAGGCAGACGCTCCTTGTGATGGCACCCCGGCATGAGAGGACTGAGTCGAGCCTGTCTGTCAGCGCCTCATCTGCCCCACACTCTTTATTCTTAGATCAAACTGAAGTCCGTGATTAACCCCGCCCCACTCTCTCCCCCCTCGCCGTGCCAACCCAAGTCATCCACCCCACTGCTCTTCCATTGCCCCCCCTCCCGCCCCCGCCAAGGTCCTTATCAAGCTCTCAGGGCGAAGAACATAGGGGGAAAATATCATACACTCTGACTCAGAAGTACAGGATGAGACACGAACATTCAAACAATGATTCAATAAAGCTGATCATTCACACAGCTACAGTAGATTCTAATTGATAGAATATTCATTTCTGGATAATGGTATCTTCCATATTTGCTTTTTATATCGTCCAATAACAGAGGCAGCCTTTCTGCAATCAGTTTTACTTTGGTCCTAATTTCTAACAAAAGCAATATGTAGAATATGCGGTTGAATAAGAAGTAACTGGAATATGATAGGACATCGGCACTTAATGTGAAGGATGAAGAAATGATACTCATCGGTTTTACATATTCATTTCAACAAATGAATTTTATTTTAAAAAGGCAAAATAATGAGCAAAGGTCAGTGGCACTAACTTTGGAAAACTTCCCCGCTGCGATTTAATAGCGGAATAAATCCTAATTACTGTTCCTCAGAAATAAAGTTGGGCATCACACCCTGTGGGCTGGTGGTGCCAGAAAAAAATCGGATTTGAAACATTTTCGATGACAGAAATTCAAACAAATGTGATAAAAAATCTCCACGTTTGAGGTTTTTCTGTCTAACGTGTGAAATCTAGTGTGTGATGTGTTGTGATCAGGACAATCTCTTCTTGACTTCGCATCCCACATTTGAGTCAATGCTTTTGATTGTGTGTGTGCGTGACGGTGTGTGTGTGCGCGAGGGCGTGCAAGAGAGTGCTTGTCACATTAGCCTCACGCTGCAACTGCAAGCCCAGATCGCCGACATCTTCGCTTGAACTCTGGAGATCAGGGTCATGGAGCTACAAGGCTCAACCCAGACTAACGCCTGTGTGTTACAGCCCCTTTAACACCATCCTTGCCCCCTGCGGGACACACACACACACACACACTCTCTCTTTCTCTCTCTTACATACAGTACATACAGGCATACTGGAATACATGTAGCAGCATGCTTTTCACTGTTGACTGTGTGAAGAGAGAGCAGCTCAGAACCAGAAGAAGCGACACCAGAATCCACAGATAAGTAGGGCTGCATCCAATGATTTCATGGATTAATCTGTTCTTATTTTCTCCATTAATCCATTAGTTGCCTGGTCTATAAAATGCCAGAGAATGGTAAAAAAAAAAAAAAGATGTTGATAAGTGTTTCCCAAAAGCCCAAGATGACGTCCTCAAATTTCTCGTTTTGTCCACAACTCAAAGATATTCAGTTTAGTGCCACAGAGGAGAGAAGAAACTAGAACAATATTCACCGTTAAGAAGCTGGAGTCAGAGAATGTTGGACTTTTTTTCAACAAAAATGAGAATCCATAGTATCAGAATATCTGGCCATTGATTCGACAGTTGAAAACTAATCAATTAATGGATGAATCTTTGCAGCTCTATCCAAAGACTTCACCCAGTAGGTAACAGAGACAGAGACAGAGACAGAGACAGAGAGAGAGAGAGAGAGAGAGAGAGAGAGAGAGAGAGAGAGATAGAGAAGAGGGTGCTTTCCACAATGACTGCACATATCAATTAATGGCTGTCTGATGAGCAGAGCTGGCCTGATCTGGCCTGCCCACCAGCGCCCTGATCCCAGCGGACTGGGAGTCCTGGCCTCGCAGCCTGTACAGCTGGAGCCCCTCTCCCCTTTAATTACATGAGAAGGGAATCAACTAGCCACAGTGAGGCTGCCTGTGTGACTAACTGTGGACTACACTCTGTGTGTGTGTGTGTGTGTGTGTGTGTGTGTGTGTGTGTGTGTGTGTGTGTGTGTGTGTGTGTGTGTGTGTGTGTGCGTGCGTGTGTGCAGATGAACACATCACTGACTGCAACAGGAGAACTGGATTTATGTGTTGTCCCATTGATTATACACACATATTTTCTGTACTGCTAGATTATGTAATTTTATGCGACCACTTCACTGTGGGTTTGTGTGTTTTTGCGATGGGATGTCTGCTCATATGCTGCCTTCTTTATGCGTGTTTGTTAAATGAGTGTGGGATTTTTTATTTATTTTTTTTGACTGTTTTTCCTTTTTAGAAAAACAAAAACAAAAAAAATCTGATTGTGTACGTGTCAACATGCAAAATAATTCACCGGGTGTCGGACTGACAACGCTGCGGCTTCAGTCGAGTGGGTCTCCTCCACGGTGAACTGAGTGGCTGACTGACTGACTGACTGACAGCCTGCTGAAAAGAGGACTGATTTGATGCCATCCTTTGCATGCCATGCTCTCTCTCTATCTCTCTCTGTCTCTCTGTCTCTCTGTCTCTCTGTCTCCCCCCCCGTCTCTCTCATCGCTCCCCCCCAGCCTGGTTTTCAGCTGAGAGATGTGTATCGCCGCAGTCAGTCACGGCCCACGGCCCCCTTAGCAACACTGACACGGCCCAGGCACAGGTGGGAAAGCAACTAATACAAGATCAGCCAATAACAGCGCTCGCATACAGGCCAGCTCCCTGGAACACATTTTGGGCTCTGTCGATCAGAAAGTTGCAGCTCAAGAAAAATGTCAAAAATCCATTTGCTGTACAGTACACATGTGCGGCTTTCTGCTCTTATAAATCTCACAATGACACCAAAATAAAACAATTAAAACATCCCATCCATTAACATTGCACATGTATCTATTTAAACTTGCCACCAAGTGAAGATAAATAATGCTTGCATATTTTATAAGTCCAATTATTTTAATGACAACAATACTGACAATGAAAAGGATAATTCATCAGTGAGTAGAATGTAATATTAAAATGGAACCTGACTGCCGGATGAATGCAAAAAATCTCAAGTAGGCCTGATGGATAATATGAAAATAAATTGCTAACGCAAACCACCGAGGCCTTGAACACCAAATTCATTAGATGAATTCCTCAAACAGGCCATTCTTGCAAAGCAAGGCCTTTTCTTAAACACAGCGTCTCTCCCCACCGTAAAAGAATGACAACATTTGAACTTGTAGAAAGGAAAAGAGGTCCAGTGCAGGGCAAACAGGTCGGTGAACTGTCAAAGAGAAGTGTGGGGGGGTGGGTGGGGGACAGTTATCCATTTGCTATTGCATCTCCAATAAGGGAATGAAAAGGATCTGACAAAAAAAATGGTTTACGCCCAGACACTATTTCAGACATAATATCCGCCCGGTGCATACCATTAAACAATGACAGCATCTCAACTCGCACACTACATCTATTTATCCTCTTTCCTTTGCACAATGAATATGAGGAAGAGGCAAAGATTCTTTTCTTGTCTCTTTCTTTTGGCTCGAGACAACTTTAGAGAAGGTTAGGGAAAACAACGCAGTAGACATTGTTGAGTATTTTAGGAAGGATGACATGTGTCTTCGCAGCCATTGTGCAGCTCTGGGAGCTGTTGGAAGTGGCTGGAGGATAACTCAGGTCAGATCACTCAGGGGTCAACTTCACTTCCAAGAAAAAAAAAAGAAAAAGGGGGTCCTCCCCACCCAAGACGCAGGGCGACACAGAACAGAGGCTTTAAATGGGATTACAAGGCTCATCCCTGGTGCCACATATTACTAATAATTCAATACTGCTCCATCATTCAAGCACAAATTCGGACATGTGAGCCTCGATGTGGGAATTCGGCAACCGGTTACAGATATATAGCCTATATATATATATATATATATATATATATATATATATTTTTTTTTTTTTTTTTTTTTTTTTTTGCACATGAATCGCCCTCAACCTGCTGGATCTTTAGGACATCCTAAAAATAAACCACCTCTGATAAATGAAAAAGGAGATGAACTCCTGAAGTGCAATGACATGTCATAGTCCACACCACAACCTCTTCCACCCCCCCCTCCGCCCCTCCTCCCGGAAAATAAAAATATATGTATAAATATATATTATTGGTTTATGGGCTCCGTCATTTTAAATGTCCACATGCAGACACGGATATCTATCAGCCTCCTGTAGCCTTTTGACTCGCTCCAACTTTCTCCAAATGAACCCAAACCCGCACCCCCACCAAACTCCCCGGCGTCAAGAGTGACACCGGTTCCTAAAAATGTCAGTTCCACCGCTGCTAATGCCGTACGTGTTTACCCCCCTCGCCTCGTCTGAGTCCGAATACCATCGCAATGTCTTCCTCTAAGCAGAATGCCGGGGCTGCTTATTCATAAGAGAGGTCGATCACTGCACAAAATGGCAGGTCTCACCGGCTCTTCTTCCATCTCACAAGTTTTTTTGACACATAGTGGAAAAACTTTGATTCGCAATCCCCGGCCGCTCTGTCAGCACAAGTGCGGGTGTCGGTAGAAAGTTTTCCCATGTACACAGTTAACACGGCTGGACTTTTCTCAAAGTCTCAGACAGTGTCGCGGATCTGTGCTCGCAGTTATATTGCAAAGCCAAGCCGTGCGCTCGAACGCCTTTTACGCACACGCAGTGTTACATAGTAGCCTAAAACACCACGATGCGACGGGTAAACCAAACTTATTAGAATTTATTTCTAATAAATCTTTTTTTTTTTTCCTTCTTTTTTTCTCGCGTTGAGTTGAAGGTTGCCGAGCATCGCAGCCCGTGTCTCGGTCCCAGCTGCTAATTTGTCGCAGTTTTTCGATCGTCCCTCGCTCCGGATAATTGCTCTGTTATTTTCTAATCATGATTGGGGAGACATCAGTGGGGTGTGGGGGGGGGGGGGTCCCCGTTGCGATGCACCCTCACAAACAAGCCCAATCCTCTCCCCCCCCCCCCCACCAAAAGAAAACCTGACTTCCCAGCGAGTAACACACTCCAAGCCCCCCCTCAGTAAAAGCCAAGTGGTGTAGTAGAAGCTCCACACTTCTTCTCCGTCTTCTTACCTTTTAAATTTGCCGAAGCGCCGGCTAACTCCTGCGCGTAAACGATGCGTCGGGACAGATAGTGTTCATTGAATAATGAGCCATGTCCATATGATTTGACCGAATCATATTCTTGTCGGATGACGGAGGGGAAGGGGTGGAGGGGGTGGGGGTGTTGATGAAAAGTGCGCTTCAGTTCGGACCTGTTAAAGCCTGTCCACTCCTCGATACTGTCCCTACTCCCTGCCGCGCATACTGACTTTCAAATGTAAAAAAAAACAAAAAGAAAGATAAACGGCTTTATTACTTGTCTCTCTTCTGGCTTTTTTTTCTGCCCCTCTCTCTGCGCCGCGGTCTGCTCAAGGTAAACGTTTTGCATTGATGCTTTTCGCCAGGCATCAGCATATATTCCCTTCATCTTTCAGCTTGGACTCCCCCCCCCCCCCCCCCCCCCCCCCCCTATCTGGTAGGTGAAATGCATTGTACCGTTAAAAAAAAGGGCAACTCCGTTGTAGAAAGCGAAGCAGAGCCGACAGCCTGGCTGGATACAGCCCGGGTCTTGCGGTATTCGCCGTTGACGAGGAGGGGGATAAAAAAGCAGCTGATGCACAGAAACCTCGTTTTACAGAAATAATCCGCTCATCATTACATGTCCCGTGGCACCGTGGCGAGAGAGAAAAAAGCAGATTCCCCGGCACCTTAGTTTGTTTCTGACCTTGAAGTGCCCACAAACACTCTTTTTATTATTATTTGAAAAGCTGCCCCCTCTTGTACATAACCATTCACACGCAGCCAGCCTCGCCGCTTCTCGGCACCGTGCATGCGTTCAAAATCGCCTTGGATAACAACCCCTCCGCGGTAGAAACACCCAGGTCACAAAAATCACTCCAAAAAGTAGAATTCCTTACCTTTTTTTTTTTTTTTTAAAGTGAACTGTTTCGAGTCTTTTTCCTCCTCTGCTCGCCTTAAAAGAACTCCAGGATAAATGAGTGTTGCCTCCCGTGCGTCCTGAGCGTCAGTCACCGCTTAAGAGAAGTAATGAGTGATAAAAATGACGCTCATCTATCTGCACTGTAACCTTGTGGCGTATTTAATGTAAATAAGCCCCGTTGTGTTGCCAATCCCCATGCATACAAACGCAAAACCGCTCCTCAGGGAACTCGGCTTTTTTTCTTCTTTTCTCTCTCTCTCCCCCTCTCTCAATGTATTGACGATTTATTCTTACTGCCTGCGAGCGCAATAGAGAATGAACGGAATGATTAGAAAATATGATATATCAATAACGCGACAAGTCCAATTTGTGAACGGATGCATTTCTACACACCTCTCTGAAGAAATTTTCAAAGTGCCCGCTCTGTTTGCAAAAGAAGCAACATTTTTTTTTTTTTTTGATGGGGGGGAGATATTTCCAACAGGACCCTTAAACTTGAAGTTGGCACAACTTTTCTTTCTTTTTTTTGCGACGCGTAAAACACACACACACACACACACACACACGCACACCCGAACGACAAGAAGACGTCCCGTATAGGCCGAACTGTTTCTTGCAACTAAAAGCTTCTTTGCGGAATGGTTTTGATATATTATGCTGCTATAGGGGGGTGGAAGAGACCGAATAATGCAATTATAGATTCAGTGTCCCAGCGTTGACAAAAGACAGGACTTCAATGGAGGCTTTGTTATGGGATTATATAATGATTATGGGGTAATTATGGGAACGGTTTGGTAATAATAAAAAAAAGTATCAAGTGCTCTGTTGCAAGGACAGCTTGTTTTCTCGAATGTAAGCGCATGAGTAGAGGAGTGTGATAAGACAGACAGACGGTGCTGCTGACAGCTAGTGGCAGGATGACGGCAGACAGCCCCGATTATTCAAAATGTCGAACCGAGAGACACATTAATGCCACTGGCCGAGATGCTATCACATGTCCGCAGAACCGGACATGGGCCCACAATGGAATATCGCGGGGTCATATTCATGACAGACCCTGTGTGTAACGACCACCACCCCTCCCCAAACACACACACACACACACACACACACACACACCATCCTGTCTCCCCTCTCCACGCCGCTTGTTGTCGCATGCTGAATGTGTCAGAGAGAGAGAGAGAGGGGAGAGAGGGACGGACACACACACACACACACACACACACACACACACACACACACACACACACACGTGAATGGTCATTCAGACAGAGAGCACATTACACTCCATCTGTGGGTGAACATAATCTGCACCTCATAGAGCATATTATAATTATTAATATTATTTGTATTATTATTATTATTATTATTATTATTGTAATCACATTTAAGAATGTAATGCAGTCGCTTCATACAACTTTTTCATCAATAACTGCTGTTCGAAGAAAATGATTAATTCTTTTTTTTTACCTTTTTGCACATGTAAAGACACTTATTTTTAGGCATATTAAGATATAAACTGGCCTAATATTATCCATCCCTTATTTCTTTTTGAATCTATTGATACTTATATATTCACAATGTAATTTTGAGTCAGAGTGTGTGTGTGTGTGTGTGTGTGTGTGTGTGTGTGTGTGTTTGTGAGTGTGTGCGCGTGTGTGTGTGTGTCCTGCATTAATAGATAGCCTAAATATCTGCTTTCTTCCACTTCCCAGACAAAACACGTCCTCCTCTTTAAAAGATACTCCACATTAATTATGCACTATGAAAATCAGATTCTCATGCTGCTCCTTTAAATGGCTATATGGAATTCAGTTTGATAAGTATGACATTCTTTTTTATTCTCTCATCCTTTTTTTGAGCATTTTCCACAAAAAAAAAAAAAAAAAAAAAAAAAAATAGAAAGGTTTTCCTCCCCTAAAGAAATTAGCATAACCATTCCCCATCAATAATATGGCTATCTCTATGGGAGTGATAGCAGCAAGCAGTAGGGGTGTTTCTTTTGCCGATTCTCCATGGATCAACAGCGCGTCATCAGCTCCTTTTGAACTTGTTATAGCAAGTCAAGTGATTCTTTATCGACTGACAGCCCTGACAATGCATCGGGGATGGGAAAGCAGGTCAAAAGGAAGTTGCCATATGGACTTAAGCATGCAAATTTCTAACAATACATAGCAGCGAGGGTTGCACTCTCACATGCACACCACCATATATGTGTAAGTGGCCACGCAAAAGTGTTTGCCAGCCGTATTGTGCAGGCTGACATGGATCTCTGTGGCTTAAATTCATTGTATGCAGAGTATAAAACTAATTTAAGCGTTACAAGGATATGGGCTTTTAAGGCCATAAAAAGCAAATACAAATGCATTTCATGAAATTATAATGGATTTTTATAATGTTGGTGGTTCCTGTTGCCTTCTAAAGATCACAGATGAAGGACGCAACGCACCTGTATGTTAACTACTGGGGTATAAATGATTTTCAGCATCAGTTTTTCAAATGAATGTAATTTATCTGTGTTTACAGGCACATGTGCAGCTTCGTGTGCCATTCAACATGTTCAGAAAAGTCAAAATCCTAAAGTCCTTGAGACTGCTACATGGACCCTAAATGTGAGAAAGCATTAATGATTTTTGTACTGTATAGAGTACTGTGAGTGAGTGAGTGAGTGAGTGATGGATAGACATTGTAAAGACACAGGAAAAGGTTTGACAGTGTTTTCATTTGCAACAGGTGCACCAGCCTTCCATTCATTTCTGTTAGCCTTGAGTTCTGTTTTACTTCTCCATTTGCATTAGAGCTCATAAATTAATAGTCCCACGCCTTTGCATTGCTCTCATTGATTATACTTCAGTCAGTAAATTATTGTCACACATTGCAATGTTTTTCAAATGTGGGTCCATGCAGTGTAGCATATAAATGTAGTAGTACATCACATTTTAACCTCTTGCTGTGCTTCTCAGCGTGCTATTAAGTTTAATTCCAAATGAATTGGAGCTGGTAAGCAGGTAGGGGAGTCAATATATCAAAGAGAGAGAGAGAGAGAGAGAGAGAGAGAGAGAGAGAGAGAGAGAGAAAGAGAGAGAGAGAGAGAAAGAGATTTGGTGCTGCAGTGTATATCTGTTCAAGTGCGCGGCCTGTGTTTATGTGTGTGTTTGTGCCGAAAGGATGGGAGGCAGAGGGAGTGTTGGCCGCCAGTCCTGGGAGGGTCATCACTGCCTTATTACTGCCATGTTAGTGACTAGCAGCTAAAGATGGCTCTGCTCCCTGCCCCTCTGCTTGGGAGTCATCCAAGACAGCTTGCTCCAAAAACAGACCAGCCACTGTTCACTCCTCAGATAGATTAAGATGTTATTCCACTGCCCTGGCCATCTCCATCTGACTTTCTGTCTCTCTTTCCCCTTGACCAGCCCCGATTTACAACATGCCCGCCTGTTCCTTCAATGTCTCCAGAGGCCCTATTGCTAATTTCAACTTTTAGCGAGTAGACGAAACAATCTAAGAGCATGGGTGCAACATGATAGCCCGTCTTTTCATGCTGTTGTCTGTGCCAGTTTAGAGGGAACTACCAATGGATGTAGTTGGGGGGGGGGGGGGGGGGGGGTAGTATGTGCATATGTGTGTAGTGTGTGTGCCTGTGTGTTTTTGTCTGTATGACTGCATGCATCTTTATGCCCAGTTTATATTTAAATGCAAACACAGCGGAGACTCTGGCTTTCCCCAGAGGAAAAGAAATGCTTTTCTTTGCTACAAATTGAGTTTCTCAAAGTCTAATTTGTAGCAACCCTTTGATGAACAAATGTTTTCAGACGATCCTGCTTTAATGAAAAGGGAGTGAGCGCAATTTTAAACAATCCGGAGCTCTGAACCCTCTGTGACTGTAAACTTTAAAAATTAAACTTTAGAATTTGTATCAATTACACTTTCAAGTTCTGACAGGGCCTTAAATAAGAGCCAGGAGCGCTGGCTACGGAAAACGTTTACCACACCAGATTCATTTCCACTGCAGTCGCCTCCTCCATTGGTGACATCAATCCCTCATGTGAGGCATTTACGTTTCCAACAAATACACACTAAATACACACTACTGTCTCAGGCTCTCCCTTGATGACTGGGGTCAATGAGCGTGCGTGTTTGTCAGCTCCGATCGTTAATGAAACGCTCACACAAATACAGCACCGGCAAATATTTACAGCCCAGTCTGGAGATTTCATCACCGACAAATGTGTGATTCTTCAGGAAGCACTGTATTTTTTTAATTTGCCGGGACATGAGCGTATACTCAAGATCAAACTTGTCTGGGCTTGATGGATGTGGAGGAGCAGGAAGTATACTGCCTTTTGACTTATAACCAGTGTCGTTTTAATTTAAATCATATGAATCAACGTCTGCCCGGAGCAGAAATTAAATAGTTCTAAATGAAAACATCTGACTCTAATTGATTAAGAACAATGAGCTGCATAGTAGGTCTAGAATATCCTTGTGATTTCTTTTTCAACCACGACTAAGAGAAAAGGAACTGCTGTTCATTTCATGCACGCACGTGTGTGTGTGTGTGTGTGTGTGTATACACATAGATATACGAAACAAACAACCAAACTGCATTCTTAATTACGTTTTGAGGGAAACATATTGTTTCAACATGTTGTTGACGGATCATTAAACTTTCTGTCATTGTCGTTAGCGTCGTTAGCACTGTTAGCATTGTTAGCAACCGGCGCTGGGGTTTGTGCTGGCTGGGTTGGGGTTCCTGTAGGGGCTGGCTGGAGGCTAACTATCCACAGGGCTGTGGTCTGCTCTCATCAGACATGTTCACAAGTCATTTTTTTGGAAGTCCAAGTCGAGTCTCAAGTCTTTGAGCTCGAGTCCAAGTCGAGTCTCAAGTCTTTGAGGGGCAAGTTCAAGTCAAGTCTCAAGTCTTTTGCCACGAGTCCAAGTCAAGTCTCAAGTCTCTGGCCATCTGATCTGTCCCTAACACTGTATTGTTAAATCTTATGAATTCAAAGCATGTCCTGTAGCTACTATCCCTACAGTACAGTATCAAAATCAGTTGTAGGATAACTTTATGGGGTCTACTTAACACATCGCTCTAGCCCTCTGACCTGGTGAAATATTAACCTAAGTCTGTCACATCATTTGGATACAACTATAAAGATACAATGTGCCTGTTCCCAGCATTAGCACAACACTTTGCAATGGTTAGTTTGTTACCTGTGACGATATATGCTAACTGTAACGTCTCTTTCACTCAAACAAATGTCTAATGTCGAAGTGGAAATCAAGAAAATAGTGGCAGCGCCACACCAGTTACAGAACAACAACAATACAGTGTCAGTCCAAATTACGCACAATAAGCAGTTTGAACTCACTGATTTAAGGCAATTTATTTATTTTCTAAGTGTTAGCATGCTCAGTGAAACTAAGTCCAGCGCGAGGGAGATCCGACTCAGAGGAGGAGAGGTTAGTGAGGCCAGTGTCTCCACGGCAGATGAGAGTGCGCACAGATCCGCTGCACCACGCATGGATGAAATAATGAAATAGTAACTAGGACTAACAGTAACAGAAATATGTGCAGAATTAAGACAGTCAAGACGGCCCAGTGTTTGGTGGACCGGGTACACCTTGTTTACTTAACAGCCTACAAATCATCCACGGGATCAATTACACATCACATGAGTTTACCCACCCGACACAGCATTTGTTCCTGGGGAGATGGATCGGTGCGTCCCACCTCCTGTGTGCCATGGATGTCTGAGCCTCAGCAACTACTAACTATAAAGATACAATTTGCCTGTTACCAGCATTAGCACAACACTTTGCGATGGTTAGCTTGTTACTTGTGACGATATATGCTAAATGTATTGTCTCTTTCACATTAGCAAGTGACTGACCTGCCTGGGTGCGTTTTGAGATGCCTGATGAAGTTCAACGTTGTTGATCCGGCATTTTATCTTGGTGCCACACACCTTGCATGTAGCCGTTAGCTTACTGACACTGTTTACCAAGTTATTGAAAGCAAAACTAATGACAAAAGGCACAACTTCGGGAGGATTTGGTGTCACTATCGTCAATGCATTTTTTTTATATGTGCATAACGCATGCATTACGTTACACATTATGGCAAAGGGCAGGGGACGTGCCGCTCGTCATACGTTTCCCCAACGTATATGCCCCAATAAAAGAAAATAGAAATACATGAATAAATTTAGATTTAAAAAGCAATAATTGCATGAAAACAGGTTGTTGATGAGTCTCGAAGCTCAAGTCCGAGTCAAGTCTGAAGTCTTTTGGGTCGAGTCCGAGTCAAGTCTGAAGTCAGCTGTTTGTGCGACTTAAGTGTGACTTGAGCCCGAGTCTCAGACTCGAGTCCCCATCTCTGGCTCTCATCCCGACAAAAGTTTCTTAGCGACGGGGAGCGAGGAAGACAGATTGGTGTGCGCTAGCTGGCTAACTTAGCATTAGATTAATTGACTACCCACACAGCTGACATTATGTGGCAAATTCGTGGGTTAATCGTGGGTTAGCCTAGCACTGTTAACCATGGTCAAAACAATCCAATACTCAAAAATAACTTTAACTTAACTTAATAGCTCTATGAGCGTGCTGAACCTTTAAACATTACGGTACGGTTAAGCCACCAAGCAATAGCATGAGCCACTCAGCACATTGTAAGAAGCTGGATCAATATTGAAATATCATTTCAATAAATTAGGTCTCTACTGTATTAGCCTACTGTGTTGCAAAGTGGCATGTAATTATTGAACAATGCTGTATTACTGTTACTGAGTATCTACTTTTTTGTAGAGGGGTCAAAGTTTATAGGACGCCATTGACAGTTTGGTTTAATACAGGAACAAACAGAGATCTCCTGGGTGAAAGTCCCATGTTAGTTTGACCCATCTATCCACCCCAATGTCCTCCCTAAACAGACTCTATGTGGACTTTGAAAACAAGACTTTGATTAAAAAACATACTGGTTAAACGTAAACAAACATAATTTGGCAGAAAATAGGTGTCTGTAAATATGTAAATGAGAACCTGTAAATGCGTATTCCTGATGAGTTAAACCAATCAGTGATGAAAGTGCGTGATACCAAATGGGAAACTTATCGATGATGAATTACCTCCTTAGTTATAAACATGATTTTCCACTTAACAGCAATCAAAACCCTAACACTAACACTAACACCCCCCCCCAAAAGTAAAATGTCATACATTTTCACAAGGACTCACTCCACCACACGTTTCGACTCACCCACAGTGAGAACATTGGAATGTTCTCATCCTTTGGCGGGGGGGGGGATCTTAGCATAGCTCCAGATTTGACTCAACTTTTTCACAAGTTTATCAGTCAGTTGTTGCCCTTAGTGCGTCAGAGCGGCGTCTGTCCCCCCCCCCCCCCACCCCCGGGTAGGTGCTCTCATGCACTACCGCTCGCTGTCTCCTGTCCTCTCACCTTTCCACCAGAGTCCATATTTTCTGAATAGTGTGCTATCATATTTTACTATTACCTATCAATTGGTTTCTAATCGCAGTAACGAGGCAGCTAGCTGGCTGGTGACAGAGCGCTAACGGCCTCACAGGGAACATTAAGGAGGCTGGGTTATGCTGTGGGCCGTTAACTACCTACAGGCACTGGCTAATGGCTCCAAATGACCTCCTCAGTGGCTATTAGCACATAATTAGAACCTGCAGACCAGTGGTGACCTCCGCCGGACACACGTGATTACTCCTCTCCCCCTGTGTTCCCCCATACTCTCTGCTCCTTTCCCTTTCCTTTCCCTTCCTTTCCTATCCTCATCTCTCCACTTCGTTCTTGTCCATTCTTCCCTCGTGTTTCCTTTTCTCTAATGCTCTGTAGGATTACATTGACTCCCTGGTGGGAAGACTACCACTAAAACTAATCTCTTTATAGTGCCCCAGTACAAAAATACTCCACCATAGTGTAGGTCCCGGGAAATTGCATTAAGAGAGAATATTCATTGCTACATTCATACTAGGTCTGATTATTGGTATAAAACGGTTTCAGTGTCAGAGTAAATTTAATCATTTCTTAAAAGCTTGCCACTGAGCGTCAGCGCTTAAGGCCCTTTTTACCTTGCTGACAATTGCCAGCACCTCCTTGACCTGATTCAGCAGCACTTCCTTAAATCAGCAGATAGTTCAGCACCACAATGAAAAGAGAAGCTAAACGGCAAGATAAAGTGCAAGGTGCTGCCACGCCACAAAAGGGGCTCAGTCACACTAACCTCTGTGTACACTTCAGCAACAGTCTCCCGTTACCCCTAACAAAAGAGACGCTTTACTAGGTTAGTGTCAGCTCAGGAGCAGCAGGGAAACAATGAGAGAACAACAAAGGAATGTGCTGATTTTTGTGTGTGTGTTAGGGGAAAATGCTACACAGTACCAGTGCCTTAAATTATCAGTGAATTATCTCTGAGCCTGTGGGAATTATGTGGGTTATTTGTAACAAGCAGTCAAGGACAAGTGGGCCTTGTGTTACAACTATGAGATGAATACTAAACACAAAAGAAAATCCTGGCCAACTATCTATCTTTCCAGGCCATCTTCTAGCCTTGGAAATAAGAAACAGGTACAGCTGCGATTGCGAAAACTGAGCTGAAGATGAGTGAAGCTGGAGAGGACACATTAGTAGAGAGTAAACACTGCTGGACAAATGCAACTGGCACTACCACCGGCACAATAAATACAGCTGTTGTACCCTTGACCATGTCACTGGCTTGGCACAGTAGCACAGTATTCTAATGCTGAGAGCAATGGTGCTCAGTCAGTCTGTTGTGAAAGCTATACAGACAAGGTCTTCAGGCAAAAGCTCAGAGGACCCGACTGGACCCAAAGCAGGTCAAGGATCCATGATTTGCTTCAAGGTTGTGTCTCACTACCTAACTGTTGCATGTTTCTGGTTATTAGACAATCTTTGATAGGACCTGATACAGTAAACCCCAGGAGTGTATGAGAACATGTGCAAAAAGCAGGGACATTTTACTAAGTGTAATACTTGTTTGAAATGTTAAAAGTAAAAGGTAGGTCAGTTCAAATGCAAAGTAAGAGTAAATAATACTGTGTTACATAAAAAAAAAAAAAAAAAAAAAAAAAAAAATATATATATATATATATATATATATATATATATATATATATATATATATATATATATGATGATTTATGATGGAACAATTAAACACCAGCTACAAAAACCTATGTCTAGTGCACACATCACGTCACCGAGCCCGCATGTCCTATCCAACTTCCCAACTTTTTAATTGAGGGTCACATTGCAGCCTGTGCAAACAATTATACCAATTTAAAACGCACAACTGCCTCCTCAGTGTAGCCTTCCTAAATAACCAGAGAAGGGGACAAAACTCAGACAAGCCAACCAAAATGACCAACTAAATAAAAAGCAGCATTAAGCTACATTTACCGTAGCAGCCACCTCTTGCAGAGTCAACAATAGAATAAAACATCAGCAAGGTGGATAACATGGAGATGTATAGACCAGGGGTGGATGCATAGAAGCATAGACTGTTTAAGTGAAGCCAAAACATCTGGATCGCCCCCTGGTGGCTGGCTGCAGTATAGGTCATAAATCCCGCCCCCTCAATGTTAGCGGATGGGACGCTCCATCGTGTTTTAGGCCCCCACCGTCGACTTCAAGGCAGCGCTCCGACCGTCGACTTCAAGGCATCTAACCCTTGCCTAACCCTAGTGCCATCCATGCAGCGCTGCCTGGAAGACGACGTTGGGGGCTTAAAACACCAAACACCGGATGGGACATGGACCAAAACTAAAACGTCAAAGTACACGTCAAATAACTTTTTCCCAAAGATGTTTTCTGCCATTTTAGGTAGTTCTTATTACGCTGATGTCTGTTCAAGTCTTCATTCTTCTGATAAGTTGATAATTTTTTATTAGTTATTTGATGCTATAAAAATGGGGTGAAACGTCATGATTGACAGCTAAGGCTGATTCGCTATTGGTCGGGCAGGTGCATGGGCAGGACTTCGATATCAACGTCCATCTTCTTTTTTTTTTACACTCTAAAAGTCGTGCGCACCTCATTGATGGTTAACATCCCGACATAAACGACAGAATTTTAACATTTAGAGAGACCAGGGGCGTTGATATGAGGACACTGAGGGCTCAGCCCTGACCTCTGTAAGGGGGACCAAGGCTATATATTTTGATGTTTTTTAAGCACTCCTTATTTACATTCAAAGTACAAGTCTTGATAATTGAAGAATATAAATGTGTACCTCAAAAACTGTATAGATTAATTATGAATTGTGACGATGAAAATATTAGTTTATTAGTTAAAATATCAATATATAATTGTTCAGAGTAAATAGTAGTTGTATTGAGTAGAAACAGAATACTTCACAACTGCTATCATTAAACAGTTATTGACTGGTAGTTGGAGATATGACGCCCATTTCTATAACGCTCTATAAACACACCTATAATGCATTATAATCTGTTTATAGCACTGTTTAACTATAGTTATAAGCACTCATAAATATTCATAATATTTTACAACAATGATTATAACACATTATAATGACTTATAAGGTCATAATACGCCATAATTGCTGGTCACCCAATTAAATTATTTTTTCAAGTATACACATGCATGAAATGAACACACACAGCAGTTCCTTTTCTCTCAGTCGTGGATGAAAAAGAAATCAAATCAGTATCAAAACAAGGATATTCTGTATCATATCATTGTTTTTAATCTATTTTAACCAAACCATGATTTTTTCCAAAGACCTAACCAAATACTTGTGTTGCCTAAACCTAACCAAGTAGTTTTGTTTCAATTCACAACGTTAACGACGTGTTTTAAACTGTGACCGTTTCACAGCATGTGCCTGTCGCGCTACTAGGACATGTAATCCGAGAGAAAATAAGTTTCCCCTCAAAATGTAATTGTGAATGCATTAAAAAATACATTCATATTGCATGAATTAAGTTACCACTTGACTATATCATGACATACTTGACTGCCACAACATGCATCCTACAAGGTCTCAGGATAAAACAAGAGGCTCCTCCAACAAGACTGCATCAAATGTGATCCTACCAGGGTCAGACCTGTGCTCTGTACAGTGCCCACCAGAGGCTGAAGCCTGCTACTGCAGGTCGGGGGAGTGTTAGGGTGGGGGGGAGGGCTTGGGCATGTGTGGGGCCAAGCCAAGAGGTCTTCAGAGTATTCAGATATCCCAATTTCCTGTCCTGTGTCACCAGGTCATAAGAAGCCGTTTTGGACTGTGTCATGAGTTAGACATGCACACAGACACACACACACACACACACACACACACACACACACACACACACACACACACACACATACATACTCACTCACACACACACATACATACATACAGACAGACACACACAGACTCATGCAGACACGCACACAGACATATAACCGCAGTCCTCACTGAATTAATTTGTTTTCATTTGCCCTCTGTCAGCAGTGCTCTGGTCTTTGCTGAGGAAAGATCTCTTAACCAAAGGTCCCTCTATCTACTCATGGGATTTCATCTAAACAACGCTCACTGCTGCTGCAGTTGCTGCCTTTCTTGCTTTCCCAAGATATCAGGTCAAACAGCCATAAGCCACAGTGTACTGAGGAATTACACAGTGGATATATTCTTTCTCTTTGGCATAACATTTCACATACGTACACTGGTACCCCATGCTGTAATGTTAAGAGGAATGTTGCAGTGTGGTTGATGGTAGGGGTCATGGCCTAAATGTGCGCCAATTATCGTGTTGAAGGCATTGTGTCCAAAAATAGACTCTGTTTTGGATGCTGTTTTTCGGGGGGGGGGGGAGTGTGGCACAGCAGCTGTGCAGCGTGTCGGTCAAATGTTGGGTATGCGCACAGAAATAAGCCCACTCATGTACAGGCAGACATGACAGCCATACACATGCAATAAACCCATTCATTTACTACCATAGACTATAGTAAAAATAATTTACGAAGCTTCCGCATCCCATCCAGGAATGCTGTGTGGACTAGCCAGACCCTCCTCTGCTGCGCTGTGGAGGAAGGTCTGGCAATGCGAGACTAGCAAAAAATAAGTCTGTTTTTATAGAAGTCTATGAGAAAAATGAGCCTACTTCTCACTTGATTTATTACCTCAGTAAACAATTTCTTAATGAGTTTATGGTCTCAATCGCTGAATTCAAGTCTTCTTCAATACAGCATGATGTTCATTTAGTAAATGATGTTCCCATTTATTTTAAAATAGACGATAAAGCAGGGGGTGCTTTAGGACCTGTCAATCAGGACAGAGGCTTAGCAATGCGTTACCATGGCCCTGTACACAGTAAAATAGCCCTGAACTTGGTTTTGGGGTGTTGACTTGTTTTCAACTTAAAATGTGACCCTCTTACCGTTTGTTTTCACTTCTTAAAAGCTAATTGCCTAAAAAAATTTTCAGCATTCTGCTAGCCAAGCTAGCTAGCTTAGGGTGACCAGACGTCCCCGCAAACGTCCCCGGTTTTCACTGTGACTGACAGACCCGAAATTGGAATGAAAGAAAGAAAACGTATAGTCGCGCTGACTCGCGCACCCTACACGCGCAGACTCAAGACAGCCAGAGCAAGTGCTGCTCAGAGCTCAGAGATGTTCTTGAATGCCCATATTTTACGATGCTAAAATAACTGTTTATTTACATCGAGTCTGGTGGGTTTCGTGAACGCAATTTCGCTGACTTTTTATGATTAAAAAAAGGATCTTACTCTTTAACAGAAAGGTCAACCTCCTTAGAAAGCCTTTCCATAATGTTGTCGGACACTTAGAATATTAATCTGAGCCTGTCAGTGGCAAAAGGAGCACTTTTATGAACGTAAAAAACTAAATAAACTTGCTGGACAATTGAGGTCCTATTAACTTACATTGCTTGTTTCGCCGTTGCTGACTGCAGCGATCTCGTTTAATACTGGACCAATGTCAAAGGAAAATATTTTCTCAATAGTTTTAATTGAATCCGATACTCAATGAGCTGTTGCAGAAACAAGCCCAGCGTGAAGCAATAAAGCAAAAGCTGTCAGATAAATATAGTGCAGTTAACATTACAACATTTCCCTCTGAGGTGTAGTGGAGTACAAGTATGAAGTAGCAGCAGGGGCGATTCTAGGATTAGACCTTTAGGGGGGCTCAGCCCCTAATGAGAATGTGACACGGATATAGTGCCTGCAAAAGTGTTAATCTGCGCTATGACATTAACCTACCATTTTCTTCACAACCACACTCCTGCTCTCCCTCTGATTCAGTCAAAGGCAGTCTGGCACAACCACCTCAACCAGAATCTAAGCTTTCCAATGATGTTAGTGTCAGTTTGGTTTGCGAGAAAATTAAAACTGAACTTACATGAAATGTTATCATATTTGCATTATGCATACATCTCTGCAGACCCATTACTCTCTGTGAAATATTTCACAAACTATTCACTCAACACATGCATCGGTACAACAAGCGGTTCCCGGGTAATCAGGTTTTAAAATTGCAACAAAATTTCTACATGGTCTCCAACTTTGGGCCAAAATTATAATGTATTCTCATGTAAACTATTTATGTCAGCACATACATTTTTGTAAATTGCTTAGCCAGTGTGTCCCACCATAATGGGTATTATATTGCCAGATTCCAGACAATCCCACTTACTTATATATCACACTTACAAATATGAATATACAGTATATTTCTACTGGTATGCGTCCTAGTGACATTAATGCAAAAATATGAAGAAAAAACTATTCCACCTGTGAGTGCATGCTTAAAATTCTGAAGAGCAAAATAGTTCAGGCTACAGCACAAATATTTCCATCCATAGATAAGAATAATCAAGTCTAACCTCTGAATTTATTTTCAAAGTGCACCAGATTGATGCATTTAAACGTTAAAATAGACAACATTTTCTTACAGGGGAGCATATGCCCATGGACCCCACTAGGGGGGCTTGTGCCCCAGTGCAGCTCTAGGTATAGTGACGCCCCTGGGGCAGTGTCCCCATTTTTAAACAGTACCTGTTTTGGAGGTATTTATGCTTCTGAACTGAAAATGTCCCTGGATTTTGTCTGAGAAATCTGGTCACCTTAAGCTAGCTGCTGCTAGCGTTCTGTTGTGCTGTACATGCCAATGAACGGCACCAGTACCCGGAGGTCCACGTTTACCTGCCACTAAATCTCCACTGGATGACTCACATCGGAAGGGTTCAAAGTCAGTAACTTCCCGTTTTTGGCGTTTAGCTTAGCGCGGCGCCATTGCAACCATATACAACACTGGCTCGGCCGTGTCATCCTCCCCATCGCCACCCTCTCGCCCAAAAATCGTCACATCCGGTTTCAAAAAAACCAAGATGGCTTCAAAACATAGACAGTTAAAGAGCATTGCTGCACAGCCTCAAACTGAGCTTGACGTGAGCAACCTGTCTGAAAGTTGTAAGTCTTCTGGTAGCTGTGCCAAGAGAAATCTGAGTCATTCAATCTTGCAGAGACGGAGAGCGTTAGTAGGAGCTGTCCATGAGCGTAGGAGCAGGAGCAACTTTTGGTAAGTATTCTGATTAATTATTTTGTCATTTAACTGTATGCCTCAACGTCCCCCCGATTGCCTGCGAGCTTCTCCTGACTATACGGTAATTTATCTACTGTGCGATAGAAAGTTGCGTGGTTATGACACAATCGTTGGCCAATTTTTACAAAAACGTCTGCTACGGGGCCATAACGTGAGATACAAGGTTAATGGAGCCTTTTATACATTGTCGTGTTTCTTTAGAAATAAACAATGGAAAAATAGAGTCTTTAAACGCTTCAGATGTAAAGTTATTCACTGTCAAAGTGACACCAAAATGAATGGCAGTCAATGGAATGCTAGCAGAAGGTGGTGGCTTGTTAACCTATGAACCTCCCCATAGGAGGTACACCTTTCGGATGCTGGCTTACCCCCTTGCTTCAAAAGGGTAGTTCACAAACCAATTGGTGACGTCAACATTTCTAAGGCCATTCTTTTTTACAGTCTATGTATACTACATAAGAAACATACAAACACACTTGGATGCTTATGCAAACATGCACAGGAATAAGTAAAAGGTTATCTCTAGTGCACAACTATGAAGAGATGCATAGGAAAGCTTTAGTCAGTAAGAGAAGAGAGACACGTTGGAAATTGCACTTCCATGTCATCCATTTCCTGGCGATGGCTGCAAACCCCTGGACACACTTAATCAGGAAAAGGGCACACCTCCGAGTATCCATTCTTTTGTAATGGCATTACACCGCACAAGTAAGATTTAGAGATCCCTTAATGTGCCAGAGTCTTCTGCATAAAAGTATATACAAAGGTTAATATTGCAATAATATGTTCCTGGAGGGCATTGTAATCATTATCTCTCTGGTGGTATCAATTAGAAGCACTTTACTGCAGGTAATGACTAAGATTCCGGTACAAAATGACATTATTATTATTATCCCCATCTATAATTTCAGAGTGGATACACAAGACGTGGGAAAAAAAGAAAAGCATAAGTTCAACCAAAGGTAGACTTAAAAGTGAGAGGACTTTTACTGTTCGACTCGAGGAAGGAAACTGAGGCTGTGGCTGATTCCAGTGTGCAGCCGTGTGTGTGTGTGTGTGTGTGTGTGTGTGTCTACGTGCATGTACACGTGCACTTGTGCTGGAAGTTTCAAAGGGCCAAATAATACACAAATAAAAATGTGCATCCTCTTATTCATGGCTTGACTGTCTGTCCCAGTTTCCTCAAAGCAGGCGCGTGTGTGTGTGTGTGTGTGTGCGCGTGTGTGTGTGTGTGTGTGTGTGTATGTGTGTGTGTGTGTGTGTGTGCGTGCGTGTGTGTGTGTGTGTAGGAGAGGGAGGCCAGGCGAGAAAAAGCGATAGATACAACAACAAAAAAAGCTTCAACAACCTGGCGACAAATATTTGCATTCCTCAAAGCAAAGGGAGTACTGTTCTTTGCTCTGCTCTATTTATCCAGAGAGAAAGAGTGAGGGGAAGAAAGTTCGAAACGTCTGAAAAGATGTGTATTCGTGTGTGTAGTTTGTGTGTTGTGACCTTTGCGCTTAGCTCCAAACATTCATAACGAGTGCTCTTTCCCTTATTGACCTCCTCATCAAAAACATGAATAATTGAGGAATAAAAAATGCTCTCGGTTGTCCTGGTCGGCATTAAGCACAGAGAAGCCGGCCCTCAGACTTTTGATTTAGCTGTTTTATATTTAATAAGCACACACGAGAGCCTCAGAGGCGCCTTTTTTTTTAGAAGGATTTAATTGGACGTCAGTGGCATCCATCACAGGGTTGTCATGGCACTGACCTTTCCACAGAGGCTATTCATAACCAGGAAGTTACATGAGCCAGGTTGCTGCCTACTCCGTCACATGCACAACAATGACGCTCTATCAGTCATGCCATCCTCCAGCTGATACACCTCAGATGTGCTCACCGACACACACATTTGCTCATCATCGCTAATGTTAAGATAATATTGAACGTGGCTTCCTATTGTTTTTCCGGCGGCTTCCGATTTGGTTTGATCTCTGGACTGTATTGTTAATTATGATTACTATATGTACTATTGGTGGAAGCCTCTGTGTTACGTACAAGTGGATGTAGCTTTAATATGAGTGGCCCTAAAGAGCATGGAGCCCAGGGGCTTTAATTCACTGAACGCTATGGGAAAAAAAACCTGCAAGTTAAATAATGACTGATGGAGAACAAGATATTTTGTAAGAAAAAGGAAAAATCTATAAGGCCCCTAAACTTGCAGCTTAGAGGAAGAATAGATAAGGGCTTGACATAATTAAAACCACAAGATCAATTTAGGCAGAGGTATGCAGTGTGCCACAGCTCATGATGGAACCCATCCCAGAGTCCAATTTGTCTTTTGTTCTTACACATTTATGGTTATATATGAAATATGAAATATGTATTGACGTCATCCTCTGAGGACAAAAGACGCACCGGCGAGTCCAAGCGACGTTTGACAACACTTCTATTCAAAAAGCGATATTACAAAATTTCATTTTAGACATTTATTTACTATTTCATTCTAGACATTTATTTACTATTTCATTCATATATTACGCTACTTTTGTGAACCCGACTTTTGTAAACTCATTTCAAGCACCAAAACAATTAAGTGCAGGTAGAGAAATATTTCCGCTTTAGGGCCAAATTATCTCTTTATACATTGCTCTGGAACAATTTTGGGCGCCACTATACAGGAAGCTGAGTTTGTTCTGAACAGTTTAATATGAAACACACAGGGATCAGGTTATATGCAAATACCCTTAAAGGAGAACTCAAGAAGATATCTAAAAATGCCCCTAGACCTCAGAGGGTTAAGATTTCAGTTCTGGTCGATCTGGCGACACATGTGGTCACAAGTGGTAACTGCAACTACAAATGCATTTTAATATTCAGGCCACGAAGTTCTATTCCAAGAGACATGACCACTAAGGTTTATCGCTCCGCTAGTCTATATCCTATGTCCGTTACTTGGCATTCTAAACTCCAGTGGATTTATGAGGACTATGGTTAACTGCTCCTCAGATCTCTGCAGGGTCAATCCAGACAGCTAGCTAGACTATCTTAGCCTAGAAATCTAGACGCACCCTAGCGGCAGCAAATGTAATTTGCAGCCAGGGTCAGTCTAGCAACTCTCCGTTGGCTTGCGAGCTGGAAAAACCAAACTCTAGTCAAGCCAATCACATCGTGTTTAGAGTTGGTGGGCGGGCTTAACATAATGACGGCAGAGTTGCGACGGTTTCGCGTGAGATCCCTGCTACTTGAAAACAAACAAGATGGCTGCTACTGCTGGCAAACAGTGGTCTTTGGAATCGGCTTTGGCCGCGACTCTGGAAGACTTGGAGCTTTTCTTTGAGAAAAGAACAAAGAACGGCACTGAAGTCATTCTTAAAAAAGGAAGATGTGTTTGGAGTTTTGCTGACCGGATGCGGCAAAAGTTTAATCTATCAACTAGCGTTGCTCTGGTTGGTTGTAGTGTTATCCTATTGCGTGCAGAGGGAATTTGAAAGACAACCATTTATCCCGCCCCTCGTATTGAGCCCTGCCAATGGTGAATTCCCAGACCCTGAACATCTTGATGTGGGTCTGGCTTGTCAGGCTAAGACTATCTGTCCAATCAGAGTTTTCTGTTGCAAGTCTAAAACAACTTTTGAACGTACACATGTTCCACCAAAACAAGTTCCTTCCTGAGGCTATTTTGCAGAGGCACCCGGACGTAGCGCCTCCCAAGATGATTGTTATTGGTTTTAAAGAAATGCCAATAAACCAGAGCACGTTTATTCTCCCATCCTAGAATGCTGTGTGAACTAGCCAGACCCTCCTCCGCAGCACTGTGGAGGAAGGTCTGGCAATGAGAGACTAGAGTGTTTGATGGCAACACATTCTCACTCCCAACTCAAATACTGATGCTTGGTCAGGACCCCTTGCCGTCACTTTTATTTTATTTATTTTTTTAATACAAGACTAGTGCTCTGCTAACTTAAATGGGTGAGATTAAATCGTGCAGCTCTTCTAGACTTTCCAAATGGATCGTATTCTGTGAAAAGAGTCATTTCACGGAGGTTGTGACACCCAAAAACATGTATCCAGTGATTTACAGACATCTCTTTCACCATGTCAAGTCTTTTTGGGCCCTATGGCATCACATGATGTAATTTCAATATTTGGCCGCTATGTCAAATTGGCTTCAAAGCCCAATGCACTTACTGGGGGCATGATTTGTTTACAGTACAAGAGAGAAAAAAAGATGCATTCTTTGTAGAATTTTTACCATTGCTTTTGTGTAACATTTCTTCCCTTACTATGCTGGGTTTGTTTGTGTTAAATTGTTACACTTTTACATCAAGTACTGGTTTATTTTAAAGCAAACACACACAGTTGCAGGTTAGAATAGTTCATTGTTTGTTTGTTCACACTCACCTTTTCTCTGTTCCTTGGTCTGGTCCACCATTCTGGAATGTCAATCATTTCCTGTGGCTTTATTATGGATCCCATGTAACTTCTAGGCAAGTCCCCCCTACAAAGCAGCTTGAATGGTTAGGGTTAGGAATTGACCTTGAGTGGTTAAGGTTAGGATAGCCGATTGGTCAGAGGACAGGACCTGAACAAATTGGGTTACGTTACCTTGTGTAAGCATGGACACCTGGCCAATAGTAATGTGTGAATGCTATTGAAGGGCGGGTCTTTCCTAGAAGTTGTGTGGGTTCCATAATACAGCTTTCCTGTGTAATTATTGTGTTGATGATGTAATTAGACTGAACCAACTGATGGGGTTTTCTTGTGCATTGAGATATTTCATGTGTTTGCTTGATGCATCTGCGAGGTAATTGGGGAAGCTATGCCTCGTAAAGTGTCCTTTAATTGTGGGGAGGAGGACCAATGTGAGTCTAGCTGTTTGGAGATTTTTGTAATTTTAGAAATGAATTAAATTGAATGAATGAAAACAATTGATTGATTGTACAGAGTGGTCAAGAAGCCGTACTGCCACAAACAGGCTTTGTTTCATTTGGTACGAGTAGATTTTGTTATTTTGCTCAAGTTTTCTTTTGATAGTTTCAAGTTTGTCTGTTTTTAATTTTAAAACTTCTAATTTATGCAGGAAATCTGCCTTATCATTTTGACAGGCTGGCTACACTACACGACAGTGATCCCTGTCACATTACGCATAGTCATTTGTAGGGCTGGGTACCGATACGACACTTTTTAAGCACCGACCGAATTGCCTCGAAAGTATCGAAAAATGCATCCTCATTCAATACCTAATTTCAATATCTAAGGAGTTAATCTCATCAGCATCAGTGAGCCAATAAGCATGCAGCATGCTTCTACCAAGATCTACCAAGAATGGCTGTCTAATGTTACACGTCATAGAGACACGCAGGAAAAACTATGAAACTACTACAAAAAATATGTTACGCGCAGAGACGGGGCTCACGTAGTAGGAGCTGAGAAAATAAATAAAAAGATTAGTGCCATAATGTGTTATGTTGTAATTTCTTTGTTGTAATTGGATTTTATTAAATTGGTATTGAAAAAAGAACCGTTCAAAAACTGGTATCAAAGTCACTATATTGGTATCGAAAATTGTTAAATACCCAGCCCTAGTCATTTGATCTAATTATTAATATAAATTGAAATTAATAGTGCAGCATGAGGGCTACAAATTACTGTATTTCAAACTGCATCTGTATTTTCTAGACATTTTCAGATTCAGGGAAAAGGCATCACAGCTGGACTTGCTCCTGATTGGCCACGGAAGAACCCTACCAGACCAGTCAAGGTAGTCAAAAGCATTGGATCTGGAAAGCCTGTCAACTTCAAGCTGGTGACCTCAGCCAATCGGAGTGCAGTATTGTGGATGATCTGTCTGTGAGTATGCTCAAATACTTATTTCTTTTTTCCTTTTAACTACAGGGGGTAGACAAATGAATGTAAACACTTGATTAATAAGGTGGATTATACCCAACTCGCAGTCATTTCCCTATCTACTGTCAAAATGATATATATATATATATATATATATATATATATATATATATATATATATATATATATATATATATATATATATATATATGTATACATATACTGCACATCTGTCACATCCCTGTTGGCTAGTTCCAACGTCCTAATCCAAGCAGTTTTCCTCTGTTTTGTATATGCTGTCATTTCCCAGACTGCTGCCCATGACATATGAAATACTTGCAGTTTTGTTGACTAAGTGCACCTGCAGTTGAGGAGCAGATGCTTTGGTCAAATCTCTGTTAGTCACACAAACACGCACACAAACTCACATATCAAAGCCATGCCAGACATTGTTTATAACACGTGTTTACCTTATTGTCTGGCCAGTGTGTATGTATTTCGCGAAACATCATGAAGAACATTATTCTTATACTGAGCCGCATTCCAAAACACAATCATGAAATCTGATAAGTATGGGAACTTTAAAGCATCATGCTAGAGTTAAACAGCAGAACAAATAGAGTGATGAAAGGCAGTGAAGGTCAGATGCACTCTATAGTACATGTACACACAGAGTAGGTGGCCAATAATAAAAAGTCTCAGTCTGTTGCTTATTTAGGAACTAATTGTTAGCCTGGGAAAACCCTGACGAACTTCCGACAAATTTGAGATTTGCTCTGCAAGTCAGTCTGGCCAAGAGCCCATTCAAGCCCATTTCCAATTTTTCCAAATTGAGGCACCAATCACAACTGTTGAGGCGGGCTTTACACGATGACGATAGCGCAGCGACGGCAAGCAGCTTTTTGTTTTCAACACGACGGCCACTGAAGTGCAGCAACCCGTTGATACCGCTATGTCACCTGGATCGTTCGTTTGATTGGTTGAAGGACTATCCGCGCCCAGAGGCATTTGAGTGGCGTCCATTGCTGACGCCCCTTTGGAAATGGGCTGTGAATAGAAGCTTGCCCAGACCCACTCTCAGTTATAACTGAGAAGGGTCTGGTGTCAACCAGACTAACAAATCGTGGCTGTCAGGCAGAAACCTTGTGTCTCCATATTTTGTCATTTTAATTATTTTGTCATAAATAGATATAGGGGCGGAGCCAGATGTATACATTCAGGGCTCGACCCAAACCTAGGGGGGGTTCCAGGGGCATGCTTCATTTACGGCAGCTATGTGCACTATTTGGCAAGCCATTTGATAATAGATGCCTAAATATAGTCTAAAAATCTGTATATAATTTGGGAAAAACGTGAAAGTTGAAAGAATCTCCCCGTAGCCTACATCCTATTATGTAACTAACATTTGTGTTCATCATTCTGAAACCAGAAGACAACAACTGTTGAGCATGACTCATTTTTACTCCTGTCACCTGAAAACAGGCAAAAATTGTCTGTTTTGATTATTAAGTTACATAACATAGGTAGAGTTCACAGAATGAATGAAGATATTTCCTCTGTAACAGAATTTTTGCTCCATTGATTTTCCAGTCCAGTCAGAGAGACTAAGGGAAAATGAATGAAAACCTAAAAGATTTGAGGCTTTTAAGAAAACATTCGGGGTTGGAGCCCCAGAAGCCACCCCCTCGCCCCGCCCCTGAATGAATACTGTTGGTCACCCTTTTCATGACGAGTGTGACGTCACCCATTGGTTTGTGGAGATCTGCTGTGAGTCCTCGAGTTTGCCGTTACGGGCGCAGCCATCCTGGTTGCGGATGTGACGATTTTAGACGAGAGGGAGGAGGGAGGGAGGAGCTGCTTACACTCTACGTTACGTTACACACTTTCACTGTCAATCACATCATAGCCACACCCTAAAACACCCCCTGCTTTATCATCGATTTTAAAATCAATGAGACTATAATTCAAAAAATGAACATCATTCTGTGTTGCAGAAGACTAAAAACTAGCGATTGAGACCATAAACTCATTATGAAGATGTTTACGGAGGTAATAAATCAAGTGAGAAGTGGGTCACTTTCTCATAGACTTCTATAGAAACCGACCTCCTTGTGCAACCGCACGTGTCGCCCCCTGCTGGAATTCACATAGAATGCAGGTTTGAGGCACTTCCGCATTTACAGCACTTCGCCGAATTGGATGCGTTGTCGATTAATATTGTCAGTCTGTGGTTTTTACAAACATTTAAACAGTGACAAGGCAATTTTGTCTGACTATGTCTGAGGTAATTAGCTCAATATAATGTTTGTGTTATGGGCCTTTCTTTCTTTTCCTGAAAAACAATGGTCTTAGACATACATGGTTTTCACCCAACTGTGACAATGGCTGAGAAACACAAAACGATGTCTTTAACTAGGTCCATTAGTATATTACATATCCATCATTTTCACTGGAGTTGAAAAATTTGTATTAACTATTTTGGTTTGTAAGCACTGCATGGTTAAATGAGTTAGAAAAAAGGGGACCTAGATATTGATAACCTCTTTTTTTTTTTTTAAAAGAGATGATGCGCCTCAAGATACAACCAAAGGAACACACAGTAAATAACCAGAGTCAGTTGAACGGTTAGCTACGTGGCAACAGAGCAATGGGCTGAGTCTGTGATGTTTAACCGAGCAATAACAACAGAAAAGAGGGAGTTATAATCTTAAGTGTCTCCTATATTAGTGCAGATGAATCTAAAGTTAATACGAACAGGGGCGAGGTAATAGCACCTTCCTGAACGGCGCTGCGGCACACCACGGCACAGCGGAGCCCGGAGGCAGTAGGCAGAAACATAAGAGAAATGGAAAGGCTGAACAATTCACCCAAAGGGATTAGATTTTAAATAGATATCAGCCCATATATGATTCCCTCTTTCTTTCTCTCGTCTGTAAGTGGGTGTAATTTGGAGTGCATAATGAAGGAAAAAAAGGAGCTATAGGTTAATCTCATTGACCTCCACACTCTGGGGACGACGGGTTATAGCTAGGAGATATACACCCATCTCCCCTGCCAGCTAGCTCAGCCTGCCCTCAGAGAGGTAATGAAAGTTGTGAAAGTGACTCGGTGCATGGGGTGGGGTGGGGGGGAGAGTGGGAGCATATGTGAGCATGAGACAGATAGAGAAAAAAAGAATAGGAAACCTGAAGAAAGTGGGTCTGCTTTGTTAGCCTTATTAGAAAGAAAGGAAGACAATGGTTTTAGTCTTATGGCACGCTGAACATCCTCCCTAAAACACAATTGACATAATGAGCTTGGATAAGCAGTTAGCTGCTCCAGCCACAACAAATCAGATTCTCCCTATGTGGCGGAATACAACTTCATTTTCCAGGGTTTGTCAGGTTAAAGCAGCTTTTCAGTCTTGAAAAGCTCAGCCAATTTTGTTAAACGCAATTCCACGAACAGGTTTGTACAATATCGCACGTAAAATTCATGCACACCAAAAAGTGAGTGTCATACGGCGGTGACAGTTGCGTTAAGGCATCAAAACAACTAGTTGAAGGTGCTCTCTAAGCGATGTTGGGTGACGTCATTTCTTGTTGACGTTCGAAGTATTGTCAAACAAAACGGAGGCTCGCTGGCCCCTCCCCCTCCCTTCTGGACACTAACCCCCCAACCCCCACCCCCAAATCCTTCTTGTCGGTTATTGGCTTGAACGCTGGAGCACTGTTTGTTATGTTTGGTGGTGCAGGTTGGCGCAGTTTGTTTTTTTTGGCATTTGTGGAGCCTGGGCTGTCTACAGAGACCGCGTTTTTTTTTACAGTGTGTTCAGGGGACAGGCAGCTCGCAGATAGTGAGGAGATGTTTGCTGTATGTGACAAAAAATGTTGTAGCCTAAAAAACGCGTGACATTGCTTAGAGCACTTTTAAGTTTTGAAAAAAGAGTGGTGGTTTGGATTAAAACGCTCCCAAGGAACTAACATGTGTTTGGGTGAAAGTCTTAGTTTTTCCCCAGAAAGCAAACTCTGCTCCCGGGCTTGAAAGTGCATTGTTTTATGATCCACCCTTCCAACCCGACCTCCTCCATACGTGCTCCACAGCGGTCTTATACAGTGGCAGTCACTGTGGTGCATACAGCAATAAATATGTGGAATACAGACAAATTACGGTGCTTTGCTCTTCGTAGCTATTTGTACAAATGGTTCACGAGAACAGCCTGACCTGTTGATGGCAATAGAGCACATTTTTGTAAGCGACATTGACACTTTGGAATGGTTTAGTCCAAGTCGCACAGTGTCAGAGGAATATTCCTAACACATCCACACACATAACGAACACCACACCCACTGCGATGGTATACTTGTGAGTCTTGTGTAAAAATCAGACAAAGATGTGCTAAACGGTTGTCAGCCAGGTGCACCGTCTTTCTTGCCCTCAAACTACAAAATGATATAGTCATTTTTAATCGGATAACTTTAGTCCAGTGCTCCAGTGTGATAACATCATGGGTTGCAGACTTGGTTCTCACGTTTCTATGCCCTGCAGAGAAGTGTCCTTTACAAAGAATACAACATTAACCGGGGAAGATTTGGTGTATATTACAAATGTCCTTAAGACAATAAAGTCAACCCTTTGTCCTGTGTAGAGATACCATGCCCTGTGTCCCTCCCTTTTGTGAGATACTCATCAGATTTATCTGTGCATGTTAAGTATTAGTCATTACGGCATGTGTGTGCATGTGTACTTTCCTGACACGCAATCTGTATGTGCACATGTGTTTTTGACATATAGCACATAAAGTGTACATGTGTCAAGTGTGTGTGTGTGTGTGTGTTTGTGTGTGTGTGTGTGTGTGTGTGTGTGTGTGTGTGTGTGTGGGGTTGGGCCTGTCCCCTCAGTGCAGCAGATAACAAGCTCTGCTCCTCCACTCTGTCTGACTTTGTAACTATATCTGTCCTTACCCTCCCACGGAAATAAATAAAAGCTCTCCTGCTACTCCCACTACGTAGAAGGGAGGCATGCCTCACATAATCGTTTGAGACCGGGACAAACTTGGCCCATTGATATCTGTGTATTTATTACGCCTATGGCAATATAAGGCAGGGCAGAGTGAGATATCAGCTTACCCAGAGAGCTGTGAGAGAGAGAGAGAGAGAGAGAGAGAGAGCGTTTAAGATAAAGGATATTTAATATCCAGTGCACATCGGCAGGGGCCTAAGCCTCTAATAGCACTTGGGGTTTCTGAGCAGGTAATGCCTTCATCTTTGTCTAAACACACTTTTATGGACTTTAACTGTAATGATATAAAGAGAGAGGGGGTCACAGATAAATGTAGCGTAATGGCTCAAAGCCGAAGATTAGCCATGTATCCTGTCTAGGGGATAATGCTTCAAGGCAGTTCTTCCAAAAGGTGTTATCTCCTGCCGAAGAAAGACGAGAGAGGAAGCCACGCGCGCGCGCACACACACACACACACACACACACACACACACACACACACTCTCTCACACACACACACACACACACACACACACACACACACACACACACACACACAGACAGACACATATATTAAATAATAACCTCCTCTTCTTTCCTGTCTGTTTTTTTCCCACCTTTCTTTTAACAGGCTTTGCATTTTGTCACATTGCGTTAAAGTCAATGGCGGCAGCGTTGGCGCTGTAATGATTCTGCGAAGCCATTGTACATGTACATCACTGACGACAAACATTACCGGGGCGCCTCTTGCGTTCTAGGACACATTACCTTCACTTATTTGGTGTCTAAATGATAATGAGCATTCACATGATAACCTATACCATTTAGAGCTGAACATGAATTTAAAAAAAAAAAATGCGTTCACACAAACCGTGCAAGAACAGCAGCGGCACTTAAACAGAGTGAGCTTTTTTTTCACAGATCAATCAATTGGCCTCTACGTCCATTAAAGAGGAGGAGGAATCAAACAACAGGCACATAGTTATCTGGAAGCGTGAGTGAGGGAAAAGAATAGTGTTGTTGTCCTAATTATGCGCTGGGTTGATGCATTATTTACCGTTCCAACATACATCGGCAGGCCTGGATAGGAGTAAAATAATTTATGACAACATCCTTCTCTTTCTCGTCTGCCTTTTTCTTCCTCGCTCTGTCCTCCGCTTTTTACCCCACCCCCTCTTTAAATCAAACGTCAATAAAAATGTTCCACCCCTATTCAGCGAGATCTGTTATTCAAAAAAAATGCTTCAGATGGTGCAGGGTCAAAACTACAAAACAGTAGCAAGGAAGAAGCAGCGGGCCCTGTAACTCTATAACTCACCTTGAGCCACTGCAGCAGCCTTAAAGAGAGCCAGGGAAAGCCAGAGAGACGCAGACAAGGAGGGATAGAAGGGATTGGCGATAGGAAAGACAAGCCGCCACCCAAAAGACACCACCCTGTCCTGATTTAAAAAAAAAAATTCTATGACAGAAGAGCAATAACTGTATTTACTGCTGGAAGTGCAGGCCAATGCTGTGACCTCGGATGGATGTGAAGCAGCTAGGGGCTTGATTAAATTTGTAAACTCTAAAGCCAACTCTGCACCTGCAAAGTTGTATTCATTCCAGGCCTATAATGACTTAACTGGATGCGGAGGCACTGAAGAGTCTTTGTTATCTTTAACCCCATGGACTTTGGGTCATGGATGTGTTAAGAGTAGGGCTGTCAAACGATTACATTTTCTTAATCGCGATTAATCGTTGAATTTCTATAGTTAATCGCATGTTTTATCACATGATTCAAATTCTATTATTTTGCATTTCAGAACAGTTTTTAAGTCCATATTAACAATGGAAAGCAATTCTTACCAGTGTATCTTGCTTGGGAATCAAATGAATGCAAAGAAAATGACTTTATGAACTTGATTTTAAGATTTGTATTTGTTTATTATATATGTAATCTAGTCACACATTTCAATCTAGAGTCAATATTAGGGTTGGGTATTGTTTGGTTTGGATACCGGTGCTAAAGCGGTACTTTAAAAACGGTACCGGTGCCTTAACGGTGCCTGAACCGATACCTTTTAAGAAAGTAAAAAACAGAAGAGTACTAAACAGTTGGTGACATTAAAGAATGGCTTATTTATTGCTAAGGCCATATCGTCAAAATTAAATGTTTAATAATAATGTAATCACTATAACAATAACTTATTTCACTAGTAAATAGCTGTTGAATGACAAAAACAACCACCAGATGAGAAAAGGGCATTTAACAACAACTTTGAATGCACCATGAGGCTGTAAATTACCAGTTTCATTGAACGCACCGTCTGTGTTTTTCCGACAACAGCAGCTGCAGATTGTTACATCCCGGTGTCGGAATCCTCTACAGTGAAATACAGACAAACTTTACACCGTTTAGCGTTAGCTGTCAGCATTGTAACCGTGTTTAATCCAGCTACTAGCTAGCAGTAGGCTAACATTAGCTGCTGTTTAGTATAGTGTTAACTAGCGTCACGTGCAGCATGTTTCTGTTGCCTGTAACGTCTGTTTCAGAGCATCAGAGAGAAGAGCAGACATATCAGTGGCACCAGAATGAGCCACCGAAATCCGCGTTGCTATTCCTGCAGCAGCAGGATGTGTTACGAGGAAGTACGGCAAAAGAGTAGCCTGTTAGGCACGACGCAAAGCCGAGTGAAGTGAAAATAAATTAATAAATGGCAGCATGCGATTAATACAATTAAAAAAAATTAACTCATTATGCTCGGCCCTTAATCGCATCGCGATTAACGTGTTAATGCTGACAGCCCTAGTTAAGAGGACTAGATACCAAGTTCCAAGACTGCTCCATGAGGAAAAAAAAGTTCTTCAGGGTTCCATGTGTTTGGGCCCATAGTGCATGTGCACTATGAAGGTCCATTGTTTTTTGGCTGAGCGACCTCTTTGAGGCTTTTAGGCCAAGTTGACTCTCAGCAACTATCGGATGGATTGCCGTGAAATTTTGTGCAGACATTCATGATCCCCGGAGAATGAAGGCTAATGACTTTGGTGATCCCCTGACTTTCCCTCTGGCACTACAAGTAGGTCAAAGTTTTCACTTATCCAATGAAAATCTCAAAATCTACTCGTTGGATTAAATAAAAAAAAAATATTGGTATAGTCATTTGCGACATCATCATTGGTATATGACCAAATAACTGACATTTCCATTGGCCTTAGCTGTCCTTTGTGTTCAGTGCTAATTTAAGTGCATTTTAACATGCTGAACTAAGAGGTGACAATGGTTAACATTACCTGCTAAATATCAGCATGATGGTATTGTTAGCATTTTAGCATGCTGATATTAGGATTTAGCTCAAAGCACCACTGTGCCTAAGTATAGCCTTGCTGAGCCCCTACCATGGCTGTGAACGCTTAATGTTGTTAATTTTTATTAGACCTAATGACTCAAATTTTAATAAAACAAAGTGTACCTTTGGGGTGTTTGTGACGCTCAGAAAAATGTATTAATGAATACAGCACACAGTAGTAATTGTGCATGGGAGAAAATGTCTCATTTCTGATTGTGGCCAATATGTGCCACACAATCGCATCACAGCACTTTTATTAATGGCACCTGTAACCAAGTATTTATTAAAGGGGTACTCCAATTTATTATTGCAATTCCATATAAATTGAGTGACTTGAAAAAGACTGAAGACTGGTCAAAATTGATGCGGCAGAGGCTGATATTTTCCAACTTTAATTCCTAGTATGGGTTAATATTCTGGATCGTACATTTCCCATACTGTAACTTAATGTCATCTTCTTGATAGACCCTCCCACACTTAAGTCTTTCAAATTCCACACCCCCCAGTTTGTAACGCAGTCTTTGTTTTACTTATACATTTGTAATTTAATTGATAACAGATAACAGCTGATGACATCATCGGCGTTATTTTCGGAGACTCCCTACAGCTCTAATAAAGCCACAGAGGAAATTATATTGTTTTTTTTTCACAGTAACTCTTTCCATGACTAGTGAACTGACCTTCATGTGTAAAATCGGCAGAGCCGGGACAGCCCAGTGCAGACTTATCCAGCAATGAGGGGTTGAACATCTGTGTGCATGCAGATACAATATACCACACTTTTTTTTATAATGCACGTACATGGCAGCCAACCCATCTCTTCACTGCTTTGGTGCACTGAATAGATTCAAGGTATAGCTTTGGGTTTGTGTCTGGACAAAAGGCTGCATACCTGTAGAAGTGCAAGAGAGAGAGAGAAGGAGAGGAGATTCAATTGTGTGTGTGTGTGTGTGTGTGTGTGTGTGTGTATGTGTGTGTGTGTGTGTGTGTGTGTGTGTGTGTGTGTTTGTGTGTGTGTGTGTGTGTGTGTGTGTGTGTGTGTGTGTGTGTGCGCGTCTCATTTCCTGCAGTGTGGTGGGTTCACGCCCGTGCATATTCTTACAGTATGCCTGCGCCACCTTTGGCTAATGACAGATGCAATAAAACATTTGTAAAGGATGGGACCATCCATCATGTTGCGTCGTGCACAAGGAACCAGGCTAGCTTAAAAGCACAAACAATAGTCCCCAGCATAGGGCAGATACAGACAGAGAGAGGAGGGGTGGGGTAACTAAATTTATATCATATTACACACTGAAATGTGACCTCATAATGACATCAGTGAAATTCAATCAAGTCGTTGACTCAGTATTACTTAAGGTAAACCAGTGTCCTTCCTGATGTGAAATGAGAAAATTGAATACAGTGTTGTTGTTTTCTACTTATTGCTTTAACTGTGGATGCAGTTTGTGTGAGGGAAGGAATTTCACCAAAGAAAAAATTAAGTATCTGGACTTGCAATAATACTGGCAGGAACAGTAGTAGTTCTGACTCTAGACATTGGCAGTAATCTTGGTTGGATTATTGATAGCAACAGTAGTGACATTACCAGTAGTCAGTGTTACTAGAAAAGTGGAATTAGTTACTCACAGTGGTGTTTTTAGGTGGGAAAGAAATGGTGGGGCTACTTTGCACAGATGCAAAACCAGAAAATCACACAACTTTAATTTAATTACTTCCCTTAATGCCCTATTTCACATTTCCTACACAGTTTGACACAATTTCACTGGACACATACCTGTTCTCCTCAACTAACTGCTCAATTTCTTGTTTGTATGTGCTGTCAAGGTGAGTAGCCATTGTGCTTATATTTTAACACTTTGTCCTGCTGCTTTAATTTTTGGTAATCCTCTCAGAAAGTGTGTCACATAAACGTACATTTTGTAACCCCACCCACGATCTTTTCTAACCATAACTGTCCCCTTCTTGTCCCGCGTGTCACTTAAACGTAACTTTTTTTTAATCCCACCGATGATCTTTTTCTAACCCTAACTTAAGTGGTTTTACCTTACACGATGAAAAGTGACGCCAATGGGTCCCGACCAAGCTCGATGAAATATTACGCCAAATGGGTACCCAGAGTGACGCCAAGGGGTCCTGACCAAGCATCAGTATTTGAGTTGGGAGTGAGAATGTGTTGCCATCAACAGCTAGCTTGGCCAAGTCATCAAACACACACACTAGTCTTGCATTTCCAGACCCTCCTCCACAGCGCTGCTTAGGAGGGTCTGGCTAGTCCACACAGCATTATCGGATGGGAGAAAAACGTGCTCTGGTTTATTGCCATTTCTTTAAACCAATCACAATCATCTTGGGCGGCCCTAAGCCCCGGTGCCTCTGTAATATAGCCTCGGGAAGGAACTTGTTTTGGTAACGAACATCCGGCTGAAAAAGAAGGACATCCGTCGGGATTTCCAGCGGCACCTGAACAATCCCAGAAGTAGAACGCTGTTGATATAGACTACACACACTCCAACTCTGAAAAGCATGTGTATCCTCTTTTGGCGTCCTACCCCTACATCCAACCCCTGCGCCAGGCTAACAAGCTCATGACCAGATGAGTCTTGACCGATCATATAATTACTTAATTATTTTATACTAAAAACTGTTATTTTATTACAGTAACACATCACACAGTACTGTTTTTACAGCTCAGTCCTGCAAGTAGTATGAATACTGCTACTAGTAGATGTATTACTATTAGTACTTTTAGCATATGGAAAGTAACAATTTCATTAAAAAAAAACATTAAAAAAACAAACATCCTACCCGTTATTAGATATATAATCCAACCCAATGGGCTGATGGAAAGTAACATGGATTTAAATTACTTCACAGCAGTGGCTGTCAATAAGCAATACCGCTGTCACTGCTTTAATATCTACAATGACGAGCAACTACACAAATAGAAGAAACGAAAAAGTTGCGTCTTCGTGACAATTTTGCTCTGATCAAAGCAACTGTAGCTACAGGAGACATGGATTAACAGCCATTTAATGATGAAGTAAAGTTTGTGTTGTGTTGCACTTCTTTGGTGTTTGTTTGTCTTTCCCATCCAGCTCTGAACAAGACAAGCTGGCAGGGAGGTATTTCATTTCTTTTTTTTTTTGTTACACACTCGTGGGTGTGTGCATGCAGGCACATTGTTGCCTGTTGAATCACATCATCAGCATCAACAATGATAAAAAAAAAAAATGAAAAAACAGCAGGCAGATATAAATGAATATTCCTCACCTGTCTGCTCATGTTGACTCCTCTTGTTTGGATTTCACAGTGGGGGAAAAAAATAAAGGCGTATATTTACTTTTAATTGAAAGGAAATTAAAGACGCATCCACATCCGCATGTGACAAAGGAAGATCACAAGGCTCGGGAGTGATGATAGCTTTTGTTTAAGATGGATTTCATAAAGAAAACCCCCCACTGATAATGATGAAAAAAAAAATCTTGGACATTTCTCCAAATACAATTACCTCGGCATCACCTGATTCAATCAAATGCATTTGCATTCTGTTTGCATGCAGTGTTCCGTGAACCGGTAAACAAGGCAGGCAGAATAAATCTGATGTGTTTTCATGCTTATGGTTGCTCTTCTGTTTGCTACATTTTTATTCTGAGTATTAGAATTTTTATGAATTGGTAAATAGCTGCTCAAACGTACGCATAGCGGTGCAGATGGATGTTCTGAAGTTGGTAAGGGGCATCATCTTGTGAGCCAAAAAAGAAAAACTGGGAATGTTAGTTCATGTTTTGAGACAGATGTTGTTTGGCCGGCGAGCATGGCAGATTAATATTTGACTGTGTCTGATGTGTACTTAAGAATGTATCAAAGAAGATGCATCATTTTGTGGCCTACCAGGGGATGTTGCAGCTGGCATGGTGACAAAAAGCATAAGGCCAGACTTGGCACCAGTCGATCATATGCTTACAGCATGAATAGCTGGACAGAAATGTAATGAAGAGACCAAGGTCTTGTTCACTTCTAATCCCTGACCTTCTTTCTACCCTGGACACTTGGAACACTGTGTATAAAATCCTCTGCCTCATCTTTTCACATATTGTTTGAGAGTGTTGGCTGAATTACGTGGAAAATATAGTGACTCATTGGTCTACAAACTTTTAAAAGGCAGGTAGGTCTGATATAAAGTCAGACACTGCATATGAGGAAGTACAATACTCACTTAAAACGCTACTGTAGTCAGATATTTTCTGGTCTCTTGCATGCAAAATAGCAAGTGATTTTTTTTTTTTACATTTCAAGTCTGTTTTCTGAGCTCTGGCAAAACGCAGGTATCCTACGCTCAATACTGTGCTCGAATGCATCCTCGTGGGGATTCATGTGGAAATCGCATTTGCACGTTGGCACCATCAGAGACGAATAGTCACACACGTTCACACCTGTACCCTGTCTTATGTCTTGGAACTGTTAACTGCTGCCTTTAGGGAAGGTCTGGGTGATGGTTTGAGGAATGACTTCACTTTATCAAGACCTGTGTTTTCACAGCAGTGATCCAGCTGTTCTCTGATATCTAGTCTTGATGTCAAATGATGTCATATTTCCCCTCTGAAATGTAGTGTACAAGTGGAAAGAACCACACCATGGAAATGACAATTGTACAATAATGTACATAGTTACTTTTCATTAATGTGTCTACTGAAGTATTGACACTTTTACTTAAAGCAAACCTATGTTTAACCAGCAGCCGTTGTGACCTGTGGCAATTGTGGGATAATGGTGAATGCTAAAACAAAGTGTAAAAATAGCATGAGTAAAGAAGCTCCATAGTGTCATTGAACTGACACAGCAATGTCAGAAACACTAGCTTACCGGATGTTCAGTGCTGGGATAAAGCGATGGATGTCCGGGACTTAGCGCAGGCCTGGACAATTGTGATTTAAAGTGTAGTTTAAAGCTATAGTGAGTAGTTTCTGTCGCCCCCATGAGGAATTCTAAGCAATGACAACACCACTGTTGTTGTATCCACATGACACAAGCCCTCCGTGATCACGGCCCCCCTCTTCCACGCACTTACTTGTAGCCAGGGAGGACACGGGGGATTAAAAAAACATGGACTCTTTAGAAGAGGTAATTTTCTTCACTCAAGTTTGTGCGAGCGAAAGTCGCTCGACAACACCATTTTGTAAAAATAGCCATCCTGAGAAATACAGAGAGTTTTGTGGAGCTGATAGTCTTATTTTACTTTGTATCAACTCATTTGGCAATGGCTTGAATGTTACGGACGCTTTAAAGAAATACAAACAAGCCAAAGCAGAAAAAAAATTCCCTATCCCAGAATAGATCAGCAGTGTAGCCAGACCACACTCCAGCACTGACACAGCCCTGTCAAAAAGTGACATAATGTAATTTTTAAGTAAAGCATCAGAATCCTTCCACCATTGCAAAATAGAAACTAATCTGAGAATGCAATCATGATTGTTGCATACATGTTCATGAATGGTAATTTGAAAAAAATAAGGCTAAAATGACATATTCTACGACATAGCATTTTGGAACCACTCTCTTTATCTGCCCTCTAATTATCTCTCCGATTCTCCTCCTCCTACTCTTGGCTGTCAAACCACTCATCTTGATCCAGCTCCAAACAGGGACACACAAGTGGGGTCAAAGGCCATTACCATCATGAAACTCTATCACTCCTCTTCATCCATTAATACAGGTAATAATGATCATCTTCCCGCGCCTGAGATCACTCCTCTGACTGATATATGAGCCAATTTCAACAATTAACAATTCTACTTGTTTAATGTTACGTCTATTGAGACTCAATTATACAGTGGATTGAGTTTAGTTCAGGTTGCTGATGCCTGCCACTCTGCACATACATTAAACATATCGCAGAATATCAAACAATGGGCCAGAGGAATGGTGGCGATATACATTATAAAATACATAAGTGAAGAATGTACAGTATACTGTAATTCCTGATATGAAATGATAAGATTAAAAACATGAGCTGCTAGGTACTGTAATAGTAGACACATCTATTTTTTTTACAGCATTATGTTTGAGAGAATGTAATACAATCGCATAATGTCAATGAGGGAACCTAGTTGTGGATAGATCAAACATATCCCTGTATTCCCTCGTGATTTCTAACTGCATATTTTCTATATAACATGACTGTTTCCTTTCAAGATCAAGTCCCCAGGCAATAAGAAATAATAGGCCTACAGTGTATACCCCTAAGCTTCAGAGCAAAATGAAAAACAAAGAGCCCGAGTTAACCCTCAATAGACAGACCAACTGTTACTGTTGTGTGACTGGTTAAAGCATGCCATTCACAAAGAACTATTACAAGTAGAGAATGAATAGTTTCTTTGAGCACTTTTTTTTTTTTTAAATTGTCATCTCCTTATCCATGCACGGGCATTATAATGATGATTTCACAAATAAGCACATATTGTGTATATTTGTTCAATGTTAAATGCCGGTTACGACATCACAGGGCTTAAATACAGTCCGTGCACAGAGAGTGGAAAACACTGGGGAACAGAGTACAATTGACGGCATACCACTGAGCTTTACTGTAATAACTAAGGAGACTATTTACTCTTAATTGATATGGCCTTTCTTACCATGAAAAGAACAATTATTTCTAGCACCGCACGCTTCTTATGTGCACAGTAAGCTATCAACACAAAGTGCCCTGAGTGAAATGAACAGAGCTCACCAACAGCCTACTCCAAAACAAAAAAAAAAGAAAAGAAAAAAAAGCTGGCCGAGCCTTTTTCATCTTTTCTCTCATTCCCTCTTGATATAAAAGTGCCAGAAACAAGCTCGGAGATGATAAAAATACGGCAGTGTAATACCAATTTAATATATCAATGGTATTTATAAGGCATTAAAGTCAACGACACATGGTGAGCAACAGCATAAAACAAAGAGTCCTTGTTAAAGTGGATGCATACCACTTTCATGGAGCGCGCTGCATAATTTTGTTGGAAAGCATCCTTATGAAAGTCATCAGTGCTGGTTGGCACCATGCAGAACAGTTTTGTTGATCACACAGATCCCACTCTGTTGAACCCTTACTGAGTCCACAGTTGGACTCAATTAAAGAGTAATTTTTTTTTTCAACCTGGACCATATTTTTGTCATGCATTAGTATGTACTGTAGGCGACCAATGTGAACAAAAATCTTTGAAATTGGTCCAGTATTGAGCGAGAACGCTGTGACCGGAAGCCGTGAACTAGGCAGCAATGTAACCATATAGGGCAAATGTGCTTGGTCCACTAAAAGTGCTGTTTCTGCCACTGACAGGCTCAGGTTGTTATTCTAAGTATCTGACAACATTATGGAATATATTCCTACAGAGATAGACCTTTTTGTTAAAGAGTAAGATCGTTTTTGTTTAAACAGAAACCAGAAAAATGTCCAAAATCGCTATTGCCAAACTCACCAGACTCCATTTAGACTCTATACTTTAAGCGTGTATAGAACCAGCATATTTTCACATGTAACTGGGTGAATTAAGGGTTTATTTCAACCAAACCAGAGTGGTGATTGTTGGAACAGTGAAAAGATGAACCACGATGGATTTTTTATGGATGGAATCTTTTTTATTTTATTTTTGTCGAATGTTTTTACGATGATAAAATTACTGTTTATTTAAATTGAGTCCGGTGGGTTTAGTGATATCATTCTTTGACAAAAAGGTAGACCTCTGTATAAGGATCCTTTCCAAAATGACAATCTTCTGTGCAAGTCAGTGGCAAAATAAGGATTTTTTGTGGATGTAATTTGAAGGTGTGCAATTGCCCATTTATTTTACATTGCAGCTTGTTTTTCCACTGCCAACTGACTTGCTTAATACTGGACCAATTGACCAAAAATGGTTGTTCCTATCAGTAACTTAGACACAAAAACATAGGAAAATAGGGTCCAGGTTTAAAAAAAAAAAAAAAAAAGTTACCCTTTAAGTAGAGTAAATAATAAGTAAGACAGTGGAGAGGCACAATGCTATGGGTGCACACGAATGACAAGTGTAGCTGATGTGGAATAAGGAATTTATTTCAGCTCTGTCGCTGTTTAGGTTGTCTCTCACTAACTATGAAATAGACTGACTTTTGAAAATAAGGCTTTTCCAGGTGCAGCACACAGTCATCATATGAGACCACACGCATGATTACAACAAGTAGGCCTCATTTAAATGTATTTTTGTAACACACAGGGTCTCCTGACAAATACAACCTGATTGACCCAAAAGCAACTTAATGAAAAGTCTATACCTGTACACTCATATGAAAGTGTACATATCATGTCTCAAAAGACAGCAGGTTTTATGGCATATTTTCACTGCATTCTGGTCAACTTATCCAGATGGTTGACTATTATCCCTATTATTGGACTTTGGTGCGTAACTGTGCGTCTAAAGGAAGCACTTGCGCCTTCATTCATCAGCCCTTTTCACACATGCACTGCAAACCAGAAATTATCTAGACATTACCCGGCTGAGCTGTATGTGAGACTGCAAATGTCCGAATCAGTTGGATTGGACATAAATCGGAGTTTACCCTGCCAGCTCCCTAGTACAAAGACCATGTAATCTACTATGGAGTCCATGTGTGAATAGAGCCACTCATTGTGCGACGTATTTACAGCAACGAGTGCAAGTGTTTATGATGTTTCAATTTATTGGCTCGTAAAAAAACAGGAAGGAAACAATCATCAGAGGGTAAAGAAGAAGGGTGATTAACACAAAGACGGCAACAAAACTGTCAAACTGGAAAGACCAGAAGATTCGGGAACTTCTGTCGGTAAGGACCAACGCTAAAATCATCAAACAAATTCAACGAACGGCAAGAGACTCAGTTGTTCATCAGCAAATTACGAACCCGCTATGACAGCGGTGTCATGTCCTTATTCCAGGACGCTCTACTCAACATCCACGCTCTGCCCAATGACCATGCTCTACAAAATGACCACGCTCTACCCAACGACCACGCCCTTCCCAAAGACCACGCTCTACCCAACGTCTACGCTCTACCCAACGTCCACACTCTACCCAACCACCACGCTCTACCCAACATCTACGTTCTATCGAACAACCATGCTCTATCCAACAACCACGCTCTACCCAACATCTACACTCTACCCAACGACCACGCTCTACCCAACGTCTACGCTCTACCCAACGACTACGCTCTACCCAACGACTACGTTCTACCCCACGACCACGCTCTACACAACGACCACGCTCTACCCAACGTCCACGCTCTACCCATCAACCACGCTCTACCCAAGGACCACGCTCTACCCAACGTCCACGCTCAACCCAACGCCACCCATCGTCTACACCAAAAATATTACAGTAGTATTTCCAGTAAGTGAGAATGCGTCTGACACGGACAATCTCCTGTCCTACATGTGTGAAAGGGAATCTCCGGACAATGTCAGCACCTGATTCTCTTGAGACTATCCTGTTCAGTTCATATGTGAAAATGGCTTTAAAGAATGGCAACAGAACCTGACATGCTGAGGAGCGTTCAGACAGAAGCAAATTCGTTCTTCCTTGTTTGCACAAATGTGACTGCTAGACCATTATTATCATATTTTCATTGACGTTGCAGGCAATCACATCACCTCTAAAATTTGCCTTGCATTCTGTCTGAACATACCTGAAGCGATACCAGAGAATTATGCTTTCAAACTATATTGTGTTTGTCAGGAATAATACACCTGCAAGGTAGTTTCTCTGGCATTTCTCAAGATTCCTGGCATTTACTAAACCTTTTCGAGCATAAATTGAAACTTCTATAAGTCGTTGTGTAGATGTGTAGTTGAATATGTTGCCTAACTGGTAGCTTAGGTTAATATTACAACTGCTCTTTTTTAAGAGAACATGCATTTGTCTTGCTAATAAATATGCTGAATGATGAGTGACATTAGTATGAGCTGTGTCAAATGCTTTTAAGAGTTTTGAACAACAGTTTTGTTACCTGTGATAATTTGATGCTTCAGCAGGAGGGCATTTCTTATTTCTTAATAACAGATGGTTGTTAAAATGCTGATACTTGAGACACTCAAGTACTGTCTACTCAATGTCGTCTGTAGTTAGTACTTGGTACAGATAAGCATAGTGTTTTTAGACACCATTAACCTCGTAGCGTCCACAGCCCAGATAATTTCTGCATTTTTGTTTGTTTCTATATTTGTGTCTCAGAACAGTGGCATGTATTTCTCCCATGATGTCAGTAACAAAACGCCAACAGATAAAACTGTCTAACAGATGTCCATTTAAGATTAAAAGGTTTACAGCGAGATACCGGATTTTATCCAAACTTTCAATCAGCAACAGGCGTGAATCAATTTTTATGACGGTGTTATAAAGCTGCTTTAAAATTTTTCATTAATCCCTGTTTTCCTGCACTCATAAAAACTATTGGTTTGGGCTTTGAGGATATGTTGCCATCATCAAATATAAATGTGTTATCTTTTGTTCTTCTCAGAAAATGCGATTTTATAATTGTCCGTATTTCAACATTCAGGCACAACTTTCATCCCTCGCTGTATTTAAACACTTTGTATATTTCGTGGTGAAATAACAAACAAAAAAAGGCAGCGCGGTAGTACATAAAAGCAATCAGTGTGTGTGATTTAACAAGAACCTGAGCCCATTAAATGAACCCCGGCACTATTGGTGGAAAACAACGATCCACGGCACATCAGCAGTTTCCCCCATACACCGTCCCCCAGACAGCTAAAGACGGGGCGTGCTCTCAAAATGGCACTTCTGCTGGAGAGGAGTAGGAATAATGTACGGCGAGTTATCTATGTACAACATCTCCAATGGAAAAACAATTAAATGAGATTGATGGAGAGATGAAGACAACTGGGTGGGGAGGCAAGGAGGGAGGGAGAGAGGGAGGCAGGGAGGGAGGAAGGGATGGATGGAGGGAGGGAGGGAGGGTTGGGTGTGTGGGGGGGGGGGGGGGTAGTTGGATCTGCCTGTATGTCTATCCCTGTTTGCGTACCTCCTGGAGGCACAAATGTCAGCTTTGAGCAGTTTGTGGACTCCCCACTAAGCTCTTGGCCCGCTCCGATCCAGACTGGTTCTATCTTCTGGACTCTTGGCATGCCACGTATGAGCCGTGGCCATCAATGTGTCATTCAAATGCCACGGCTTCCCAGCCACCCCTTACTTCTGTGCTCATGGATATCAGGGGTTGTTATTTGGTACTCGCGCGTATCTGCAGTGGCACCAATGTTCTCACTTTTACTGATTTCTACATGAATCGCACTACACATTGTATACAGAACATTATATATTCATTCCATTTCTGGTCGCATTGCATGCATTTATTACACACTTATCTTGTATCATATAGGTTCGAAGATTCAGCTTCAAATCCTAGATCACCGACAGTTCAGATAACTGACTGTTAAGGTCACCGTAATGATGTGATCACACATCATAATTACTTATTTTAAATACGTTAAACAATTATTTATGGTAGAGAAAAGGGGCAGAAAATATTGGTGCTGATGTTGTCTTCTGACCAATCCAATGCCCTATCAAGATTCATTTCTTAAAGACTGAGAGTCATTTTGAAGATTTTCTAATTGGTTCTGTAATATTCATTCATTATGGATGAGGTCAGTCAGCAAACAGTTTACTTAGTGTAGATATTGTCCTCACATGTGTCATACACAACTTTATTTGATAACAAATGATAACAATAGTAGAGGCATCTAACAAGTATTACCATAATAGAATAATCTACTGATTATTTTTCTCAATTAATCATTTGGTCTATAAAATGTCACAACATTTGTGAAAACGTGTCACAAGTTCCTAGAGCCCGAGGGGATGCTTCCAAATGTTTTGATTTGTCTGAACAGTCCAAAACCTAAAGATATTCAAGTGAGTATAATAGAAGACAAACAAAAAACAGAAAATATTCACATTTGTGAAGATAGAACTGGTGAATCTTTGTATAAAACAAAATGTTGCTGATGAATTTTCAATTGACTATACCATGTGTTTTGATGAGGCTCTTTTTTCACCTTTTAGACTTGAGATTATTACATGGCAAATGGATCCCAGATTTTTTACTGATGCCGGTACACACAATCCATTGTGGCATACATTAGTGGCAGATTTTGAGGGGACTGACTGCAATGACACAATCTTGTAATGATTATTTTAGACCACCTTCCCTTGTAAAACAAATCCTCTCCAAACAAGGCTTTAAACCACGATCAGATGGGGTATGCTGTCGGATGTTTTGATCGCATAAATACCGCTGTTGGCAACAAGACAACATCATTCTGGGTGCTATGAGAAATCTTATTTCCTTGTATTATTGGGCTAATCTAAATATAAAATGAACAATAGAGTGCTCCGAAATGAGTAAGAGATTTGTTCTGAAATGCCGGAAGTGCAGTGTCCTCACAGAAGGAGCAGAGTGCTGACAGTTTTGTCATCTGGTCCAAGAGATCTCTCTAGATAGCACTTTTTTACAGGCTCATTTTGCATTGGTGTGAGTTAAGTTTACATGCAAAACTATGTAATGTTTGCTGAATAACAGCCAAGAGTGACAGTTCCATAATAATCACAAATGGTCAAATGTATGGTCTAGAGTAACAGTAGCACAAAAAAATCGAGTAATGTCAGTTACGCGGCAAAATCTAGCTAATGTTTACTAGCATTAGCTAGCATTAACGATGATAAGCTATCAATCATTAAAAGACTGTAGCAGTAAAAAAAAAAAACAGTGTGTCGTGTCATTAATTGATTTTAATTTGTAAGTAGAAGAATGTGGTATTTAGTTGTGTTTTATAGGGTAATTTTGCATTGGTGTGAGTTAAGTTAACATGCAAAACTATGTAACGTTTTGCCACGGGTGAGAGTTACATCAAAATCATAAATAGTCAAATGTATGGTGGAGAGTAACAGTAGCACAAAAAAAACAGTAACGTCAGTTACACAGCAAAATCTAGCTAAAGTTTACTAGCATTGGCTAGCATTAGCAACGATAAGCTACCAAATATTCCAGACAAGACTAACGTTTGCTTAATAACAGCCGCGAGTGACAGTTACGGTTAAATGTATGGTGTACAGTAACAGTGGCACAGCAAAATCTAGCTAAAGTTTCCTAGCATTAATGACGATAAGCTACCAAATATTGCAGACAAGACTGTAGCAGTCAAACCCCTCAGTGTGTCGAACTTAGAAACGGTGTATTTTACTGCTCATGAACTTATTTTAATTTGTAAGTAGAAGAATGTGCTATGTCATCTTTAAGACATTACAGTCTCACTTATAACCAAAAGGAATTAAAAAAAAAAAAAAAATTATACAAAAAGGCCCAGGCCAGTTTATGGAAATGCAATAGCAAGGCCCAGAATGCACTAACATCTCTTGTAGGAATAACAGGAAAATCATCACTTCAGATACTGTAGGCTACCCTGTGGTGGACCTTTCCATGCCAAAGGGCATCTACAGTAGTATGGGGTTAATGCACATGGTGTAGAAAGTCAAATTTCAGTTCCAAAATGTAACAAATACAACTACTTCCTTTTTTGCAGCGGTTTGTTGTTTGTCACCCCTTTTCATTGAGGCATTAACTATTGAAGACAACTGCCAACAAAAATGATGATGCTAAAAAAGAACTATAAAAAAAAAGGTGGAGGAAAAATAAAGACACAGCTAAAAAAGTGCTGCTACTGTAAAACGCAGGTATTGTTTAAAAGATAAAGAAAAATAAAAAAATAAAAAAGAGGAAGAAGAAGTGAGGGTATGGAGCCGGTGGCGAACAGAGCAGTGACAATGCTGCTGCTAAACAGCTTTGGCAAGAGATGACAGGAAGCAAGTGAAAGAAATAAACAGTCAACACACTTTGTTTCTGCTACTTAAAAATATCCTGTCCCGTTTTAAATCCTGACACATTCTGTGATGGGGCTGTGCATGGATGAAAAGGGTGGGATAAGATATTGGCGGGGAGAGGGCGAGCTTTTTCCAACGGCTCCGAAGCGAGAGTGTGTTTTTTTTCCACCACAGCTATTACTACCATTACAATGTGAATCCCAGGGCCCCTATGGATTTGCTGTGTATGTAGTGCCAGCACTTGCTAAAGAAAAAACCTCCACATGGAATAAGCTAATCCCTTTCAAACGGGTCACGGCCGGCACGGACATGACTTTGCAGTGCAGCGAGGGGAACAAGAGAGAGGAGGAGGAGGAGGGTGAAGTCATATGCTCAAAGTTTGGATTCAAAACACTCGGCCCTCGCTCGACGTGTCTCCCTTTTTGATCCCCACCGCCAACTATAATAATCAGCTTCTGCTCCAAGTATTTATCAGATAGAACACAGACGAGATTACATCGAGAACAAATATGTGGCCCCTTTTATCCTGCCAAAGAGGGACTCGCTAGACTGACAATAGCAGAGGTGACAGAATGTGAGTTAGGAACGAGGGTGGAGAGGAAGAGAGTGATGTGTAGTGTGAGAGAGAGGGGGAAAGGTTGTTGTTGAGTGGAGAAGAGCAGCAAAACGACAACTCATTATCCCAACCCCAAAAACATCCCGGGCGCACACACACACACACAGTACTGCACTCCCAGTCAGATTTTTTTGTACACCACTTTTGTTTGCGTGCTCCCTCTCTGTCATTTTGCTTTACTTATTTATGAGACTTTACAAGTTCCTTGACGGAGATGCAGAGCGTTGCAGTTTATGTCTAATTTAGTAAATATCCTTTCGCCAGTCAGGCCTGTCAGCCATTGTTTTTCTCTCTTCCCTGTGTTCTTCTCCCGTCTCCATCTCCTCCTCGGCTTCCCTCGTTTCCCCGGTCGCTGGGTGACAAGAGAGAAATCAAGTCTGGATGTGAATGATATATATTTATATACAGTACATTCTCTCTGATTGGTGCCCTTTTGTTGTTTTGTGGGCATCACTGTGAAAGTTTTAACTTCTGAACTGTGCGCCACAGACGAGGCCAGGTAACTAGTGCCTGATGCCAGGCTAGTTGTGTGAAACATGTCAAGCCCTCATTGTCATTTAATGCAGAAGTGTGTGTGTGTGGGGGGGGGGGATAACAGCCTGCCAAACTAGCAAGTGTCTCTGCACAAGTCTCCTTTTGCAGTACCCTTCGTTAGCGATCACAGCGTGGCGGTGGCGGCACACAAAAAGGGAACGCGAGAGGGAGAAAAGCCAGAACGAAGAGCACGAAAGATGAAATATATTTTGAATGTTTTATGGAAAAACAATCTGACACAAAGTAATATTCATCTCCTGTGAATCCAATATTCTTTTTGGAATGATATTAGACGTATCTATTATATCTTCCATTGTGTTCCCATCTGCCCTTTTCAGGATCTAAATTATGTGCATTAGTACGTAAATGGGCTAATGCCTGTCTGTATTTAGCTGGCTACATGCCGTGAATATATTCTCTGCTTCAAGAAGTAATTGGTAATTACAGTGGTCATTTAGGCAATCACTGTCTCCCCGAGATTCATGTCATTCTTAAAAATAACTAGCTCTTAACCTTTGACAGAATTCTACAGAAACTGTTCATCATCGCCCCCGCTTTGATTAATTTTTACACACACACTCACACATTTGCTCACAATAGGCACAAATACACTCAGAAATAAAGATGGACACACACCTACAGTATCCACACAAGTGGGTAAGAGTACATGGAAATGGACACACACACACACACACATACACACACACACACACACACACAGACACACACACACACACACACACACACACACACACACACACCATCAGGCCATCTTTATGCAAACAGAAAAAGAGATTCCCCATATCGAGGTGAAGACAGAATATCCCACCTCCGATGCCATTAGTTCTAGTTCATAAACAGTAAGTCTACACCTATATATTGGCCGTTTAACATCCTCCCTCCCTACATCCATCCATCCATCCATCCATCCCCTCCAAATTCACACCGGATTTATCTCAACTCATTGACAGTAAACAGTTTTCATCCTTCTACCGCTCTCAGTTTAAACAAGCTCTCTCAGACTCCAGTCATTTCCATGCATAATGATCATCTGTAGACAGTGGTGGTGGTGCAGTGCTATGGAAAACTGCTATTGTATGTGAGAGATCGTCAGGTTCGCAATATTAGCATTGAAATACTTATCTGCATACTCTGATGCCCTCCATTACCGAGTGCTCCGCACAACTCTTTTGCATCTCTAGGTGCTCTATGCAGAAAAATGTATCCTTGTTTTCTTATACTGTCACCCACCGGCAAATCAGCAATTTACAATAATAAGCAGGCAGAGGAAGGGTTTCATAAATTCCCCATCTCCCTAGTACTGGTATTATGAATCTTTAATGTGAGAGTCAATGACCTCGGTCTTGATATATACAGTAGAGTAAAAGCCACAAGGAAATAAAAGTATTTTATAATGATGAGTAAAAGACACAAGCTGCCCCCTTAGAGCTGTTAGTCAGAGTGTTGGCTTTGGTGGTCATTTTTATTGTGTCGAATACAAACTTGGGATTTTCATCATTTAGAAGAATCTACAATTAAATTTCCAACTAAATAAGTTTCTTTTCAGTCATCAAACCATTGTATTTATTGTTCATACTCTTGTATTACTGAGAAGAAGAAAAAATGTTTGTTTGTTTTAGTTCCATCAGAAATGCTCATTTAGCCTTCAGGGCCTTGCCATAGCTGTGGTCTCGCATTGTCAGACCGTCCTACACAGCACCGCGGAGGAGGGTCTGGCGAGTCCACACATCATTCCTGGAATGGGAGAAAAACTTGTCTTGAGCACAATCATCTTGGGCGGTGCTAAGCGCCGGACGGAGCAACGATGCCTCTGCAAAATAGCCTCGGGAAGGAACTTGTTTTGGTGTAACGTGTGTACGTTCAAAGGTTGTTTTAGTCGGGTAAAAAGAAAACTCAGATTGGACAGATAGTCCAGCTAGCTGTCTGGATTTGCAGAGATCTGAGGAGCAGTTAACCATAGTCCTCATAAATCCATATTATATAGACTACCATAGCTGTAACAGGTAGGCCATAACGCTCGCTTTTCATTTGAGCGCCCATGTTAAAGGAACACGGCGACTTATTGGGACTTTGTCTTATTCCCCGTATCCCCCAGAGTTAGATAAGTCCATACATACCCTTCTCGTCTCTGTGCGTGTTGTAACTCTGTCTGACGCACCCACCGCTAGCCTAGCTTAGCACAGATCCTGGAGGTAACCGGCTCCATCTAGCCTACTGATCACAGAGTTGACAGTTCGATTCCCAGCTCCTTCTGGAGGGCAGGGTGTCTTTAGGCGAGACACTAAATTGTTCTCAAAGGTTAGGCCAGCACCAGCTATAGCTCATCGCCATCAGTCTGTGATTATGAATGAATAAATGAGAAGCAAATTGTAAAGCACTCTGGATAAAAGTGCTATATAAATGCAGCCATTTGCATTACTGCTTCATGGAAATCCAGTTTTTAAATGAAATAAAATGAATCAGCTGTATGCTAAGGCATTCTTTGTCTATGTCTATGACAGAGATACAACAGCATTATGACTGGTAGATGTACAGATAGACATATAAATAAAAATAAAATAAAAATATATATAGGATATATATCATCTCCATTTTGGGTATTTAATTTGAGAGCACAGAACACATAATTTATATTGTAGATCTGCAAGCTCCTGTGACAAATAAAAACTATTTAATGTTAGTTCAAACTCCAATGAATTTCCTAAATCAGAATAGTAATACAGCTGATTCTGGTCACAAAAGTACAAAGTACTGGAACAAGGTAAACCAGATAAAAGAAGGATGGTGGTGAGAAAAATAAAAGTCTCAGGGGGCAGGAGAAGTAGAGAAGGAAAGGTTAAAACAATTCAGTAGTTATTTTGTACACTGAACCCGAAAATGTGATTTGCACACCTTATAATTCCTCCCTCCTGCAATGTTTCTCCTCACTCAGACGGAGAAATGAAATGAAGTCAAAGAATAGTCCCTGTAATATTAATGAGACACCGGAGTTTGCATGGTATAATTTAAGATGCCTTTTTTTACATGCCTGACTTACACACAGCTCTGAATTACGCGTTGTGAATAATTTGAAGTTCAGCCCTAGCAGATGTACCTGCAGAATGTGCTGTTTAGTCTCAGTGGGGCTACAATAATGGGGCATTTTCCAGCAACTGTCAGGAACATCAGTGTGACCTTTGAGGCACCCCATTTAAAAAGTCATCATTTTCAAACCAATTTGCTTCTGTGCCACTTTTTTAAATAAAAAAAAAGTATATGTTTTATTTGATGCAGCCAAATGTTATGAACTGTTAACAGACGTCCTTGATTTCAGTGTTCTACTTTGATTAAAAATTAATCACTGAATAATGACATGAATGTAGAGGCAATGGAAAACCCCATGGAAGTCTCAATCCACATCTACATGCACATTTTGCTGATAAACCCCCCCCCCACCCCACCCCACCCCACCCCCGGCCACTACAGTAGACTGTTGTCTCACACTGTGTGCTTACACTTTAGCGAATAGCATTAAGTGGGAATGCACACAAGCAATTATCTTTAAACATAAAACAGCATCACATCTTTTATCAAATAAAACCCCATGCACATGGGATTGTTTTACAGTACAGAGACTGAATGCAATTTAGAAATCTCTCCCAACATGTGTGTCTTGGAATACAACCATTGACTTTTGGAAACACAGTCCAAACCTTCCTCTATAAGCCTATTTTACTGAGGACGTTTTGTTTTGTCATAGAAGGTAAAGCAGGTTTCTAGCAACATTGAAGCTGGCTCCATTAAGAAGTAAAGCTTTTCCAAAACAAGGGCCCTTGAACTGAAATGCCGTAATAGGGTGTTATTCCTTACACGTCAAAATGTCCTCAGGTCTAAAGGCCAAACCAGCATTTTAAACATTGGAATCACAAAGTTCTTTACAAGGCTGTCGTCTGATCAGTGTATTTGTGAGGGCGAAGAAAATCTGTACTAATTTTCAAAATCCAACTTTGGTGAACTTTGTCATGATAATTCACAACATTAACCAATACCAAGCCATTTGGGACAGACAGGAAACAGAGAGCCACTATATCCAAAATGGAGGACGCTATTGTAACCATACAAATGTATGCAATCTTTGTTTGTTTGGAGTATCAAAGCCAAAAAGATGCAAGGTATGCAGACAGTTAAATGACAAATTTGTATTTTCCCAATAACAACAAGCTTAACCAGCTTGCTAGTGGTGGCCTAAAGGTTAGAGAAGTGAGCTTGTCGGTTCAACACCCAGACCGACAGGATAAATGTGGGTGGGGAAGTGTCCCTCGTTACCACCAGTGACGTGCCTTTGAGCAAGGCCCTGAGCTGCTTGAGCTGCCAGCTTCCAGGTATGAACAGGTCGTCGTTGCAAAATGAGAATTTGTTCTCAATCGGCTTACCTGGTTAAATAAAAATAAATTTAATAAATTAAAAATTCATTATATCCCATTCAAAAATTCTTTATTGAATGAAATGACGGGGAATAAACAGCGCAGATGAAACAGAAAGAAGCTCAGAGAGCTAGACCTAGCATAATGTTGGCTTGCTAGCATGTTAGCCATTAGCTCGCCAACTACACAGTCAAAACCTTCCTCTTCAGGGCCTATTTTACAGGCGACATTTGGTTTTGCTCCAGCAGGAAAAGGAAGTTACTAACAACATTAAATATGGCCCCATAAGGTGGACCAATAACAACAGCTTTCACAAAACAGAACCCTGGAACTGATATTTAATGGTTTGTTACTAGTTACACCTGTGTTTGCAATGTCAAAATGTCCACAGTAACAAAGGTCAAACCAGTATTTAAAACGGCTAAATCAACAACAACAAAATTTCAAGGCAATCGCGCTGATCAGTGGATTTGCTGGCACGAAGTAAAGGTGTGGAACATTTCCAATTTGACATGCACATTTGCAACATTGACCAATAGCAAGCCGTCTCAACAGTGCTGACCTTTGAGGGAACAGAGAGCATGGATGTATAATAAGAACTGGATACAGCATTCGAGGCAGGGCCTCATTTATTCCTATAAGAGTTGCTCAGCGGCGCATGAAGCCAAAAAAAAACAACGTGCACTGTGTGGCCCAAAGAGCAGGCGCCCTAGAGACTTCTGCTGGTCGTCCCAGCTAGTTCCACTATTCCACTATAGCACTACTGCTAACTTGAATGGGGATTAATTCATTTAATCGTGCAGCTCTTCTAGACTTTCCAAATGTTATCGGACCAAATGGATCAAATTTAGATTCGGTCTTGTCGCGGGGGTTGCGACGCTTAAAAAAAAAATGTATCCACTGATTAACAGACATCGCTAATGGTAAGTGTCCATACAGGCGCTGTTTTCGTGGATGGGATCGCCCTGCTTCCCAGCATTGCACGCTAGTGGGCTCGCCACCAGTTTCTCTTCACTGACCACTGACAAGGCAAAGAAAACAGAATACACCCTCCTACAACCGCGATGGCTGCACCTGATTGGACGAATGCGTCAAGTGGCTAGCTGCTCTTGAATTTCAAAACCGACCGTAATGGCAGCTCCTTCGGAATACTATCTCTTATTTTACGAAAATAGTTCACCGAAACGTGTTTCTGAAAACATTTAAAGCGAGAAATAGGCCATGCAGTTGCTGAATATGTCTTTATTTCAGATTGACAAAGGTCAGTTTAAAAGAATTTTGTCAGCTTTTGAGAGGCCGCGAGCTGAGCCGGACGCTCCTCATTTGCATAAATTTGGCTGGATTAAACTTTATGCAAATGAGGAGATGGCGACTCGACGCCCCGCTTCTCCAAAGTCCTTGCGACGCTACCAGAATGCATTGCACGGCTGCTCCCATGGAAATGAATGGTAAGCGGGGAATTGACGCTGACAATGGACACCTTAATGCCGTGTAAGTCTATGGGGAAAAGTCTTTTGGGGCCAGAGGGCATCACATTACAGACACAGAAGTTGCAATTCCAACTTTTGGCCACTATGTCAACTATGACATTTTCCGTTAGGCCTATATAAAAATGTATCATATAAGCTGCTCAGTTACTAAACTTCTGAAAACGTCGAACCCTCGAATAAATTAAAAAAAATCTTAAAAAGCACCAAAAAGGTCGGGAAAAGCACCAAAAAAGCAACAAACACATCGGAAATGCTTCAAAAAACGTAGGAAAAGGCAACAAACGTGTACTTCTTTAATTTCCCAAAACCAACCTCTGTGGCCGACAAAAGTTGTCGTAGCACAAATTATGCAATTCCAAATGTAAATAAACTAAAACACAACTCTGAATCATGTTCTATGGACAATTTCTGTTCAAATATACAGTATACATATTATATATACGGGTGCCCAGATAGCTCAGTTGGTAGAGCGGGCGCCCATACATAGAGGGTTCGATTCCGACCTGCGGCCCTTTGCTGCATGTCATTCCCCCTCTCTCTCTCCCCTTTCATGTCTTCAGCTGTCCTGTCAAATAAAGGCCTAAAAATGCCAAAAAAAACTCATCTTTAAAAAGTTTAAAAAAAAAATACAGTCATACAACTGTAAATACACAGATATTTCTTAGAGTGTACATCACTAAGCCTGTAGCACTGTTTATAATGGATAAAGACACCTGGATGATCTTTGCTGTGCAGCGTTCTGGTATTACCGGGCCTAATAGAACGTTGACTGGATGAAGACCCTTTGCTTATCCGGCAGAAGTCCTTTGCAGTGGCCCTTTGCTGCGTGTCATCCCCTCTCTCTCTCTCTCTCTCTCTCTCTCTCTCTCTCTCTCTCTCTCTCTCTCTCTCTCCCCTATCCTCTCCATATGCTATATATGCATATATATCTAATAACATGAAAAAGCCCCCAAAAACATCTTCAAAAACAGAAGAGGGCAACTGCACATCTAGAGTAGGAAGAAGAGATTTTGATATAGAATAGTATTGTGTCTTTGCCAAAAATACAGGCACTTACATATTTACACAGAAATACTTTCTGCTAATTCATAAAGCCATTAACAAAGATAAACTTGAATAACAAGGCTGCATTTTCTCAGCACAGGCTTGTTATTGTCAGGAAAGCTTCCAGGCACTGAACCAACAACCGTCTCAAAAATTAACACAAAAGCACAGGATGTCTAGTTAATATCAGTATCGTGTAAATAAGGGGTTAACACGCGTCTGGGTGAGCGCTCAGTTTGACTCCACACTTGGATGTGACTTGTGGCCCATTTAGCCATGCCCATTGGATGGCACACTGCTGATGGAGATGAGCAAAGTGGATTTGCCGTGATGGATGTGACAGAAGGACTGAGCGATCGCGGGGCCTTTTTAGCAGAAGCATTTATACACGTCAATATTCATCCATGCACCCCATCTAAACTCACTATACATCCTCATCAAGGCTGATAGCGCATAGGAATACCAGGACGAGAGGCTGAGGGTGGACGTTAAGTGATGTTAAGTTAGGCACACGTGTGTGTGTGTGTGCGTGTGTGTGTTTGTGTCCTGTGCGGTAAGTGGCTGATTGTAAAGAAAAGGCAGAATATGTGTGAGACAGTTTGCTCTCCGCTTGGCAATTCAATATCTTTGCATGAAAGGAAGAGATACTTACTTGCCCGACCCTAAATCCCCTCTAGAGGAAAAAAAAAAAATCATCACTGATGGATATAATTTTAGAGGGAAAAATGAGTGAAAGAGGCAGAGAGAGGATATAAAAGCAGATTATATTTAAGCAGTAATCAGGACAGTGAAGAGCTTGGGAGATTTTAATATGTTTAAATGTTCTTAATTGGGCTCAGAGTGGAGTGGGGCCCCCTGAAAGCATCCACCCAAAACACTGCTCTAAAGGTAAAAGCAGATTGGCTTTTATTGAATTGTAATGAGAAGTGGGAAATTGGATGTTAATTCTGTCCCCGGAGTAAGCGAGCGCTCCCTCTGCTCAGTGCGAGGTGTAGCTGTATCGGGGTCGTGCGATTGAAGTTGTGTTGCACCTCGTTCAGTTATTTAAGGTAAGAGGGAGGGCGTCGTTAAAACTTAATGAATTTTGCGCTTGGTGTTATATATGTGCCAAAGAATGTGTGCCAGTATTTGTGTGTGTGTGCTGGCGCATATTCACTGGCATACACATTACCGCCAAACACACACACACACACACACACACACACACACACACACACACACACACACACACACACACACACTCAAACGATGTATAACTCACGATGTCTATAGACAATCATGTTTAGCTCTGACACTGCTGTCACCTTATCGAGGCCTTGTAGGAATTACACCCCAGAATATCTGCTCCAAACACACTCCGAACACACTCTGAGCTGTGTTTTTTTCTCCCACAACTCCGGATATTATCAAGATTTCACACTGGGAAAGGAAATATTAGTGTGGCAAACATATCTGCCAATGCAAACTTGCATCTTAAAGAGGCGTAGCGACGACGCAGCTCGGGGAAAAAAAAAAAAAAAAAACAGCATTTCCATGCACTCTGTCCCTTTCAATTGTAAAATCAGCTTGGCAAAAGAAGCGGCACCATAAAATTCAGCTGTGGTTTTCTTTCAGCCAAAGCGATTTTCTTTTGTAGGGAGGGGGGGAGAAAAAAGGAGGAAGAAAAGCCTAGGTCTTAGCTGTGAGAGCAAGAGTGTGGGGAAAAGCATGGGTCCATCTGGCAGCGGGTGGAGGCAGCTTTGTGGAGATCGGCTCCAAGACACACTGCTACAGAAGGGTCCTCTTCTGCGACACCTGCAGAATACCTCCGAGCTCCGACTGCCATGCCTGCCTGCCTGCCTGGTTGCATTGTTTGACACAAAGTACGGGCATACGCCACCACAACCTCTGGTCGCCCCTCTCCCAAACCTGGGAACAGGGGATAGGCCTCTCAGATTACATTATATCCCTGCACACACATGCACAATGTGTGCACATGTAGGAGACTGGAGTCATAGCAGCGTTCCTGTCACGCTGTCAGCTATTATTCACATGCATAAATGTATCGATATGCAGAGAGAAAGCGACGGAAGAGACAGGGTCGAACGAAACAAACAGACACAGATAATGACAAGAAGAGGGAGCAACGGAGCAGCTAGATGAATGAGAGTGTGCGTAAGGGAGAACACGTAAGAGCGATAGGAGGAGAGAGATGTCTCTTTTTATTTACCCTCATGCTTCAGTGCTCCTCGTTAAGAAGGGGAGGACACGGGGACCGCATCGCCCAATTTGCCGCCCGTGTCTGTTGTGTTTCTCAATTGATTTCTCTGACAAAGTCCGGAATCATTTTTCAACTCTCCTTCATCCCCTTTCTCTCTCCCTCCCCTCCTTCATGTCTTTCTCTCTCTGTCTTTCATACCACCTCCCTGATCTCATCAACGTTTATTTTGGAAAAGGGTGTTCGAGTCCCTCGGCTGTGCCGATGGCACACATTCAGCACACGAAGATGTCCGTGAGCCGGGCAAAAATAAAAAAGTGCATAAAATAGCCATTGCATGCGTTAAATATAGACTATTTCACAGATGTTTTATGAAAATGAGAATTAAGACATGCTTGAAGCACACTGATGACAAATCCTCTCTAAGCTTTAATTAGGAGCATTGTTTAAAAAAAAAAATACAGCCAGTCTACCGGCACGCACGACTTTTAAAGTGTATTAAATGCTGCAATCATATTTAAAAACATTATAATCTCTCTATATAATTAGAATTTTATGCGTAATTGAGAGTGCGAGTCACAGGTCAAGGTGAATGTTAATTCTCACACAAAACCTCATCTGCAGCACAATGACAACACTAGCACAGTTAGATTAATGAAAAGTGCTAAAAAGTACTGTTATTATTATTAGGCCTAAGATGTTCCCCCTGCAAAAAACAGGACAGCTGAAACTAAATCTCCTTATATGTTGCTTTCCTTTTCAGGGCTTTATTCTCACATTCACCCTGCAGCTATTAGCCCCAAACATCCATTTTTTTACACAGCTAATATATTGATTAAAACAGCTCTGAAAAAAAGAAATATGAAATAGAAAACCTGAAGAAAAGAAGTCATGGGTTTAGAGCAAAGGAGAGTGTGAGTACTTTTTACTCATGTGATATTATAAGGGTTAATTCAAATTTGTGTATTAAACCAAATTGCACTGCATGGCTAGATACAAGTGAGAGACTTTTTGTTTTTGTCAGAATTTGAACAAACCATCCCATAAACATGTAAAAATAATATGGGCTCAGTTACGCCCTCACGCATCACATTTAACCTGGAGGAAACCTGGCGGACTCTTTTAGATTTTTCTCTTTAAAATGCTCATATTATGCTCATTTACAGGTTCATAATTGTATTTAGAGGTTATATCAGAATAGGTTTACATGGTTTAATTTTCAGAAAACACCATGTTTTTGTTGTACTGCAGATTGCTGCAGCTCCTCTTTTCACCCTGTGTGTTGAGCTCTCTGTTTTAGCTACAGAGTGAGACATCACACTTCTGTTCCATCTTTGTTGGGAGTCACACATACGCAGTAGCTAGGTAAGGACTACTAGCCAGTCAGAAGCAGAGTATGAGGGCGTGCCACGCTAGCAGCTAGGTGAGCATTATAACGTGTGTTACAAAGTGACCACGTTTGACTCTGAAGTAAAGGCTGGACTACAATAGAGCTGTTTGGAGCAGTTTGTGAACAGTGTTTTCTGTTGGAGATGGTAAGTCTCTTTGGGGTGGACTTTGGGCTTTTTCACTTTGTAAACCTATAACATGTACAAAAAGATATATAACACAATAAAGGAAAGGGAAAAAGCCAAAAAGCATAATATGAGCACTGTAATGCTTTTGCATTGTATCAAATGTTTTTAACTACTGGATAGACGTTAAATGATATGTTAAATGAAATAACGTAGTGTTTTAGTTGATTTTGTCTCAAACATCGTGACCTATTCTAGTCTGGAAACTTTTCTTAAAACACCCCTTCATAGTTGTCTCCATTCACACCCCCCACCATAGGCGTAATTTACAAGATTATTATTATAATTTCCTTTACATAAATAAATACATATACACCATTACTTGATGCAGAAAAGGCACAAATTGTTGCAGAAATTGTAGCAGAAAAAATTCACCAGAATGCAGAAAATGAAGTGTCCGATATGCTCAAAATTTCAATTTTGCTCAAAAGTGGAGATCTCAACCCCCCCACCCCAATGTTGAACCCAAAGTTACATCCTTGCCCCCCACCCTCCCACACTCTTTGTCCAATACATATATGAACTAGTGTCAGTATAAAGTGTGCTAATTGTTTAAATGTAGATTGGTTCTGTTCAAATGTCAAACTATCGTAATTTTTTAGGCTGGCTAAATCATTTAGCTTGCTACAGACCGGTGTTTAAGTCTCAAGATGCAGAAGGGGGCACTCAGGGTCGGAACAGGTCGCTCACGCTCTCCACGAAAAGAGGTAAGAGATGGAGCGGTAAGCTTTCACTGTGCAGTCAGATTTTAGCTATTGAGGTGGGCTCAGGCTGTGCTGAGGGCTGAAACATATAAACATGTATTTGATTTTCCAGTGACAATTCTATCCATCACATGTATTTGTTGGCCAGAAAGGGCGTTAAAACCTTTGTGTTGTCTTCCATTCGACCATGCATCGTTCTCCACGGTTAAAACTGAATGTTTTTGTCTCTTGGAGCTTTTTTCAATGTTTTTGGCACTTTTTTTTTTTACATTTAATGCTTCTCTTCACGACCATGTATAAACACAACTAACACAAACTCATTACTAGATTTACACTTATTTTTGGAATTCATGGTCAATAAAACTCATTTATAGGAAATTTTACCTAATTCTTGAGTTAAAAAGCAGAAATTATGATTTTTTTAGACTAATATTAAAGGAAGGATAATTACAGAATGGCATATGTCAACGTTCAGTCGAGATATTGTTTTGAAAAATGTCAAAAAAATTCAAATGCTAAAAAATTGAACAAAACACACAAAATTCAATGAAAGTATAGATTTTTGTTGTACTTGCGAAGCGCGTTGTATGGAATCATCCATGTTACATAATTGGTCACCCTTTATGCCTGTCCATGGGTTTAACAAATATTTTTCATTTCCTAAAAAAACAACGGTTTTGGACATACAAGGTTTTCACCTGAAAGCAATGTTACTGTTACTATGCTCATTCCCTCGGTTTGATATGAAAAATGTAGTAAAGTAAGATTTCTGAAGTGATGACATTTCAACCAAATATTGATAAATCTTGCGGCAACCCCTGCACTATGCAACCAACCTTTGGTATATACCCTAATGCTTCGCACATACAATACAATGAGAATGAGTGGAGTGTAACATTGTCTTAGTTAGGCCGAAATTTAAACGGTTTGCTGTGCACAGTCGGAAACTCCTGCAGTGCTGAAAGCTTGAAAACAGAGCACTGGCTATCAGGTGATCACTCGACACGGGTCAAGTTGTTGAGCTGATCCCATGGAGAGGCAAGGGGCCACTGCTAACAAGACCACTTATGGTGGTGACGGCTTTTAAGTATAGCCAGCCATTAGAGGAACATTGTTCATGTTGACTTGAGTGTGAAATGAAATGTGTGGCGAGATAGCAAGAAGTAATATTACCATTATCACAGGGTCATCTCGGGAAGACATTGATCTTGAGCATTCATGTTAACACAAAGTGGGAAACTCTGACTTGTAATAATATGTGTGCCTGTTAATGCTCTTATTGTCTGATTAAGTGAAGCCTCTGCGTGTTAAGCAGCAGAAATCACTGGCTGGGAGACCGTGGGCATAAAAGCTCGCACTAGCGCCTGTGCTATTTATCAATCAAGGCGACTCAAAGTGAAAGATGCAGCTTTCTGTGCAGAATGATGGGATTTAGGTTTGAAATGTGACAATTTCGAGTGTCAGATTATCAGCTAGTCAATGGCCCCGCAGAGCCGCCGACAGTCCACTGGCCTCTGTGTTGGGTTTCCACTGATACTGATGGCCCCTATTGATCTGAGGACAGCTCATGCTCGCGATAACCCCCCCCCCCCCCCCCCCCCCCTTCAAGGACCCTTCCTCCCCCCTCGCATCATGCACGGCGAGATAAAAGCTCACTAGGCGTGGAAAAGTTGCAGGCCAAAAGTTTGTGCTGAAGAAAAGACAAGAAGAAAAGAGGAAGAAAAAAAAAATGGAGGAAGTTTAAGCTGTGGAGCCCTTCCCCTGAAGGCAAGCTGGCCTGCCATCTGTGCAGGCTCTCTAGCCATAGCCACCACCCCTGGAAGAGAGAGAGAGAGGAGAGAGGCAGCCAGGGAGGGAGGGAGGGAGGGATGGATGGATGGATGGATGGATGGATGGATGGATGGATGGATGAAGGAAAAGAGGGAAACACAGACTGGGTACACGAGAGAGGAAGGAGTGGATGAGAAATAGATAAAGCAATAAATGCACAAAGAAAAATAAGGTCGTAAATGAACTTAAGGTAGCGTCGTTCCTGACTGCCTTGTCCGAGGTGGACCTTTGGAACCACCGACTAACCCCAAACACTTCTATAGAAGACAACCCACCCTCTCCCTTCTGAAGACAACACAACCTCTCCCTTCAGGGCGAGAACACAGAACCCACTGCGGCCTTCAGCATGAAAGGCAGCTCTTGACAAGCGGACATGAGCTTTGCTTGCCTGCCACTGACATGGAATCCACTTTTTAACCAGAAAAAGGATCCCAGTTTTGTTGCCTTTTTTTTTTTTTTTCCTTTACTCCCCTTTCCTGGGAAAATCTGCCAGAGCTTATCCATCGAAGCCAACACATGAACTTTCAATCAGGGATTAGCCGGATTTTCCAATGTGGATCTTCTTTTGTGAATTTGGCCAGCGTCGCCTGTGTCGTTGGCAAAGGGAACGTAAATAGAATATGATCCCTGGGCCAAGGGATTGCCTCGCTTATTTCAAAGAAAGACTTCAAAAACAGGGCCCACTTAGCCTGCTCCATGAGTGTGATGTTTCTGTGGTTTTCTGAAGTGTGTCTTCCACATAAGACCACCAAAAAAGTCCAAGCAGGCGTGCACACATGCTGCTCCTCGTGCACTTCATCCACGGTGACAAAATAAGTGAAATAAAAAGGAAACGAAATGGCTTAAAAAAAAAAGAAGCAGGAAAAGGAAAGAAAACGCACTAGTAAGTGGGGGGATGGCAGACATCATGCTCTATGCTCGACTGGTGAATATGACATCCGTCTATCTGTTCTAACCCTCCCCTTCCATCCGCCCCCCTCTATCTCCATCTTCTCATCCTGCGCCCTCCTCTCTTCTGTCACCATTGTCCCCCGTGCTGACGTCCAGTCTTCACAGATCTAGATGCTAATCCTAGCTTACCGTGCTGGCGGCTCTGATAAGAGAGGCCCCACCATACGACAGCAGTGTGTGCGACTCCCGTAAACTCCAGTGCTCTATCAGACCACTCCATGTGGCCGCGGGCCACCACCAAAGTTGGACCGAGGTCTATCTGAATGAGGGTTTTATATGCAGGAACACACATGGGCACGCACACACATGCATGTGCAGCCACGAGGAGCAATATAGAAACACGCTCGCAAAACGGCGGCCGCTGAGCCGCCCCGACATAGAGAAAAACACCACGACACAACAGCTTTCCGAGGAGATTTAAACTTCTGCATGGACGGAAGTTTTATCTTAAAAAGGAACAATAGGCAAATATGCCACCCAGCTGAGCATTGTGTTTGTTCTTTAAATGTCAGAGTGAAAATCCCCCCCCCCCTCTCTCCCCTACTTAGAAGAAGATAGGGCTTTAATCAGCTAGCTAACACTGTTGCATCCGTCACTCGCCGCTTGGCTCGGCCATGGCAACAGACTCAACAAACACTGTGTGTTTACTCAACAGTGAGTAAAAAGATTATCTATAACTTCACTCTGTCTTCGCCTCACACTTCTCTGTCCGTCTGCGGGGGACGGGGGACGGTTGATCTCAACGTCTCGCCGTACCTCCTGTTGCGTGGTCCTCCTCATCAGGTAGATAGCCCCCCCACTGGGCAGCGCTCAGGATGTGTGGAGAGGCTTGTCACAGGAGCGATGTGAGTAAGGGGCTATAATCAGACAGGTTTGTCATTACACATGCGCGCGTTGTGAGTAGGAGTTGCTAATACTTTGAAGTGGCACATTGGTTCCCCCGACTTGTGTCTCAGCTTTTCCTCGGCAAAGCAGGAAGAGAGAAAGCGGTGAATCCAGATGGGCAATCCTCTCATAAGGTCACACAAACGGAGAAAACATGTCACCAGCTGAACAGTGCCTTGCAGAGTGAGGGACAGCAAGCATGGGGTTAGAGACTGGCACATATCTCAGGGGCTTCCTTCCTCACCTATTCTTGTCCCGCTTTCTTCTTTTTAATGCATTTCTTCAGCGTGGAGATCCTTGTCAAACAAACAAACTCTTCTTTTGTTTGCGCTTAAGAGTTGCTTGTTTCCCAGTTTCTCCACTGTGGTGTGTGGCGGAGGTGTGTGTGTGTTTTGTGCGCACACGTTTGTTTGTGTATCTGTGTGTGTGTGTGTGTGTGTGTGTGTGATTAGGATACAGTGTTGCTGAGGCTCCCTTAGGGCCCTTCTCTTTGCCCACCTATCTCTCACCACGATGAACACCCCCCCTCCCCACACACACACACGCACACACACACACACACACACAGGAAAATCTACAACCTCCAGCACATCGTGACGAGGGGTGGGAGAGATTACGTGCCACGGCTGAAAACCACACTAAATCGAGCCCTCAATGTTTATTTTTGCACTTTGCATTGTAAATTAAAAAAAGATGCAGCAGAATGTGGGAGAAATAAGCAGGATAGAAATTGAGGTATTGTCACAGCAACAGTTTTTTTTTTCTAATTTGTTTCCCTGCAAATGAGATTGTTCTCCTTGACTAAGAAAGCAAATGTTACAGCCCATAGCTCACAGGAAGACAACGCATGAGAAATCTGTGCAATGTGTGTCAGAGTCTGTGTGTAATGGAAATGCTCAAACGCACTTGATCTTTTACTTGGTAGCACTTTTCTGCAAGTGGTGCTCACATGCTATTATAAGGCACTATAAGCCCTTTCTAAATGGATTATGAGCAAATTGTAATCATGATAATCTGTACATAATATAAAATGCTTTAAACACTGAACAATGGCAAACTATTGGGTGATATTGTGGCAGTGCAACGTTAGAGCTGATAAGTGTTGGAACACAGTGATGATCTACTAAAGACAAACACGTTCCAAATATGAAAAATGGACACACGGTTTTCAAACATTTCACATCTGATACATATTTAAGATGTGAAATTGAAGTCATTAACTGCTAGCATGCTACAGTACTTGCACAGTATGTAAACGTCTATATACTGTTATGATTGGTGTCTTTTTGTACACTGTATGTGACGCTGGAGGATGATGATTACATTTTTTATGTTTGATAATTCCAGCACAGGGAAATACAAACTAATGATTTCACATGGGAAATATCATTTCACATGTAATGACTTCACATACATGCATACGAGGTTTTTGGACATTTAACATGTGAAAAAAAAAATCACATGACACATACCAAATCTATAATAAATGTATAAAATATAGTTGTAGATGAATGTATCAACAGTATAGCAACAAGCTACAACATTAATCAATCATTTGTGATATTTTTTTAAATGTTCATATAAGTAGACAGTCATCTGCAAAATTAGTAATTAATACTTTAATTGTGCTGATGATACTTTTTTGCAGGACTTTTAATGTTTTTAAAATGTTTTAGTAGTTTGATGTAGTGTTTATAGAAATGATGTGAATTTAATGAATCAATAGCTTAGTGGGAAACCACATAATGAAGTACATTTCATCTTGTGAATGTGTTAACACGGATTCTTAGAAATGTGTGGTGTCGACCAATGCATGTGACATATGGATGTTAATTTCAGTCTGTTAGGTTACGAAACAATGGATGAAGAAAAACACAGAAATCCAGAAAACAAAACATGAAGTCATGATTGAATGCTGATTCTTAGCTTATATGTACAAGTCTGGCATGAAAAATCTCCATTACTCTCTCTCACTCTAACTCAGTTTTGTGTATGCAAGCGTATTTGCAAATGTGCTGTGATTTGAAAGCCAGCTCTCAAGTATCTAATTTTTTTTCGCCCTTTTAAATTACTAACAACCACTTAAATACAGTAGATCCCCCAAAGACTTGATTAAGCGATTCATACATACAAAAGGCAGCCTATCACCCATACTTAAGATGTGGGCCAAGATGTCTCCACATTTTTCTTTTTTCTTCTTTTCAGACAGTAACATGTTATGAGGCTTCTCAAAATATGATACTGCTTTAATGTATTCTGCTATATTACTCTAAATGCTTTCATCAGTCTCTCAATGGTGAGAAAATATGCAGTTTCATTATATTTCAATCGTGGGTGATGAATCTATGCCAAAGGCCTTTAAACTGTACATGTGATTTAGATTTGCATGCGTTTGTGTGTCTGTGTGTGTGTTTGTGCACAGCTACAATGTGATTCTAGGCCGATGTGCGATTCCATAAGTGACATTTTTAAATGTCTGGTGTATACATGCCCGCACGTGCGTGCGTGTGTGTGTGTGTGTGTGTGTGTGTGTGTGTGTGTGTGTGTGTGTGTGTGTGTGTGTGTGTACGGCTACAGCTGTGATTCTAGGCCAATGTGCATTTCCATAAGTGAAATCTTGATATGTCTGGTGTATACATGCATGTGTGTGTGTGTGTGTGTGCCCGGGATGTTTCTGGGGTTGGGATAATGAGTGTCGTTTTGCTGCTCTTCTCCAAAAAGTCTGGTGTAAATATGCACTCAATGTGGACGTGTGTGTGTGTGTGTGTGTGTGTGTGTGTGTGTGTGTGTGTGTGTCTGTGTGTGTGTCTGTGTGTGTGTGTCTGTGTGTGTTTTGTTTAGGAGGGGATGAGTGGAGAAAGGAAGAAGGCACAATCTTCTCTCCCCTCTGTCTCTCTACAGTTATTTGTATCAGTGCTGCGCATCACTACCTTAAAGTCTCCATTAATCAATCTCTCCTCCTTTTTATTGTATCACCATGCACTGTGCGGAGATTGCTAAATAAAAAGACATTTCTGTATGAGGAGGAAGGGGGAGGAGGAGGGAGGTGGGGGGGGGGAGAGAGAGAAAAAAATGCAACTGTATTCATTGGACCTTAAAATGTTTTGATGGCTTCTGGGAGCCACATTATATTTACATAGGAATGTGTCATTAACGTCAATGGTGCAGCAGAAACTATTAAACTAATACAATGCTAAAGCCAACAACCTTGAGAATTTGATTAAAGGCCCTTTGTTGAGTTTTAAAAACGCTCCATTCTCCGGTTAAAACAAAAGACTGATGGATTCGGCTGCGGTTATAATTCAGCTGTCAACTTCTATTGACGCTTCTGACTGTCGCAGCCAGACGACATTTACATACTTTATATATAGACCCAAACTAGGGGTCTGTACGCCTGCAATCATAATAGGAGAAGGTTCTGGAAGCACACACACACACACACACAAACACACACACACACACACACACACACACACACACACACACACACAACCACTGTTTGTCCATCATTTCAAATTAACCCGCTGTAATTTTGAAAGAGGCTGCAGGCGTTGTATGCTTGGCAAAGTGTTGCTGTTCTAGAGCATCTTTAATTCTGCTTTAATTGTAAAAGCGTCTCGACCCCCCCTCTCGCTCTGCCAAGTGCTCTTTAGTTCTTTGCTAATCTTTGGCCTTAACTCATCCTTGTGTGGATATTATGCAGCCCATGACCTTCTAGGCCTGTTTATTAGCTCACATATATAGTGTGTGTGTGTGTGTGTGTGTGTGTGTGTGTGTGTGTGTGTGTGTGTTTGTTTTTGTGTGTGTGAGCAACAAAACACAGCATCTTCTACCCAGAACATGCTTTCCCTTCTCCCCCGCTTGCTGCACAATATGGTTGACTCTCTGTAGTAATTTAGTCTTATAGTAATAGGATGATAATGTATGCCTGTGAATAGGTGGGGGGACAGGCAGCATCATATTTAGCACCTAGCTGTGCTATCCCCTGATCATATTTTCAATATAATTATGAAATTTCAGAAAATGCATGTGGGACTGTGTCGACAAATAGGATCCATGGCAAAGCGAGACCCTATTTGTGTTTCATTATCTGTCGGAACATATTTTACAGTCATTGGGAGATATTTAACATTGTTTTATCATACCCCCGAGATATCTTACACACCGATCTAATTAAAGTCACCATTTTGCCCAGTATCCTATTTAAAAAATCTATATATTCTATATAATTATGAAATGATGCATTATTTAATATATAAACCCCAAAGCTCCTTGCAAGTGGCAATAATTTTAATCAAAAGAAAATGAATAGAGTCCCCCTCTCTTGGTCCTGTTTAGAAGCCTAATTGGAGAATGGAGTAATTCTTGATTGTTCTCAGAGTTTTTCCGGCCAAAATGAAAAATACGAGCGGCTGAATTAGTATGAAAGCATGCATGAAATCTAGTTTTAAATCATTTACGCGCCGTGTAACAAAGTGAATGCGATTACATCGACTTAGGCCACCACTTAACAAAGTGTCTGTGTGCACACACCTCATGTACATTTGTATTGTGTGTGTGTATTCCATACATATGCACTCGGCAGGAGAGCAAGTGAGCCTGTGCTGTGCCTTGTACGTGAAAGAGGCTGTATCATCAGTTTTTACGGGGAATATTACACAGAAACACATTGTTGTGTCCCGTATTGTTGTTAAAGTAGCCCATTAAAATGCAAGCATGTATATTAAAGAGCAGCGCTGCCTTTTGATGGATAGTCGTCCGCCCATGAATAAGTGTGCATATTGATTGGCGAAAAAGGTGAAAAGCAGTTTGACACAATTATTTCTGAAAGGCCCTGGTTATCCCGCATGATTTAAAAACCATTTTAAACGCCTGTCACTTACATTCCCTTCTATGAGACCCCAATGACTCCTGAAAATAATAATTATGTAAAATGTCCAGGCGATATTGGATGTGGCAGGCTCTATGCAGACGCCACGATATGTATTGATATGCATCTATAAGAGAAGATAGAGAGAATAAGAAAACCATTACCAGCGCCACAAGGACAAGCGTCCTCTCAGTCTCTCTGTGTCTCTCTGTGTCTCTCTTGTCCAGGTCCAGATTTGTGATGCCAATCTGTATTATTTGTCTATTGTTTATTGTTTATTAAGGATCCCCATTAGTCATCACTGTAGTGAAGACTATTCTTCCTGGGGTCTGAAATCTGTAAAGGGCCTTATTCCCTAATGGAGCAGCTACCATTAAACTATTTAAAGGTCCCATATAATGCTTATTTTCAGGTATATACCTGTATTTTGGGCTTCTACTAGAACATGTTTACATGCTTTTATGTTCAAAACAAACAATATTTTTCTCATACTATGTGTCTAAATACACAGTACCTGTATTGACCCTCTGTCTGAAACGCTCTGTTTTAGCACCTGTCTCTTTAAGAACCCCTCCTGAAAAAGCCCAGTCTGCTCCGATTTGTCAGCGTTTCTGGTTCTTCCGCATCTTCACTTTCAGTATCTCTGCACTGTCATTGCAGCCGGGGAATGACTCAGCACTGTAGCGGCCCTTTCTACCTACATATGGTATACTTGTGACATCAAAACGGTACGGAAGTCCTGAAGGCTCGTTTAAAGGCACAGTTTCTCAATATGGGCTGTGTTCATTTCTCGACCTGCTTTATAATTTTAAAAAAAGTCTCACTTTTTACAATATGGGACCTTTAAAAACGTATAAGCTACAAAAGCTTACTTGCAACAACAAAAAAGAATCTTGACAGGAAAAATTAAAATCAACTAATTTAGTGGTCTCCTGGAGACTGGATTTAGGATACAGGGACACTGTTGCGATGCAATTATCTGTACTTTGCAACACGGACTAAGGAATGACAGGTAAGGATTTTCTTCTCTGAAAGGGTTTGGAAGTGAAAGCCATTGTCAACCATTCACCCCCTTTCTCTTCAGTCTCTCTTATTTGCTGGATTAGAGTGTAGAAGTGGAGATTTTTCTTTAGGTTTTAAAATGTAATCAGCAGGAGACACGATGACAAGATCAAACCAATGACGACCTGGATTCTGCTTTCTGTTCAGTACTTCTGGAAAGAAGAAACAAGGTCCCGATTCATGAGCGCTTGGACGTCGCAAAAATGGGTTTGAAGTGTTAACTAATATTTGAATGCACAAGCAGACTGCCATCCGACAGCAGTGAACATGCATCCTAATAGACAATCATTCTGCATGGAGATGAATGTTTGTAAGTAATCAGTGTCTGTTGGAATATAAACAGCATAGCATGTTCTGCTGTTCACAAGTTCATGAGGTGACAAAAGATAGTGCACGTTAGGTGTGTGTGATTACTGATTAGCGAGTGTTTCTGTATCCGCGTGCGGTCGTCATTATCTTCCTCCTCACTCAACTGTAACACCTGAACACCACGTGTTGCAGTTATGTAAGAGTGTGTGAAAACTACTTAGCAAGAGAGCACAGAAGTTTAGCTCAAAGTAATGAATAAATAAATGGTAGAAAAGTAGCCTAATGACTAAACTGTTCGAAATTAGCTAAAGTCTTTAAGAATTTTTTAAAGTATTAAAAGTAGAAGTACTCGATGCAGAAAAATCCTCACATTTTAGAAACTGGAAACGTTAAAAACAGTTCTGTCAATCAGCTAAGTGTTTAATGGTGTAATCATTTAAGCTGGACTTATAGACAGTTATATTGTTTGGTAGTTTATTTTTATCATCACATTTTCTGTTTTATAATTTACATTGTGTGCAACAATCTTAATGTCTAAAGTAACTAGTAACTAAAGCTGTCAGATGAATGTAGTGGAGTAAAAAGTACAGTATTTCTCTCTGACATGTAGCGGAGTAGAAGTAGAAAGTGGCATGAAAAGAAAAGACTCAAGTAAAGTACAAGTACCTCAACATCTGTACTTAAGTACAGCACTGGAGTAAATGTACTTAGTTACATTCCACCACTGGTTACACATGTAGAACATACATTGCAAATTGATGAAGGGGACGCATGTTCATCTGACAGGGCTGTGGAGGGACCTCAGACCAAAAATTTTGGGAACCGATGCCTTACAGTCACATCTTCCCCTCTTCTGTGTCTGTCCGAAACGTATCAGCTGTTCTCTCTCTGGTTTTTCTCACGTGTGAAGTCAAATTAATCTGCACGTCTTGATTTTCTTGTTAATCACTATCCTGAAGGGCCCTATCTTGCACCCGGCGCAGTGCAAAGCCCGACGCAAGTGTCGTTGCTAGTTTAAGACCTACGCAGTTGTCAATTTCCCGTCCAGTGCCCGCGTCGTTTAAATAGCAAATGCACCTGTGCCCATCTTTGCGCCCATGGGCGTGTTGCTCTTACAGGGAGGTGTGTTCAGGTGCCTGCTTGGCGTATTGTTATTGTAATGGAAAATTGATAATAGCAAGTCCTTCTTTACAGCTATCTTGAGGCAGCGGGAAGTGATCGTGCCATTGACCAACCAAAACCTGGTCTAAAGTCAATAATGCAGCATTTCATTGTTATTTTAACAGCGCATTAGTAAAATGTGCCTAGGCGCGCACACTATGCTTGTTACACACACACACACACACACACACACACACACACACACACACACACAGACACACACACAGACACACAGGGAAGCGCAGCAGCACACAAACATGCAAAAGATTACAAATAAAAATATCATGTTGCAAATCCGCCATCATAATAGCAATGCGCCAAGGTCCAAACGCACCTGGCTTTTAAAGGGAATGGGAGATGACACTTTGATTGGTTTATTGCATGTTACGCCCAAAACACACCTATGAATTAATGAAGACACTAAGTACAACCCTGTTGAACCATGCGCCCGGCTCACGGACCCTTTTTTTACGCTGTCAAACTAGCAAAAGTTGATTTGGCCTAAACGCACCTGCACCAGGCGCTTCACGCCGTGCGCATAGATCGTTAAAATAGCACTGTGGTTTTAAAACCTGTCTGTCCCGGGAAAAAGTCACAAGCAGCACCACTCAGTGTAGAGTATTTCCCCAGCTGGACAACTGCACATTTGAATCAAGAAATAGATCATTTTAGGTCTGTGACTCGCGATTATTGATTATTTCCAGAGCCCGAAGTGACATCTTCAAAATGCTTGTTTTGACCGACCAACAGTCTAAAACTTACATTTACAAAGATATCAAACTGAGAAAAGCTCTAATCAACGAATCAATTAATCATTTCACTAATAGATAATACAATTTAAATTCACTATGAAAGAGTAGGAGGGGAGACAATTAATTACTTTTGTCTCTATTACTCAAAACTTACTTTTTTATTTTCATCCTTCTTTTATCTTTAAATCATATTTCAACTGTGTTGAAACAGTAGCCGCCGGTCAAAATCAACACAATATACAGTACTGCATACAATATAAATACTGGTGAGTCAGGTACAGAGTCAGTTCTGATCTGTTTTTACAACTGCTGCGTTTCTTCAAAACTTCAACGATTGGTTTTAAAATCAATTTTCACAATTCCTCAATTCAAATGTTGTAGATCTTCTTTTATGGTGGAATGGAAGGTTGGAGGATAACAGGAAAATATCAAGATCTGCTCTGCGCTGATTATCAACCACTGTCTCAACTACTGTACGCCTGAAAAAGTGTTTATGGGATTTGCGAGAATGGGTTCTGTGCAGCTGACAGGAAGTGTGTGTGTGTGTGTGTGTGTGTCTGTGTTTGCATGCAGGCTCATGTCTGCGTGTGTGTGCGAAGTGTATGAGTGTGTATGTTACGTGTGTTGGTGTGTGTGCGTTGTGTGTGTGTGTGTGTGTGTGTGTGTGTGTGTGTGTGTCTGTGTGTGCGTTTGTGAGTGTGCTTTTGTGTTTTTAATGTACTGTAGTTTCCACTAGCATCAATCATTCCGTACAATTAGCCCAATTCCTGCTCAATTTTCTTTCTGAGGAGAGTAGCATTGCTGACTGCACAGACAGCTGTCTCTGACCAACACACACACACACACACACACACACACACACACACACACACACACATATATACGTACAATCTCGCCTTCCTCTCATGCTTATAACAGATAACAGACACCCCTTCTAACATGTATGGTGCACAAAGGACAGCAGGTGTCTTGTCAGCGGAGGGTGTGTGTGTGTGTGTGTGTGTGTCTGTGTGTGTGTGTGTGTGTTTTCTTTCATCAGCTATTTCTCTCTCCCTCATTCGACTGGGCACACCTCTTCGTCTCCTCCTCCGCCATCAGCCTCAAGTGTCATTTGTTTACCATAGCAACCGGATTAAATTAGGGGAAGTGATTACGGCTTATTAACAACCAAACGCTGTCAGTATATTCTTATAATTTGGTATGTAAACACTATGCCCTCGTAGCGCTCTCTACTAGAAATTGCTTTGTACAGTGTGAGGGGGGCCCCCAAGCTCAGTCATAATAAAAATATAATTATGAATCAGACAATAGCCACTTGTAGCAACCCCTTCCCGCCACACTCCACCCACCCAGTGCCCCTTTATCACCCCGCCCTCACACACACACACACACCTAGACACCCATGGCCCAGCAGCAGCCCCTCCAAAAAAATCCCAGGTTCCACCAGAGCACCACTTGTAATGAACAATAAAAATGCTAGCCTCCTTTAATTTTTTTGCTCCTAAAAATAATTCTAACTAATAAACCCAGTATAATTTACATTCACTCTTCATGTAATGAGGTGAGGGGGGTGGATGGGGGGCAGAAGGAAAAGGGGTGTGTGTGTGTGTGTGGGGGGGGGGGGGGGGGTCAGACTTTAGTTCTTCATATTGACTGCTCTCGCCCTTAGCCCTACTTTGCATTAAATACAGTACTCTGGGCCAAAGTGATTGTCAAATGATTTCCTTGTTGTGTGGAGGGATATTTGTAATTAATATTAAAATTAAGCATTGCGTTGATGCCGGGTGGTGTATTATTACAAGAGCTGCTACCAAAAGGCAGCCGCGTTTGCCCACTGCTCTCATCTCATTCCGCCGTTTTTCGTTATCTCTCTCTCACGCATCTATGCATCGAAATATTTCTCTCTGCTCACCTTTTTATTCCACCCCTAACTCATCTCTTCCCTAGCTCACACTTTTCCTCTGTCTCTCAGTAAACCTCCAGACCTCTTCTCTTTTATTCACCCCGTTTCTTATCTATCCCTCTAATAGTTTCTCTTCTGGCCCTCCCCTCTTCTTTAAGACATCAGTTATACACCCACAGATAATGTTTTCATGGGGTGTCCCACCGGTTTTGGCAGAGTGCTTTAGAAACACAGGGCCATTTTAAATAAGCACCTATTCAGAGAAAAGGGATGGGGATTGGGGGGGGGGGGGGGGGGGGGGGGGGGGGTGGCGGGTGAAGGAGTATGAGAGATGGAGAGAGAAAATAGAAAAAGAGAGAGGGGGTTGCTCTAGGCCAAGAGAATATGAGCAGGTGCAGCAAGGAAAATGAGTGCTATAAACAAGCCCAGGTCCTCGTAATTTATCATTAATCTGGGCGCCGGTGCTTGCAGGGCCGGGCTTATTCTGCATGCTGATAGCCATGTCATATTTCTTATCACAGATTTGTTTATGCTTTTATCCTTGCTTCTCAGGCTTTACACTTACTGCCATGGCATCAGCTATTACCACGCTGGCATTTGGGGAAGGTAAGACGGTAAGTTGCATATGCGTGATGAGCCACAAACACACACACACACACACACACACACACACAGAACGAATGATGCATTAATGTGTCACATTGACATCAACGGGTCAAAACGGGCAGGAGCACAGTGGTTTTGCGGTGCAGGGAAAAATATATGTTTCACATAGACGGTGAATACAGCCTTTTGACAGACGTGACAAAAAAACGAACAGCCATTGCACTAATCAGGAACACGGTGACAGTTGTGCCTGAGCTCGCCGTGGAAGTCCCTCCTTTGTACTGCAATATCTGAGTTCCTCAAAAAACTAGAGACAGATTGCCACAGAAATCAACTTTACAGAGGCTCAGATGGGCATGAAATCTGTCCAAATGTTCTGTACATTGACAACACTCGCCAGATTTATCAGGAGTTTCTTCTATTGGAGTACTTCATTAAAAATGTTCCGACTGTGTTTACTTGAATAATCAACCAACTAACTGTATCTAAAGCAACAACATGATCTACTTTGGAAAATTGTAGCAGAGGCCTTACTGTTTGAGTGACTGTCTCGAATGTTTATTTTTCATCAAAGTTAGGACGATTAGAATGCCCCCCCTCCCCCCCATCCGCATTTGAATTGGTAATACTGCTTCTTTGTTTACTCTGTGCAATTTACTAATGAAAAATATGTGCAGAAGTTATTGATTCATGACCGTAATTGTTTAATTATTAATCAGTTTAGTCTTATATTAGCATTTTAAATGTAGCAAGACAGCTTGAGAAAAATGAGACGCAGGTTCAAGTTTGGGTTCTTTCTATGTGCTATCGGAGATGGCAGGAAACATCAAAGACAGGCGTGCACACGTGCTGAAACATGTGCAGTTTTAAATGCGGTTAAATGTTTTTGTATATAGAACGTACACATAAAGATACAGACTTTTAACTTTTCCACTTATATTCTTAAAAACTGTGTAATTAAAAAAAAAAAAAACTTTTGGGACGATAATGTGTAAGAGAATCTTCAGTGGCAGCCAGCTGGAGAACAATGACATTATTAGTCAGCATTGATACTGTCACATGGTTATGTGATCACAAAACAAGATATTCTGTCCCCAAAGCGAGCAATTATTGCCATATGAATTTCAGATTCAAAAAGGAGAGCTGTTAATGTATTACAGGAAGCAACTTCATCCACAACTAAAGCAAGGGCAACAACTGTATGTGTTTTAAAGATGCAGTAGGTAATTCTTATAAAACTAACTTTCTGTCATATTTGCGGAAATTGACCCTATGTTCCAGTAGAACTACATGTATAGGTAATTTAAAAAAAAATCCGGCTCCTCTGGCACCATCTACAGCCTGTAGTGTGATTTGCAAAAATCCACCGCTCCCTGTTCAGATGCACCAATCAGGGCCAGGGGGGGTGTCTAACTGCGTGTCAATCACTGCTCATGCACACGCATTCATTCTCCCTTGTGGGGGGAGGGGCTTAGGAGACCGTTTTGGGCTGAGAAGTTGTCGATGTTAAACATTTTTGGCTAAGTCCTGGATCCTCACAATCCTACCTACAGCACCTTTAATATTACCTGGAGATGTTCATTTGTAAAAACTGCACAGGATTGTTTGTGACTGAGATCGTGGTCACATTTTTTTTAAGTAAAACTTTTATCAAAAATGACCCACTGTGTTTTGGTAAAGACAGAGCTCCCTTGATGATACAATCTAATGTGAATCAAACTCTCAATTATTTCAGATGTCATTTGTTTTTTGTTGGTGTGTGCGTTTTTTTTTTTAAATTTTTTTTAAATTTTCATTCTCTGTTTGCTCTATATGCATAGATACTCTACCCCACCTGCTGTCATGATAAAAAGAGACAGTATAACTGATAAACTTTCAAGCTGCACTAATCGATCCACGAAGGTGCTCTATACGACAGTCAGAGCCTGGGCGGGGATTGCCTGCACACAGCTCTCACCTCTGCCGTCATAAACAAACATGAGCGCTGTGGATTAAGGTCTGGCTACACCACACAATCATATTGGGATAGGAGGAAAAAACGCTCTGGGGTGTTTGCATTCTTTTTAAACCAATCGCAATTGTCTTGGGCGGTGCTAAGCTCTGGACGCACCGGCGGTGGCTCTGCTTAATAGTCTCAGGAAGGAACTTGTTTTGGTGGAACATTTGCACCCCGCAAAAGAAAACTTCACATACAATATTAAATTAATTTAAGTGTTCACACAATACAGTAACGTGAGCTATTTCAATTAGGTGGATACATGGTTAAACCTCATTTGCTCTTATAGGGTATCGCCGTGTGTACTTCATCCACAGCAATCCCACCAATCGGTCCCAAAACGTCCCAGTTAGAGAGGTAATGCCGTACACATATTCTTTGTAAATCTTTACAATAATTTCCCACCAAGCAGATGTGCTTGGATAGCACGATCCAAATTTTCCTAAAAACTTTTGCCAATTTAGCTCGAAGTTTGTTGTTGTTTCCCGAAGAGAACAGAGTTTGAGAACGGCAACACACAGAGAGCGGAAGGTGATGGACATCCGACATGTCAGGAAATAATCCTGGAAATGTGATTTCATTGATCCAGACTAGTGTATCTGTAGTCTCGCTTTGCCAGACTCTCCTCCAAAGCGCGCAACATTCCGGGATGGGAGGAAAACATGCTCTGGTTCATTGGCATTTCTTTAAACCAGTCACAATCGCCTTGGGTGGTGCAAAGCAACGGAGAAAAGCAAAAAAAAAGAAAGAATATAGGCTCGGAAGGAACTTGTTTTGGTGGAATGTGTACGTTTTAAAGGTTGTTTTAGTCGTGCAACAGAAAACTCAGATTGGACAGACAGTCTAGCTAGCTGTCTGGATTGACCCTGCAGAGATCTGAGGAGCAGTTAACTATAGTCCTTATAAATCAACCGGAGTTTAAAACACCAACATAAAGAAAGAGGAAGCCCAAGGCAACGGATATCCGGCCTAAATGAGTGACATCTGGCAATGGAGCAATCCCAGAAGTGGAACGTCAAGGATATAGACTAGTGTATCTGTAACTGCCGTATGGGCACCCCCTAAGTGTATTGCTCTCCCGCGGCAATGAGCTAGCCAGTGGGACATGGGGGGTGTTTAGTAAGCACATTTTAATCAATATGTTCTAGTCAACTGAGTCACTCAATGAGAGGTACTGTACATGTTACTACCACAGCTACTGATAAGTTCACTGTAATCAGATCGATGAGCCACATGTTTTTACACACATTATTTAAGTATTGATATTGTAAAAGGACAGAAAACTACATCGGAAACTTGGCACACTGGCACCAGTTTCAGTGTATAAACAATGCAAATCCATTGCTTTTAACTGCCAGGCTGTTCCAAAAGTTATTTCCATGTGACGTGAATGCAACAATACACTCATTCTTCTTCTGGACTAAAAAGCAAGGACAGGACAATGATGTTTCCAGATGACGATGTGGGATTACTGTATGTGGGCCCTTGTTCTCACACAGAGGGGAAAAGGTCACTACAGGACTGTCACAGCCCAGGGTCAGAGTCTGCACTTATCCACATTCAAGTCAAGTGCATAATTAATGATGTAGCTCTGAGGCACCAAACTCATTTTCAGCTACGAAAACATGAAGGAAGTGTTTTACTCGAATGAGATATTTGAAAAATGTGACACTTGTTCTAAAAAATGATTGCTGGCATTTAAAATAGACCTCAAGGTGGAATGTTACCATCCTCGATATACCGTACATAAAAGACACCAATGCATTTTGTAATGTACAGTTTTACTTTAACATCATTGGGACATGACAGCCATTACTGTAACACATTTTGTTACTTGTTCTTTCATGTTTTCTGTATGATTTCCTGCTTTAGCATAACAATGTTTACACTTCATGATGGTTTTGGTTGTTCTTTTATTAACTAGTGATCCTGTTGAAATAAAACTCTTCACACATTAAAAGTGGGAACACACAGGCTTTTGGAAATGACATGGGTACACGGTCCCATCTGACGGAAACCCAGGTGGGAGAGCAGGTGTCTTTACTCTGTGACCAATCCCAGCGATTAATGGATCAATTAGGTTCCAGGTAGATGAGAAACCAGCTGCACCCCCACCCATCCTCAACATAAGTGATCTGTCTGTGAAGACCTTCATTTCATAAAATGATGGCGAGTATGAAAGGACAGCACATTATGGGTTGTTACTCAGGTCATGATTGGAGGGGGTCCCATCCTAAATAATGGCATTAGTTAGTCAGTGGCATTTTGTCACATCGCTGGAAAGCTGCAGCTTTTCACTCATCATTTAGAACACAGGGCTTTCAAGCGGGGGAGAGGGGTTCATGTCCTGGGAGAAGTTGAGGAGTACTCCTTAACAGGGCTAAGGAATATTGTTTCTAATCGTAACTAGTCGTTTTGGTGCCTAAACTTAAAGCTCTGGATGCACCAAATCCAGATTTTTGAGGTTCAGCCGAATACCGAATCCACTGGTTAAGATTCTTCCGAAACCGAATACCGAATCCTACTCCCATCCTCAGTCTGTTAACACAGTAAACACATGAATGAAGTAAACAACATCCACAGCAGTGTATTTTTCATTTTATTTTATCTGTAAAAAAAAATAAAAAAAAAGGAATGGTAATGGTCGTCTGGTTAACATAAGTTTTTAGCTGTGACTGTCCTTCCTTTGCCCAACCCGAAGTTGCTGCATTTTGGTTGCTGTCTGTAGATTCCTTCATGCACAACTTATATTCTTTCGGATGTTTCAGACCAAATGTTGTAACAGCGGCGATGTTGTGTATTGTTTAGGGTCCTTGTCACCACAAGACAAATCGACATTGCAAATTGAACATGTAGCTCGACTTGAATGGCCTTCTTTTGACTGAAAGTACTGCCAAAAAACACTTTTACTGCTCACGAGTTCCATTTTCACTTTCTCATGCATTGAACGGTCCACCTACGTAAGCCCCTTCCCGTAATCAACGGTGTCATTACGTCGACCAGCATAGCACGCGTAGTGCAAGCGTAGGGTTTGGTTCGGTGGAAACACACCATGCGACCAGCGCACAGCCCTTTTTTCTGCCGTCAAACTAGCAAAAGTGGATTTGGACACGCCCTAAACGCACCTGCACCATGTGCTTCACGCCGTGCGCTTAGATCGTTAAAATAGGGCCCATAATGCCTTATGGGAGAGACAGAAACTACACACTAGCTTTAAAGTGGTTGCTGCAGGACAGTCACCTTTTGTCAGCTAAACTCAACTGCAACGGACGCTGAAAGGTCCGTAACCTCTCGGTTCTCACAGTACCCTGCTCTCAGTAACATTTGCTCGGCTAAATGTAACTGTAAAGACCGCTAAACTTAACTTTCATGTGACTGGTCGCCACGTGACCGGCCGGCCATTGCCGTAAATTCAGTTTGTAGGATATCATGCAAATTGTTGTGCACAAGGTTTTGTACGATATCATACGAACCTGTTCACCCGTAGTCTGTTAAGACAAGACTAGGTAAATTTTTCTGTGGTCAAAAGTGGCAGTAATAGGCTAGTCTATATCGACAACGTTCCACTTCTGGGATTGTTCAGGTTCTGCCGGAAATTCTCCCGGACGTCCCTCGTTTTAGGCCGGATGTCCGTCACCTTTCACTTTCTGTGAGTTGGCAAAACTAAACTCCGGTGGATTTCTGAGGACTATGGTTAACTGCTCCTCAGATCGCTGCAGTGTAAATCCAGACAGCTAGCTAGACTATCTGTCCAATCTGAGTTTTCTGACGACCAAAACAACTTTTGAACGTACACGTTCCACCAAAACAAGTTCCTTCCCGAGGCTATTTTGCAGAGGCACCGTGGCTCGGTCCCAAGACAATTGTTATTGGTTTTAAGAAATGCCAATAAACCAGAGCATGTTTTTCTCCCATCTCGGAATGCTGTGTAGACTAGCCAGACCCTCCTCCTCAACGCTGTGGATTAAGGTTGCGCAACGCGAGACAGAGAATGGATTTTTTCCTTAATCTCCCGAGGTTCTCATCCCAGTGGCTCTAACCGAACCGTGTGAAGTCCCGTTTACATTCATGCTTTCCCACCCAAACACATTGTGTGTATCCTTGCACCCAACAAATGTGTTGAATGCACTTCCTTCCTAATTCTTCCTATTCAAATATTTGCAGAGCCAAATTGTTAAAAAATTTTAAATTGTGCATTTTGTACATCCAAGTTTTCTAGTCGCTCGTTACTGCATTTTGATGGCTACTTTGGTTGGCACATTAAAGCCACCTGTCCATCAGAGGAATAGTGCGATTGCATTGGCAGGAATGTGTATCCCAACACCTGTGTGCATTGCAGCGTGAATACAAACAAAACAGGGACCCACTCAACACACACATTGCTCAATAGCGCTATACTAGTATTCAACTTTGCATTTGTAAGAGAAAGAATGTGTTATTTCTAGTTAATTTCTAGTTGCATCGCCTCATTTTAAAGACATCCACACACAATCAGGGATTCCTTTCGTTTCAGATGCTCTTTCGAAAACAATGTAAAGCAACAATCAAATGTGCATTTGCGTCTCTTATTACTTACAGTTTACAACAGCATCCGGCACAGTGTACTGAAGCTATATTTACTCTTTATTGCGTATTCAACAAGAACATGAAGACACATTTAATTCTAAAGGATTATCTAGGACTGTGTTTGGTAGGCTACTTAATGACCTAGTTAGAGACCGGGTTAAGCTAAGAGCATCAAAATAGACATTAGCAAGGAAAGCACATTACTTACTAGTGCGTTTCTTGTTGCTGCTCCTCTCTATCTCTCTCAGCATCTGTCTTGTAATATGGCTATTACTATGTTTATCTCAAAGGTCTATCTCTAAGGTTGAGTATCTCTTGTCATCGCTATCCATCCATCTCTCCCTCTCTCTCTCTCTCTCTCTCTCTCTCTCTCTCTCTCTTTCTCTCTTTTTCCCCCTCTGTAAGAGATCCTCTTTGAAGTTTGCATCCAATCTATTATGGCCCACAACTTGTACCTACTATGTACTGGTACTATGTTACAGCATGATGAAAGTAGGGGCTTTTACCAGGGCTGGGTATCGTTCAAAACATTTTAATACCGGTACCGATACCAATACTGTGACTTGGACACCGGTTAGTAAATCAAGCCAATTTTATAAAATCCTATTTACAGAAAAAAAGAAATTACAACATGAAACATTACGGCAAAAATCTCTTTTTTCCTGTGTGCCTCTAAGACGTGCAACATTAGACAGCCAATCACAAATATTATTAGCTCTTAGTAGAAGCATGCTGCGTGCTTATTGGCTCCCTGACGCTGATGAGATTTACTCCTTAGGTATTGGAATTTGGTATTGAATGAAGAAGTATTTTTCGATATTCGATACTACGGAGGCGATTCGGTCGATGCCTAAGCACAGTGAGTTTCAATGCACTTCTTGTCCCACTTTCAGCACGGACTCGATGACACAAACACACACACACACACACGCACACACACACACACACACACACACACACACACACACACACACACACACACACACACACATATGGCCTCTATGCGCACCCACATTCACACGTTGAGACATTCCTACCAACACAAACAAACAGATTCAGAGATAGCCAGGGATGCGTGCTGTATGTATGAGGACAGACACACACTCAGAGTTGGTTACCTGAGCTTTGATGTGTGCAGCACTGTGAATGACAGGATTGATTCTTGGGCATCGAGTTCATTTACATATTTTTACTTTTCTCACAGCATCAGCACACTTAATGTTTTTTTTTTTTCCCCTTACAAATTTTCCTATGCTGATTGCGTATTTGTGTGTGTGTGTGTGTGTGTGTGTGTGTGTGTGTGTGTGTGTGTGTGAGCACACCCCACCACTGAATGTGTGTGTCATAGTGTGTTATTACAGGGGAGAGAGGCAGAAGCTTGTCTTTTTCAAGGAACACCCCCAGAACTAATGTTCCACACCTGTGCACAGTGCAGCACTCTTTATCGAGCATCACAGGTGCACTGCATTAATTGTGGGAGAAACCATTTCATTGGGGGGATGGGGAGGCAAGGCGGCAGTGGTGGTGGTGGTGGTGGTGGGGGTCCTCCTCCTCCACCTCCTCCCCCTCCTCTTCTTTACTGGCATGCATTCAATCACTCAATATTCACATCTGAATTGCTTTTAGCATTGAGGTTGAAGGTTTCGAAGCATCTGCAAGGATGATATCAGAGGAAGAGCACCACCCTATTTTAAGTACAGACTCTTTTTTTGTATGTTAGTTTGGCAGAAGTCCCAGAGTGTGTTTGTGTGTGTCTTTTTATGTGCATGTGTGTGCCAGAATTGGCCTTTCAGCTGCACTTTATAACAGGCATGCAAGTCTTGCCAAATGCCTCTAATGTTTGCAATGTTCCTCTATGGTGAGAGGAACAGACACTTGTAGTGTGTGTGTGTGTGTGTGTGTGTGTGTGTGTGTGTGTGTGTGTGTGTGTGTGTGTGTGTGTGTGTGTGTGTGTGTGTGTGTGTGTGAAACACCTGCAGGACCCAAAGGTCAAACGTATGAGACTGCCCCCTCCAGTGGTGACGCATTCACCATGCTTAAATACCTTCCACACACTCCTTCTGTCTCCTCCTTCTCTCTCTCTTCCTTTTTCTCTCCTCCCCTCCACTTCTGTTTTTCTTCTAACAGTTCCTTTACATCACCCTCCACCCCCCCTCCCCTCCTTTTCCACCTCTGCAACCACCTCCTCTAATTTTTACCCTCTCTTCTACCGCCGTATCCTTCTCCTCCTCCATCACCTTCCCCTCTTTATCTTTTCCCATACAACAGATTATGAATGTCTGTCAATCAGTCCATTTAACATCTGCTCTGGGTAAGGCGAGGCAGACAATAACACATCACGGTCACTGAACTGAATTTCTCTAAAGATTTCAGAGGAGGCCTCTTTTCTTTTTTTTTTTTGCATTTTCCTTTACATTTTTTCTCTATGTCTCTCTCTCTCTTCTCTCCTTTTTTCCCTTCTTTTTTGGAGGTCCAGTAATGAGTGACAAAAGGTCATTGGAGCATTGCAGCTGCTCATCCACTCGTGCCGTAATCCACGGCACTCATGCCTGATTACCTCTCCAATGGTCGAAGGTAGGGGAGGGAGTAAAAAACAATGGGTGCAAGGCATGAGGCTCCTCCAAGAAATATGGGCCAAGGGTGTTATTTTGGACGGCGCCAGTCAGAGAGAAATAACCCTGAGCAGATCCATTTATTCTTTTAAATCAAAATGCCTCGGCATCGGCATGCAGTGAAGGGGGAAAAAACATGACACATTTTCTCCCTGCCCGACAATCAACAGCCATTTTGATCTCCACAATTGACCTTCCATGGCATCATTTACAATGAGTCATATCACAGCCACAAAGTGTTAAAGCTGTAGCGCACTGTGTGCACACACACACACACACACACACACACACACACACACACACACACACAGAGTTTTTCTTGCCCACACAAGCTTGCAGGGCACACACACGCAAGTTGTGTTCCCAGGCAAGTACACACACACACACACACACACACACGCACCTCGACATTATCACACGCGCACTTGTAGACATAATAGCTTTAACTAGACCAAATTGTCCGCCCTTCATTTGTATGTCTATGGCGACCCACATTCTCCATGACTCGCCCTTTGACAAAGCGGGGTCATTCCCCCAGCAAAGAAAATGAAGCCCAGTAGATATTGTTTGATTGGATTTTGCCTTTTCAAGGTTTCAGGATCATTACATGAATTCATTTGAAGTGTTGCTGAAAATGAAACCGCGTCCCTCTTCCAGCGTTTAATTATTCTAATACCACTTTCTTTTTTTGCTCTCATTCTCCTTTTTTTTTTTTCTTTTTTTTTCGTCTGTCTGCAAAGTGTGCCATTTCGAGAAATTAAAATCATCAGGACAGCCTTAAAATGAGACCAGGGTGGACCAATTTTCACCCAGGAAGTTATTATTTTGTTTCTTCACAGCCATCTCCTCTCTCTCTCTCTCTCTCTCTCTCTCTCTCTCTCTCTCTCTCTCTCTCTCTCTCTACTCTGCTTGCACACTGCAGCTTCTTTTCTTTTTTTATCAGCTTCATTCTCTCCCCCCCCCCACCGAAATTATCCCTACCTCCCCCGTATCCGCTCCTGATTTTTTTTTTTACTGGTTTCGCTCTGTCCTCTTCTAACTTCCTCTGTCTTTTCTCTCTACCCCTCACTCACTTTCACAGTGTTTCCATCACTTTCGTCTCATCCCTTCCGACTCCCCCACCCCCCACCCACCCATCCACATTTTTAAACACAAGCCAGCGCATTGGTTCCAAACCAAATGTGTTCATTCCAACATTTCAATAAATTGAGTAGGGGAGGCATTAACGTTAATCACAGCGACCACATTGTGCTTTAGACACGTCGGTGGGATTATGGATTACTATTAGCTGGATGGAAACCGATTCTTTCATTTGAATTCCGACTTCCTCGTCTTGCTAAAATTAAAAAGAGAACTAATACTTCTTGGACCATAATACTTCTTCTTGGACAGGACTTTGCTTTGCTCTCCCCCTGCCTCCCTCCCCCTCTCTCTCGCTCACTGATCTGCAGGAACACCCAGAGAGCAGAGGATGACAGACAACCAGACAGTTCACATCTCCATTCAAACTGCAACCACATGAAGCTTATTGTTTCCTTTGGCCAACTGATACCTCTGCATCCGACAATGATCATTTCCCATTACTGAGGCTGATTACTATAGTCTTACTAAATATTCCCGGCAGTGGCGGAAGAAGTGTTCGGATGCTTTACTTAAGTAAAAGTACTAATACCACACTGTAAAAAAAAATACTCTGTGACAAGTAAAAGTCCTGCATTGAAAATGTTACTTAAGTAAAAGTATGGAAGTATCATCAGGAAAATGTACTTAACGTATTAAAAGTAAAAGTAGTCAAGGCAGAAAAGTCCTCACATTTTAGAAACTGGAAACGATCCAAACATTTCTGTCAATTAACTAATAATAATAGCAATAATAATAATAATACATGTATTTGTTCAAAATTGTGTATACAGTTGGACTTGTAGTACGCTATCTTGTTGGGTAGGTACATTTATAATAAAACATCAGATTTTATAAACTGTGTGTTTTGCGCTCAAAAATCTTCATTTGTAAGGCAACCAGTAACGAAAGTGTGTGTGTGTGTGTGTGTATATGTGTGTGTGTGTGTGCGTGCATGCCGTGTGCGTGTGTGCACGTGCGTGTGTGTGTGTGCGTGTGTGTGTGTGTGTGCGTGTGTGTGTGCGTGTGTGCATGTCGTGTGCGTGTGCGTGTGTGTGTGTGCGTGTGTGTGTGTGCGCGTGCGTGTGTGCGTGTGTGTGTGTGCGTGTGTGTGTGTGTGTGTGCGTGCGTGCGTGCGTGCGTGTGTGTGTGTGTGTGCGTGTGTGCGTGTGTGTGCGTGTGTGTGTGTGTGTGCGTGTGTGTGTGTGCGTGTGTGTGTGTGTGCGTGCGTGTGTGTCTACACAGTCTTATGATGATACAGCATGCATGTGAGTTGCAGCGCTGCAGGAGCTGAGAATATCTGGTCAAAGTGTAGACATGTGTAACAGATTGCCTGAGTCATTGCATCCATATAATCCTTTTTCTCTTTTTCTCTCGTCTTTACTAGAGGAATTTCCCTCCTCTGCTATCAACACAAGCTAATAGCCTCGTGTTGGAAAGCGGGTGCACATACAACTCTTGTTAGAACATTAACAGACAATTCCGGCGCAAAATGAATCTAGGGCTTAATAACATATGTGTACCGAGTCGAAACGAACGACGAACGCCGTGCAACCAGTAACCAGTAACATAGCTTAAACACGGCGTTCGTGATTCGACTGCTCATGACTGTTTTCCAAGATGGCGCCCACATGTAAACATGAACGCTACTGTCTTTATAATCAATCTTTTTAATATACTGTCTGTACACTTCCAAAGTTCTCAATGCTTCGGTTTACATGTAGGGATCCTCATTATGCTACCGTTGAAGTGTGGTGCTATTTTGAGCCTTGTTAGTGGTATAAAATAGCGATTTACCATCTGCCCCGAAGGCTAGCGTTAGCAGCTAACCACCGGTTTGCGGTAGCTTGTTTAAAGCTAGAGAGCATGAAATCAGATCCCAGAGAACGTTCCTGGAATTGTCCTAAGGGATGTTTGGGTGAAATGGATTGATTGTGTGTCAGGAGGATGTGGAATCTTTGGACACGATGACATGCACGTAATTATCCAGTAATCTTGATATCTTGATCTAAATTTAATATTTGCCCTTTGAAGACTTAGTTAAATTTAGTATTCCTAGATATAACGATTGATATCATTTTCTTTGGACCTTAAATCATACTTGTTAGCTCTGCCTTGCCAAAGACACTGTTGAAAGAAAAAAAATCAAGTGACAATACCCTCCCAACCCCCTCTTTCATCTCAAATAAGCCTATTGGGACTATTCTGAGAGAGCCAAGTAGCTCTGTAATTCACCCAGTCACATATTCAACAGGAATAATCATTTTGATTCCAACTCTTTTGTCTTCTTTGACTCTGTCTTTGAATTTTTTCTGCAGCTACGTACCGGAAAAGAAATGTCTTTTGCACCGTATGGTCACTATCAAGGTCTGAGGGTTGGACAAAGGGGAATACGATTTAACCAAGGAGCTTCTCTTTTTCAATCATTCACATTACACATGTACAGATACCACATCATCTCTATTTTAGATTAATTTCTGCCTGGATTATGTCCTTCGTCAACCTTTTTCAAATGTAAGTGTGATGTTCTTATATTGTATGAGTACGACTGTATGAGTCGTGTGTAGGTACGATGTTTAGGCATACAAAGCAGGACTTTGACACAGGAGACTCGGGTCTATCTATTCTTAGCAGCTGGTTAGCTTATTTTAGGATTATTGTCTGGAAAGAGTTGGAAACAGCTATGGCCTCGTCAAAAAGTAAAATACAGCTCACAAATTAACATGTTATATCTTGTTAAAAATCATTCATTCACAAAAATTATCCAGGCTAGACTACGGTCATTCCAACAAGTCGTCCAAACGACATACGGTCAATAAGACAATATAGATCGGTTATCTTATCCTCTAACACAGGGGTGTCAAATAGAGGATGGATCGGGCCGGGTTTGGACAGATATTTAGAAATGATGTTCGGGTTGGGCTCGGTCACATCAGCGTGATAAGGCATTGAACATTTTAAATTTAAAACAGCTTATTATGTAGGTAGCCAATGGGCCTGTTTCACTTGATGCAAAGGTTCATTTTTGTGATTAAAATACATTTAAAATATTACCCTAACATCCGTCTTCCTGTGTGCGAGATTTGTTTATGTAGCTGTGACCACGAAACACGTGCATATTAGGCTACATGTACATGTGTCATTAGTATGAGAAAAAAACGAGATTTTAACTGTGTCTGGCTCGGGTCGGGCTCGGACATAAATATCTTAATGCCTGTCGGGCTCGCGGTCAGGTTCGGTTACTGCTCTGTCGGACATGGGCCGGGCTCGGACAGAACAATGCGGCCCGATCTGCACTCTAGTATCAAACTCAACTTCATGAAGGGCCACACTGGAAAATGAGAATCACATCAAGGGGCAGACATGTAGGGTTTATTGACATGCTTTTTTTAAAGAGGAAAAGTCAAACATTCTTGACTGTGTTGTTGTATGTCTCATAAAGCCTTCTCATTTACAGTTTGGTCGACATAAAGCCCTAAAAGAAGTTCCTCAGCCATCGCAGAGTTTAGCAAATCAAGCAAAACAATGATTACATTTTTTAAAAGCAGGCTACCGTACAGTCGACTCACAGAAACCTGTTTCACATCCTGAATATGTAAACTGTGCTTCTGTGAAAGTTGGCAACTACGCCCAATTTTATATTGAGTATTGGGTAATTCCAGTTTGAAAAACAGTTTCCTATTTTTTTGGGTTTGGCCCACAAACATTTGTGAGGGGCCGGATTTGGCCTTGAGTTTGACACGTGTGCTCTAACATGACTGGGAGCACAGGGGCGTTTTACAAATAAATACCTCTAGCAGAGGCAGGAAATTCAAGTTTGAAACGATCGCAGTTTGGTAAGGTTTAGGTACCAAAAAAACAAACTTAGTTAAGTTTATAAAAAGATTGTCTCTTACGTAAATTAACTTCCTGTTACGCATGGGATGCAGAATGCAACTTAGTTTCATTTGTTCCATAAAGTAAAACAAAACAAAAACTCTTTATTTTC
>CM042315.1:41163125-41468125 GCA_023566125.1 Zingel zingel
GTGTGTGTGTGTGTGTGTGTGTGTCCTTTGTACCTTTTCTAGAGACAACTGCAGTCTGTGCCAGATACCCTCATAATGTTGGACAGGTGTACAACATGGTAATCAGGGATTTACGAGTGTGTGTGTGTGTGTGTGTGTGTGTGTGTGTGTGTCTGTGTGTGAGAGAGAGAGAAAAAGAGCAAGGAGAGACAAAGAGGGAGAAGAAAAAAAACAGATAAAAGCAAAGAAAGATGGCCAAGTATTTAATATCGTTTCCCTCTGTCGTTTGCCCAGAAGCCTGTATCTGCCCCAACCTACCTGATCCCCACAGCTGTGTGTGTGTGTGTGTGTGTGTGTGTGTGTGTGTGTGTGTGTGTGTGTGTGTGTGTGTGTGTGTGTGTGTGGACAAGGTCAGCCTCCCCTTTTCCTCACTGCCCCCTCAACGCCTCCCTTGTTACTCCCCATCACACTCTTCCTCTTCACCCCCCTCTTTCTTTCTCTTTCCGTCTTTATCTTTTACATGTTCATCCCCTCCCCTTCTCCCTCGGCTTCCCTCCCTCCCTACTATTTGCTACCTTTCTCTGGCTGCGGAGCTTAAATGACAGGCTGTCAGAGGACACTGAGTGCTCTGGCCTGGTTAGTTAATGTGTTAGTTACAGACACACCTGCCAGTGAAAGAAAGCGCCATCAGGGATACAGACTGGAGATAACAGAAGGCAGATGAGTGAACGGATCGATTGATCAATCAATCAGTGAACATCATCATCAAATATGTACTTGCTTAACAGCCAGTGGTGATCACTCTACACAGATCCCCCCCCCCCCCCCTTATATTTTCATATTTATATCTCTATTCACCATTACCCTGGATATTGCGCTGCCCTCATAGATGCACACACATTAGCACGTAGCGCTGTCAACCTAAATGATACTTTTCACCATCTTTCCATTTGCACCTCCTCCTCCTCTTCTCGCCTTCCTGTGCCTTAAATTATTCAGATCTCTCTACATTTGATTTAGCATGCCTCCTGTCTGCCATTTCCCTCTCTTTTTTATACATTTCATTATGTTGTATGACTTTAGACCCACTGGCTGGAAAATGACAATTATTTTGCTCCAGCAGCCAGCTATTAACAGAGCTGAAGAATACATGGAGTGGTGTGCAGAGTGGAAACTGCAGAGTGGAAACTGCCGTTTAAAAAGAAGACACATGCATGCATATATACACACAAACACACACACACACACACACACACACACACACACACACACACACACACACACACACACAGAAGCACACATGCATACAGGTAAATACTGCATACAAATATAGTATAAAGCAAAAATCCATGAAAACGCATGCATATATAGATGCTTGTACAGTTTGTTTTCTCTTTTTCTCTCTTGCCTTTTCACACACACACACACACACACACACACACACACACACACACACGCACACACTTCTATGCATACACTTACTGTACTACAAAGCAAGAAAAAGCTGGCTTGTGGCCGGTACCGCATGAGGAATGATCCCAGGGAAAGAGCAGAACAAAGAGAGAGATCCGTCACTGCAAAGTAATGCCTTTTAAATGTACCTTTAGCGTGGCCAGGCTAGTGAAATCAACCCATATCTAATGGTAGCTTGTTTGGCCTTTTCATCAATTCTGCATAAATATATATGAGCCACAGGGAAACATACAAGGGGCCTAATAGAAATGAATGAACTACTCAACCATATATTTGCCGTGAGAGATATGCAGCTTGTGATTGGAAAGGGCATCCACTATCTGCAATATTGATAATACTTTTCAAATTTCATCTGCTTTTGTTTGCGTTCTGCGGCCGCCTGTTTAAACATGGTGGGAATTATAATGAGGCCAAACATTATCTCCAGTGGTTGTTCTAGGCTGAACATATAACTTTATCACTGAAATGATTCCCGCACTTTGGCTGCATTGTAGCGTTTCCATTAGAGCTTGGCTATCTGACAGAACTCCAACCAATCGGCAGCAACAGTGGCCCACGTCTGGTGGCCAAGCAGTGCCGGAGTCTGTGTGTGTGTGTGTGTGTGTGTGTGTGTGTGTGTGTGTGTGTGTGTGTGTGTGTGTGTGTGTGTGTGTGTGTCAGATGTTTAATTGTAACCATCTCTGATCAAATGTGCTGGAGGACAATGTGAACTCACTCTATTTTACCTTGGATGGTATTTATCAAACATCACACATTTGTGTGTATTGTAAAATCATTTGGCATTTCAGGGTTATAGCTTTGAGATCCTGATCTAGAAGATTTTAGGTTATAGGGTCCAGATCAGACTTGAAAATGTCAATAGCCTATATATGGTCGGGCAGCGAACAAACAAGCTGGTTGATTGTTCCAACATCTTGTTGAAGGGTGAGTTCGAAACAAAAAGAAACAATCCGGCATTCATGCCCGCCTCACAAAGTGATTGGCCAGCTGAATAGAGGTGAGGGAGTAAACAGAATTTAAAAGATGTTCTCTCAAGCTCTCTTTTTCCTTTCCTTCCTTTCTATCTCTGTCACTTTTTGTGTGTACAGCGGATTGTAACTCTATGAATCCCTTCCAGGAGTGTCTGTCTGAGCATGTACACAGTTATCCCTGTATTTATACAATTATTGCATCTTGTCTCTCTCTTAAAGGGTAAAGGGTAATGATACTTTATTGTCACATACACATACATTCGAAATTCGAAATTCATTCTCTGCATTTAACCCATCCCTCAAGGGAGCAGTGGGCAGATATATACAGCGCCCGGGGACCAACTCCAGATCTGGTTCCAGCCCTGATCCAGGCTGGAAGAACCTAGTACATGTTTTTTGATGGTGGGGGAAACCGGAGCACCCAGAGGAAACCCACGCAAACATGGGGAGAACATACAAACTCCACACAGAAACGCCTGGGACGACCTGGATTCGAACCCAGAACCGTCTTGCTGTGAGTGCAGCAAGAGGTTCTAACCATTGGGCCACCATGCTGCTAACAAAGCTCCATGCTCTTTGTTGGCCTTCAAGTGTGGCCATTCAGAACACCAAGAAGCACTTTTGCCTTTCGAAGCGATCGGACGCCACGCTGAACGAACTAGTTCTGTCTCTAGCATAACCTGGCCCTTATGTATTCGCCTGTGTACCTCTTGGATGTTGTCCACAACAATATCCCAATTATCACAATGTCAGGTTGACCTTTTGTGTTTTTTTTGCATATAAACTGCATATCTATTGGCAGATGGGTGTTCTGTGCATCCGTGGGTAAAAGATGCTCAATGAGAAGCCAGGGTGCACATCTTTTAAATCGCAATGGCACGTCGTGCAGCCCAGCACGTCTCACAAGTTGACTTGAAGCAATAATGTTGTATACCTGTGCTACGTTTTGCTTCTGTGCCTACAATATGCTCTGCGCCCTACATCACGGTTTTACCTCTAGGGCTGGGTACCGAATTCAACACTTTTTTATGCACCGACCGAATTGCCTCGAAAAGTATTGAGTATCCAAAAAATTCCTCGACCTTCAATATCCAATTTCAATACCTAAGGAGTAAATGTCATCAGTGTCAGTGAGCCAATAAGCATGCAGCATGCTTCTACCAAGATCTAATAATTCTGGTGATTGGCTGTCTAACGTTACACGTCGTAGAGACACGCAGGAAAAACTCTAGTAGGAGCTGAAAGACGAATAAAAAGATTTGTGCCGTAATGTGTTATGTTGTAGTTTATTTTTGTTTCATAAACTTGGTACTAAAAAATGTAACGTTAAGGAACAAAGCCTCGGTATTGGTATCAAAAATCTTTTGATACCAAGACCTATTTACCTCTGATCATGTGTAGGCAAATTAGGACCAGTTTTTCACCCTGAAGGCTGGCAAGGGGCATTTCAAAGCTTGTACTCCACTTCAGCTGTCATGTCATGATCAATCATATAATAAATCATATGATTATAACTTCTACTACAATGGTAAATGTTACTATAGTCAGTTAGCAAACCAATGATTTATCACCTGGCTTTGATTCTTTCATGGAATCTTTGTTAATATAATTAAAGTACTACAGTTCTGTGCAAAAGATAAGCAGTGCATATCACAGTTCTTTTCTATTATTTTTTTGCCCAGTTTCTATACGATTTTGTTTTTGTTCTGCTTGGTTTTGCTCCATTCCATAAAACATGATCCTCCTTGGTGACTGCCGTCGAAGAGTCTTTTCAAAAGGTTCCCTGCAGCAGAAGTATGCAGAGGTGAACTGTATTATATATCCTCTTAAGAAAGCACAGGAATCAGTCTTGCATGATTGCTCCTCATAGTGCCTCACAGAGAGGGAGAGAGAGCAGTTTATCCATGTAGAAATTGCACAGCAGATATCATACACCAAGCTCTGTCATGCACACAGACGCTGGAAAAAGTACCAAGACGATCTTTCATCCCAGAGTCCCTGAAATCCCCGACACACACCCTTCGAAGAGCAGCTCAGCCCCCGCACAGGGACTGAGGGTTATTTGAACTAAAGCTTTGTACGGGGTTACAGGCAGCGTTCAAGCTCTAAGACCAGGGTTGGTCCGATGCCTACCATGGACTTATGGTGATCTTGGTGACTTGGCCAAACATCGCAGCCCAGATCGAGCTGTGTCACTAGGGATAGACATATCAGAGGAGCTCAGTGAAGCTGGCAGATCATGATAGTCATCTTATGGAGAGGGGTCCCAGTGATTAAATCCAGGCTGTTGGATCCCACCCTCTGGCACTTGACCACACACATGCACGCGCACGCACGCACGCACACACACGCACACACACACACACACACACACACACACACACACACACACACACACACACACAAACACAAACTCACACACACACACACACACACGTACACAAAACACAGAAAGATGCATGCGTGTCCAGAGTCCCAAACCCAGGATCATTAATATTTGCACATTATAACCCTCCTCTTTTCTCACACTGCTGCCACCAGATATACCAGCTGGGCCCGCCTATCCATTACCATAATGCCATCCGTGTGTGTGTGTGTGTGTATGTGTGTGTGTGTGTGTGTGTGTGTGTGTGTGTGTGTGTGTGTGTGTTTGTTGGGTTTATATCACTGCGTCTGGCTATGTATAGTTTTTTGTGTGAGATTTAGTTGTATGTCTCTCTGCATGTATTGTATGTTCAAACTGTTCTGTATGTTGGTGTATGTGCTTTTATGTGTGCGTTTTTGTATGCCTGCCTGTTACAGTGGGCATGCATATTCAAAGTGGATTTAAGGGCTAAATTGTATAATGATTTCTGGGAAAACAATAAATTGAGGTTCCAAATAAAGGCCATTATGGAAATGAGATTAGGGAGCAATTGAATTAGCCTGTAATCACCGTTTCTATATGTCATTACAATGCAACTTTATACAGCATTACTCTGTGCCTGGGGCTATAAATGACAAACACTGTTTCTTTGAGGGGGGTTTTAGTAAATCGACAAGGGGAGGGTTTCATTCAGATCCACTCAAAGCAGCGCTACCTCCAACACTTTATGTCTGACTTCACGTAATTTCCATTGGGTCGGACTATAAAAATACATATTTGCAAAATGAACATCTCACTCCCAAGCCGCAGACCAAAATATGACTACAGACAAAAAAATGGTGCTAATAAACTATGGATGGCAATACTTTCTTCAAATATTTACGTAATGTAATCAGTTGCAAACCAGAGTTTTGTATGAACAGATTTTCATATAAACCAATTTCTCTTCACAGCACAAACTGTAGGGGGATACTGAGCATCATTTTAAGGATGCGCTGTGTAATCAAGTCAATTAAGTGTACCATTTGAGTTTTTTCCCCATTTCGTTTTTACATATAAATTGGCTAAAACATAATGGACAATCGCAAAGTGTACTTACTGAACACATATTGCACAACCCATCCTTGCCATGTCATGTAGCATCATGACATTTGATAACTGTAACACAGGCCAGGCATATATACAGACAGAAGTAGTCAGGGTAGCATAGCTGATAGAATAAAAAAGTCAGTTGGACCATTATATCTCAGTCGCTAGTTTCAAATACAGCATGATGTTCATTTATTAAACTATGATGCCATTTATTTTAAAATTGACGATAAAAGCAGGGGATGCCTTAGTAGTGTGGCTACACACCATCCTGTCAATCAGGACAGAGGCTTAGCAATGCCAACCATGGCATTGTGGACATTCAAATAGCTGTGAACTTGTTTTTTGTGTGTTGTCCATGATTTTGTTTTAAACTTTGAACCCTCTTACTCTGTGTTTTCACTTCATCAAAGTAGGAACATTTTCATTGCCTAAAATGCCTTGTTGAGCGTTCAGTAGCACCTTGTGAACCAAGCTAGCTAGCTAGCACTAGCATTAGCTGGGAACTGAAGGGAAAGTTTTTTTCTGTACTGTCGTACATGCACATAAACAGTACCAGTACCAGAAGGTTCGTGTTTACCTTCCGGTAAGCGCCATTGCAAACGCGTCTTTCCTCCCCAGCTCCACCCTCTTGCCAAAAAACCTCCGTCGGCGACCGCCAAATTGCCAAACTCAAGGCTTTAAAATGACAGTCTACAAACCAATGGGTGACATCACTGCTGCTACGTCCACTATTTTTACACTTTCTGTTTAACCACAACTCTTTAGAACCAAATTGAGTTAACATTCATGTGTATGTTACATAGAAAATAATAGGTGCAGGGGTTTTGACGTGCATCCTACCTTGCTGCCGTGTGTTTCTCTTAACAAACACTAAACCTGTGGAATAAAACTTTTTAAGTTCAAATGCTGCAGACAGCTACCCTGGATGCCAGTCGAACTTAGCCCCGCCCACAACATTTGAGGTCAGGGGAAGTTTGGTCTGTACTTGATCCGTTGTGGAGCAACTATGCTCAAACCAGAGCTGTTCGGACCAATCAAATTGTCAGGGTGGGCTTTATACGATGATGGACAGAAAATCAACTAAACAGTAACGTAATCAACCACATCACCAAAGAGCGCTTGGGTTGAATTAGAATTGAATTGAATTTGTTTACAACAAAGATGGCTGCCATTGCATCTGTTATAGAAGATATCGACAGCGCATTCATTTTAAAAGAGGATCAAAGAACCGCGATCACGTAAGTATACACATAGCCACACCCATCCGCACAACACGGAAACTGCCGCCTCTGCTTTTGCTCTGTCGAAGCCTGCCTTTGACTTGCAGCCTCTGTGACGTCTGTCTCCGTTGCTCTGATTGGTTGTAGGTCTATCCAGTTGAGTGCAGAGGCATTTTCTTTCCTGGTTCGGTTGAAACACGCCCCATAATCACAGCCCAATGGAGCAGTATCAGACTCATATTCTGACTAAAATCTGAGTATGACGACGTCAGGCTAGCAGACAGCATAGATTCGGTCTTAAAAGAACACGCCGACTTATTATACGACTTTAGCTTATTCACCGTGAGCTTAATCACAACATGTTAATAGGAACATGTTGGCGTTATTTTGTCACTTATTCGGAGCAGTAGGCTAGTTGGAACCGATTACCTTCAGGATCCGTGCTAGGCTAAGCTACCGGTGGAGCCGTCGGAAAGAGCCACAACGCGCACGGAGATGAGAAGGGTATGTATGGACTTATCTAACTCTGGGGGTTACGTTAATAAGCTAATGTCCCAATAAGTCGGCATGTTCCTTTAAAGGACTTCATTGTTCATGCAGCAAGAGTAGCCAATCAGGGTAGCAATCAACACCAGCTGTGACAGTCCTCGTGGAAAACATGGTGGCCCTTCCAAAGGTATACACTTTGAACCAGATACATCAAATCACTTTGCGACAATGTGTCCATTAAACATCTTTGATCATATACACATATAATGATAATTTAAATTCCTGTAACAGGGACTATTAATCTTACCGTCATCTTGCAAACAACACTTGCAGCGCGCACACACACACACACACACACACACACACACACACACACACACACACACACACACACACACAGTCCATCATCACCAATGAGAGTCCTCTCCTCCTGTTTTCTGTGGTCCATGGGGATTTGTCAGTGCTCGTCAACCAACCGTGTCAACCGTGACAGTCGTCCAGATGTCTCCTGCTGCCACGGAGATGACAGGAAGGACAGGAGGAGTGGAGGGATACAGAGAGAGGAATATCCCTCATCTGACAAGCCCTACAGTGGGACATGAGCAATCGCATTCAGAGCGCAGAGCTAGCCACGTTGACGAGTGCTAATAAAGTGGGTTCCATGCTTGCGGTACTTCAGGGAATATACAAAGTTTGGGAGAGATTGGCCTGTTGCTCAGCTTATTTGTCGAAGCAGAACCCAGGCTTGTTTGTGCATGCACCCTGTTATATGATCTTTTCAATTCGGACCAAGTTCTCAGCAGCTGCTTTTCTATTGAACTATTTGCGTTTCTCCTGCCGCTCTATAGATCTCCTCTGGAGCCAATGAACTCTTGGACCTCTAAAAGGAAACAACAAGTATTGCATTTATTTGATACCATGATAGCTCTTCTTACTTCTTACTTTACACAGAGGTGCATAACAAACATTATAAAAGTTTGAGGAATGCCAGACTTACCATTTTACCACCTGCTGTTCTGCCTGTGTGACACTAGCACTATATAGAGCTTTTTATGGACTGCCAGTACTATGAAAACTTACATGAATATGAACATGTATATCGGTCATTATTCCTAGGGTTTGATGGAGTACGCTGGGATAAAGACAGGGAGGGAGGAACAAGCATCCTTCATGTTGTCGATAGAGGAGGCTCGTTCGAGATGAGATGCGCCTCGCTTGTAAAGGGGACGGGAGGCGGCGGCGGCAGCATTTGGCGGTGAAAAAAATCTGCGGTCAAGTCGGACAGTTTCCAGCAGCCTTCAGGCTGAACAGGAAGTCACAGAAACACTCACATCCTGTTAGGTCCGATTCAGACTCATTAAAATGTTATCAGAACCATATATCAGCTTGTACGCTGTCTCCCAATTAGTTTGATTCAGACAGAGTGGCCCGTTTAAATGCTCTGCATGCGATCTGTTGCTGATGTTAATATACAACAGACTGTAGATGATGTGTAATCTGAATGGATTTAGTCTCTGTGACTACTAAACCCCATCAACATGTATTCTGACAAATATCAAACAGAATCCCTCCAATTCAACAACCATGACACGTTTATACAAAATGGCATAGTGTTGATTCAATTCTGAACCAATTAGCTGTTAGATCAGCTGAGAGCCAGGTGTTTCCCAACATGCCCTGGGTCTTGCAGTCGGTGGAGAGCAACTGCAGAGCCTGGCTCTAAAAACTGGGTCTGCCTTGATCTCATGAGGTTATCACTGGCAACGTGTGCATGACGTCAGGATCAAGTCGGACACAAATCTAACCAGCATGCATTGGGCGACCATCGCCGGTGATGGATTCTGCACAGGCCTGGCTCATCTCCAACGAGCCTATCGTTTCCTTGCGTTTTCATTTGCTTGGACCACCTTGCAAACATATTTCATGGCTTGTTGCCTATAAGGTTGTAAAATGAAGTTCCTTTTTTAGTTAAATACCTGTAGCCAGCAGCAGGTATTTAAGTTTTTTACGTCATGTATATGTTATTTAAAATTTCAAGATTATACAGGGAGATTATTTGTAAAGCAGCTTTTTGTTCTTTTCTTTTTCTTAAAGCAAATCTCCACACCCTGTTTTCTCTTGATAATTAAAATCTGCAATGTCAGCAGTAAAGCGTTCTCAGTTGTTTGCAAGTTGTTGTTGCATGGTATTTACAGTAGTGGCATTGTTGTGCACATGTATGCCCTAGTATGACTTAAGCAACCTTTGAATTAATTACAAACATTACAACAGTCAGTCCCTCCAGGATTTCGCAGCCTTTTTTTGGAGATTGTTGCGGCCCAAAATGCCTGATTTTGCGGGAGCTTTTGCAATAAAAATTTCGAAAAAAGTTGCGATGTCTTTTGTGTTTTTGTGGCAATGAAGTTGCGAGAGACAATTTTTTTGTATACATCTTTAAAAATAAAAAGGAAACTTGTTTTGGGGAGAATAAAACTACTCTGGGCTGAGTTTTCCTAGTAACCTTACCAAAAAGGCTCAGGATGCTGCAAATGTCAGTATAATATGAAAATGGATGGTGGATTTAAGACAAAAAATAAAAAAAAATTATTGAATGAATCAAATTTGAACATATGTGTCAGTGGCTTGTTGATCTTTACATTGTTAGTTAATTTCCTAACCTGGCCTGGGACACACATTCATACGGTTTGATAAAGTACTTATTGGCATATTGGTATGTGGCTCTCAGAGTCACATACTGACGCAAAGTATGACGCCAAACCCTGGAGGGAACAGTAACACTACACATCATACACTCTGACAGGTGTTTAGAGTCTCTCTTAAAGTATACAATAAATTCAACATCATCTGCCCTTAAAAGCATATTTGAATTTTGAGTAATACATTTGGGAAGCTGTGTTAATATGTGAAGTTCAGTATAGTAATATATGCTAATATAGGCTACTGCTGTACATTCATCTTTGGGTTACTGTTTATTTTTGCCTTTCAGAGAAAAAAACATTTCCTCCACAAAGTCAGTTTGGACATTTTTTACTGTAAAGGTATTTTCAGATCTCTCCTAGGGCTAGGCTACAGTTGGCACTGTTCCAAACCCTCCACAAAGCTTTTGTCGCTACCATGGTTAGCTGTTAGCGTAGTCACTTGTAACAGCATATGTGAAGTAAGAAATCTGGTTTGGTCCAACATGCAAAAGTTGTAGCAACGTGCACAATCAGGCAGATCAACAATTGCTAAATATTGCTAATAATCACTCAGTCACATGGGGATCCCTTTTGGAGAACTCATGTCCTAATCTTATATTTCTAACATATAAGATTAGGACTAAAGCAGCCCTTTATGTCCAAAATCTGTGACGTTTTTCGGTCATTTGCATGTAGCTTGTTGCCGTGACCGATTTAACTATATTGATGTTTCTCATTCAAGTGAGAAGGAGAGCAGATGGAAGCAAAAAGGCAATCGTCAGACTCAGCTCCCCTCCCTAACCTGCTGTACGTGAGCAAGTTTCTTTTCATGTGCATAGGTGCTCGATATAGGGGCTAACAAAAAAATTTAATCTGTTATTTGCAGCGAAAGATGTGTGACCCTTATAGTTTCAGCATCAGAGATTCACTAGCCTCTCTCCGGTAGCCCCATCAAGCTGATACGGAGGGCATGGCAGGGCAGGGATCCAGCAGGCTCGTGGCCTGTGCCAGGAAGTGCTCTGTAAAGCACATGGTGGGAGCCTGAAGCACCAATCAGCCTGTACTGAGGTTGTCAATGGGCTCATTAGCGCTCATTACAGAGACCTCTTGGGCACCTGGGTGCCCTTCAGAGCTCTTATGGCAATGGGGTGGGTGGGGGTAGACCGTGGTTCGAGTGAGGGGCAAAAGCAAGGAAAAACAGAGGGCAAATAGAGGGAAACAAAAGACATATTGCATGTTTTTTGTCTCGTTGGAGATGAGGGGGGAAAGGCTTATGAATCTGGGGAAGGAATGGAAGGAAGACGGTGAGGATAATGATGTTAGACTACACTGACACAAAAAGGTAATTGAAGGAGATCACGCTGTTAACACTGGTTTGTTTTTCTACAGTGTTCACCTAGGAGGAAAAGGACCTTTACCGCTTCCAAATTGGAAAGGCGGTAAAAATGAGCAACATGGCTAGCAACGACTGAGCGACATCACAACGGCCCAAAAACTTCAGTTCTGTTAATTTAGTCATAAGTGAACATTGTTTGCTTAAGCTTAAATATGTTCAAAAAGATCAGTCTTCTCTTTAGTTTGTGTCTATAGAGTGCACATGCTTGACTGTATACACATTTTACACAGAAACTAAACTATGCTGTGTTCAGTCTAAAGCCCTATTCACACGGGATTAGTATCATCTGGGGACTTTGTGATTTAGAAATTACCCTTAGTTTTGTGTGGTGCATTCGCATGGGATAAGCAAAGCCTGCTTTTACTGGAATTTACTGACTTATCTGTAACATTACCCCAAGAGTTAGGTACCCTGGAGGCGGGAGGAATACGGTCAGGGCGAGGCCGCCGCACTGCTCTTGGGTCGATGTTCCGTATCTTTTTGGGCTAGGCCCGGTAGAAGTTACCAGAGGCGCATACCCTATCATCCCATATTACAGAGCCACGAGGAGCTCGTCGACTCTGGGAAGGAGGTCTCCGGTCGGACAGTGGTCCAGATTAGGTTGGTCATGAAAGGCAGCGTCCGCACAGGAAAGAAAAACCTTGAAAAACTGATATACGACCCCGCGAAATCACAGACATGTCGATTCACACGGGACTAATATTATCCTAAGACCTCAGTGTTCAGCTAAATATGGTAAGTCATTTGCGGGGTCATTTTGACTTAATAAATCACAGACATGGCCGGTTCACAACACATTGATAATGAAGCTAAAAGTATTTTACTTTCAGCACGCTATGAGCTGAGCACTGAAGTTATCATCAATTTTACAGTCATTAATGCAACTTTATTTTGCACATGTACAAAAGAAGACACTGAAAAGAGAAGGCCCCATCATAACGAGCTACCTATGCCCCCTTTCTACAAGCAGTTCAGAAGATAAGCAGAGCCAAGAGGTATAGATGCATTGTTTAAATGGAGGAGCTCTCATATTGACACCAATACAAGTAGACAGAACTGTCAAAAAGAGCATTTACACAGATATTATAGAGATTTTAGACTATGAAAAGAAAACCCTGTCAAAAGAGATGAATAATAAATGACATGCGTCAGCAGATTTATACTTTTCCAGCCCCAGGATTTCACTCATCTGGCAAGGTTATTTTTGCTCAGCATCCCTAAAAATACCAGCAGTCATAATCAATATAATACATTTTGTTGAATGAAATTAGACCTCAAAACTATGACTTACACAATATGTTAAATTACCATAACTGTATATTTGGGGACTGTGTGAAACCAGCTTTCCTAATGTCAGGATAAAACACAATATCAGCCAGATTATAGCCCGACCCGGCAGACGTAGGGCGTCGGCAAAACAACCAACCGTTTTATCCTGTTTATTGTTTCTGTGACAAATTGGGTGAGATTGCCTGCACTCACCACTTGTCCCTTGTGCTTGTCTACATACATTTCTTCATATTTATTTAACACATTGCGCTAGTTATTTCATATTGTATTCATTTTCAGCTTGCTACCATTTACGATTGCTTTTAATTCAAATTTAACAAACACACAACCACTGGTGATTTTACGTTCTGTGCCGAGGCTTCGGAGTGTGTGTCGAGGAATCCCCCAGAAGTTTTCCACGAAGCATGTATCGAAGCTTACATTGTTTTAGACTAATGCCGGTATTGGTGACGTCCAAAGCCTCGCTGCCCGTCCATAGGGACTGCAGATGTAAATTAGCCTAAGGCTAACAACTCTGGGACAATGCATCAAATGGCAACACTTATGATAAAAATTGTACATGGTCCCTAACAAATAAAATGAATAAATACAAAATAAATACCACGTGTCTGGTTTAGAAGTGCTTTAAATTTTGGCGGACACAGTTGAGAAATTAATGTTCTTAAAAGGTCCCATGGCATTAAAATTTCACTTTATGAGGTTTTGTAACATTAATATGACTTCCCCCAGCCTGCCTATGGTCCCCCAGTGGCTAGAAATGGCGATAGGTGTAAACCGAGCCCTGGGTATTCTGCTCTGCTTCTGAGAAAATGAAAGCTCAGATGGACCGATCTGGAATCTTCCCTTTATGATGTCATAAGGGGAAAGGGAAAGAGACTTCAGATACAGTAATAGGGGACCACTGAGGCCTATATAAAAGAGACTTCAGATACAGTAATAGGGGACCACTGAGGCCTATATAAAAGAGACTTCAGATACAGTGTTAGGGGACCACTAAGGCTATATAAAAGCATCCCCAAAGCAGTATGTCGTAGGACGTTTAAATAAAAACGCTATACCCTCTTCATCATTCACTGCCCTCTGCCCCGGCTAAACCACTGCCATTTTTTTCAGTTTTAGCCCTTCCTGCCATTATTATAACATGACCATAGATTGATTTACAAACATTTGATAGCCACAATCGTCTCAAGGCAATTAATATACAGTTATGTTATACAATTATTATATACCACCAGACTATATTTATATGAATGGATTACATGGAAATAGATTTTTTCTTTAAAGGTACAATGTGTGGGAATTTCTCCCATCTATCGTTGAGATCATATAACGCAATCAACTCTCTCGTACCACGCAGTTTAAAGTACGTATTACAGCTACGGTAGCCTTCACGCTTCAAAAAGCCAGTCTCTTGCTCTTTTCAATATCCTTTTTTTTTCTGGGTGAAGAAGACTCCTATTCCTGAAATTTGGATTTTGAATACGTGTGGTCCTCCATGTTTCCTTCTTCAAACTTGCCGGGACCGGAAAGCTACGATACCCATTAGCAGCATTAGCAGCACCTGTGAGTTTATCATGAACACGAAAGGTGGAGCAGTATGTCCTGTATGTCCCTTACCGGCTAACGTATTTCAAGATGGAGCATGAATATGGAGCGTCTACCCCAGTTCATGCAAATGCAAATGTAAAATTTCAAGCCAAAAGGAATACTTGGAATTGATGGTGGCGGTAAATAGTCATGAAAAAGGACAAGTTTGTGAACGTGCAACACAGATTTTGATAATGAATGACTAAACGCATTACACACTGGACCTTTAATATTTCTAAGCCTTTACTCACTCAAAATCCAGTATATCACAGACCACATCAGATCATCAGTAATCTATGAGCCTGTTTTACACTCTTTGACCAACTGGTGGTATTGTGAGCACATGAAGCCTCGAGAAATCAACCGTTTTGCGAACCAGTTTGCTGGAAAGCTTCATCTCGCCATCACTAACAATTGCAGTTTAGTTTCAGTTCGATCTTTTTAAGTTGCAGGTTTGAATAGTTAATTGTTAATTAACACTCACATTTCCTCTGTTCCTTGGTCTGGTCCACCATTCTGGAAAGTTTGGGGAGGAGCCACCATAGACAGTATATAAGAATGGACCAACAGATCCCGTCGCTCTGGACGGAGACCAGTGAGAAGGCCATTAGAAGCACTTTTCCGGTGAGCGCCGAGCGTTACTGCGCAGCCTCCAACTGAGAGAGAAGACGTAAATGTGACGTGAGCAACCTGTCTGAAAGTTGGAAGTCTTCTGGTAGCTGTGCCAAGAGAAATCTCAATCATTCCCAATCTTGCAGAGACGGAGAGGGTAGGTATATGTAAGGAGATAACATAGGCACGGGCTAATTATTGCTAACTAAAATGCTAGTTAACATTAGTAATTAAACTTAAACAGCTAATGTAAGTCCAAACTGTCTTCTGAGATTCTGTACTATACGGTAATTCCTCTATTATGCGACAGTAAGACGCGTGGTTATGACACAATCGTTAGCCTATTTTTACAAAAATGTCTACTAAGGAGCCATAATGTGTCTCACATACAAGGTAATGAAGCCTTTTGTACATTGTCGTGTTTCTTTAGAAATAAACAATGGACAAATACAGTCTTTAAACGCTTTAGATGTTAAGTTATTCGCTGTCAAAGTGGCGCCAAGATGAATGGCAGTCAATGGAATGCTAACAGGGGGTGATGGCTTATTAGCATCAAAATGGCGCCATAGGAAGTTCGGGTTGTGAGGAGACACTTACCCCCTTGGGAGCCGCCGAGCATTTCCTGTGTATTTATGCTGTTAATGATGTCATCACTGACATCATTGGACCAGTCCAATTGATGGGGTTTTCTCGTGTGTGAAGACAATCCATGTCTTTATTTGATGCATCTGAGAGGTAATTGGGGGAGATACTTACCTCATCAATTGTCCTTTAATTGTTTAGAGGAACACAATTCGGTAAATATTTCCATGGTAACAGCGAGCTCCACCAATCAGATACGTTACTGTTGTGGGTAGAGGTTAGATTCTCTGCCCGAGCCCGAACTGGAGCCCGACATTTTCCACCACTATCCTCGGGCCGGGCCCTTGATCAAGCATTTGTGTATTTTTAAACATTACTTTATTAGCCTAATTGGGTGGGGAGAAAGCTATATGCCATAATCATGCACAGCGTCTCCTCCACTCGCACGCATCACACCGGGCCTGCTGTGCTGTATGGTGTAGCTTAAGTGCAACATGGAGCTTGAAGATGTAAAGAAAAAAATAAAAACAGGAGAATTAGCCTACCTTTGAGCAAGTTTGGAGGAAAGTCGGAGGTATGGAACCATTTTAAACAAGTTGTGGGCAGTGACAACATATGTGTTGGCTTTGTCGAGTGCATTATGTGCGGCACGCTGCTCGCCTATGACAGCAAAAAAAACGGGGACGATGAACAGACACATGAAGCAGGCTTGCCATGGCAGAAAAGATGATAGTCAGCCTTCACTGTACTCTTTTGTTACTTCCCCAAGCATAGCCCCTCTAAACTGATTTCTGCAGTTCAAACAACTCGGAATTGTAGTTGAGAACGTCAGTTATAACGGCCTAGGTATTAAAAAGATTTTTGGGCTGGAGAAGCCATGCTGATACAAACACGTGCTTTGTTTCATTTGGTACAAGTAGATTTTTTTATTTTTGCTTAAGTTTTCTTTTGATGGTTTCAAGTTTGTTCATTTATATGTGTAGTTGGCACACTGTAAATAGATATGCACTCGTTGGAATTCAAGAAGTCTGCTATCCTATCATTTTTTGACCCTCTGGCTACTTTACACGACAGTGTCATTGTGGACAACAACCGACGTGGCATCTGGGCTTCACAATGTCTTGGCAGAAATTATTATTATTAAGCCTTTCACAACAAATTCCATCATGTCCCTGACGTTGATCAGTAGGAGCACAGAGAGCTCTGCCACACACAACTGTAAACATGGCAAAGCAACAAGAGGAATGACGATGGGAGATGTTTTTTCTCTTTTTTTTAGGCTTTGGACGCCATTGTTTACAATGGATACTTTTCTATTCTTCTTCCTGTTAGTTGGTTCCTAGCACCTCCTTCCTGATGACATCATGTCAAGCAATGATTGGTCCGGGACCAACGTGTAACTGTTATGTCTCTCTGCCAAGTCACAGCAAGAATGTATGACTCTATAAAGGCTTAATCTGACGCAGTAACCATCATTAACAGACAAAAATATTGTGCAGTCTGAATCCGGTATAACTGAAATACACAGATCTAAATTCACTCACTCACATAAGACACTTTAAAACCCTCAAACTTAAGTACCAACTAATACTATAATATTGGGTTGGGAACCGGAGGGTCACTGGTTCAAGTCCCATACAGACCAAAGTACGGAGTGTGGATTGGTAGCTGGAGAGATGCCATTTCACCTCATGGGCAGCCCACTCACTCTGACATCCCTCCATTTGTGCATGAATAGGTTCTGAGCATGTGTGTGTGTGAAGTATTTCAGGCCTGTGTGCAGTGATTTCTAACAAACTGAGTGTACATTGCAATGGATCAATAAAAAGTATGAATTCAAAATGAATACTAATAATTAAATGAATACACCTATCATCTCCTACTAACCCAATGGATCTCCTGGATCCTAAAGTCCCACACTATACAATAGTGATGAAGGAACATGTCATGGGTGACTTATGGATGTGTCTTATGTTGTTTTTTTAGGACAACAATGGAGCACTATGGCTTTATTGGGCTTTGGACACACACACACACACACACACACACACACACACACACACACACACACACACACACACACAATACTGTTCTTGTTGGTAGGATTGTTGGTTTTGGTCTTTTCATGAGATTTGCTGTTAATAAGAATATCACCAGACTTATCCTTCAGTTCTTGGGTACAAAAAAATAAGTACATGTATATATATATATATATATATATATATATATATATATATATATATATATACACACACATATTATGTGTCTGTTCATTGGATCCCTCTCTGGCCATAGACTCCTAGGCGATGACCTTTGACCTTTTTCCATTTTGATGCTGTGAGCGGTTTTGGTTTGGTATTCACATACATCTGATGTCTGTTTGCTGTGTTCATTCAGGCTCTTGTGCAGGACCATTACACCAATCTAACCCCACAGCAGGGCCAGAGTGGCCTGCTTAGGGGCCCCGCAGTGAAACAATATATAGCTGTGAGCCCCCGTGGTTTATATCTTCTAGTTTAAGTTCATTAATTGATATAGCCCTGTACCCTATGTATGTCTAAAATGTCTTTAAAGAGTGGTGCATACCTACAAAAAAAGTATTTCGAAAGAACAGATAGATACCTAGAATGAAACTAATTGGAAATTTTAAGTTTCACTAACTGAATTTTGTTATTCAAGCAAAACATTCTAAATTAAGTAGCTCCTAATAGATTATTTTCAGTGACACAAACTTAGTTTTGTAAATAAAACAAACAACCCAAGTTGTCCACAAGCTGCAAACTTCTCTCAAAATCTCGAAACACGAGCAGCAGCAATGGCAGACTTTTTCACAGACTCAGTGAAGGAGCATATACGCAAGTGTGCACGTCTGTGATGTCAGAAGGATTACTGTATAACTATTTGAGTACAATGACAGTGGTTGACCACTGTCAACTTAAGATTACAAATGGCTCAGAAAAACAGTGGCGAATTAACTTTTTTTAAAGGTCCTATGACATGTTGCTTTTTGGATGCTTTTATATAGCCTTAGTGGTCCCCTAATACTGCATCTGAAGTCTCTTTTATATAGGCCTTAGTGGCCCCTAATACTGTATCTGAAGTCTCTTTCCCGAAATTCAGCCATGGTGCAGAATTACAGCCACTAGAGCCAGTCCCATAATGAGCTTTCCTTAGGATGTGCCATTTCTGTGTCTGTAGCTTTAAATGCGATTGAGGAGGAGAGAGGGGGGGCAAGGTGGAGGTTGGGGGTGTGGCCTTGACCAGCTTGCCATGGGCAAAGCAGAGAAAGGGGAGGTAACCTTTCCCTTTATGACGACATATAGGGAAGATTCCAGATTGGCCCATCTAAGCTTACATTTTCTCAAAGGCAGAGCAGGATACCCAGGGCTCGGTTTACACCTATCACCATTTCTAGCCACTGGGGGACCATAGGCAGGCTGGGGGAACTCATATTAATGTTAAAAAACCTCATAAAGTGAAATTTTCATGCCATGGGACCTTTAAATGTTTGAGTAACCACAAACCATTTTGGGTAAACTTGTAACAGTTTCCATTCACATGAGCATAGGTATTACCGAAATATGAAGCCAGCTAAGACACAGAGACACATCTGAAACAAACATCGGGTAGGAACACTAATCTGTTCTATGCAGATCTTTTTTCACATAGTACTTTGTGTTTCCAAAAACTGGCTTTGTAAAAAATGTGGTAAAGCAGCAAATCAGGGTTAAAGGTGGCATAAAGTGGCTCCTTGGGGGAAACTGGGGCATTACAAAGCAGTTCTGAAGTACTGAAAGGCAGGTAAGTAGGACAATGTCCCTTTAAAAAGCAGTAAGGGGAGGAAGAAGTGTGGGACATAAATGTTTAGTGCCTTTACAGAGGAAGAGTACAGAGCTACGGCGATAGGAGGCAGCAATATAACAGGGTGAGGGTTTAAAGGAGTGTAAAGGCAGCTCAGTGGAACATAATCCAAGAGGCCTTTTGGTCTCTTTGCAACGTGATACTGTTGGTTCATAAAAAGGCACTTCAATTGAGTGAGTGTATTGAGTGAGTGCATGAATTTGATTTCATTCCAAACGGCATTTCTAATACGTATTCCGCTCAGGTGTCACCAAAGATGAAATACAATTAAGGGACATCAATCTGATATACCATTCTTCACAGAGAAAACTGAAAAACACTGAAAACACTAGAGCTGAAAATGAGGGCGCCAAGAAGAATACTTGCATTAACGCCCTCGATTTTACAATATTTGCTCTTCATATTACTCATACAAGAGATTCCCACCTGGGAGCAAGGTTGCCTTTTAACAGGCAATGTCAATGAATGTTGCCTGCACCTAACATGACACAGATTTCTCTCCTGGTAAAAGCTTCAATCCAAAACTCCCCCTTTTACTGCGCCTCAGATATTGTCATGAATGTTTCAGAGCCAGCAACACAATATAGAAACAAATGGCAAGGATAAATACACAATACTCCCTGCAATGGGGATAAGGCCCCCCGAAATATGTTTTGGAAACATAATCAGCATCATAGCAGCTCTGTGTGTCTGTTTACATTGTGGCCACTACCATCGCTTCCCTCTCCTCCAACAAACAAGAGGACGGGGGGGGGGGGGGGGGGATGGAGGAGAGGAATAATATAAAAAAAAATATATATATATATATATATATATATATATATATATATATATATATATATATATATATATATATCTTTTGCATATTATTTTAAGTAACTGTTCAAATTTCATTTCAGAATGGTAATCCACAAAACAAATATGTAGCGGCATATTTTAAAAAGGGAGGCTCTGCTCGCTTCAATTTCCTATTGTGGCGTTCGGCGTGTGTTTGCTCTTTGTGTCTGTTTGAATTGATTTGCACAGCTCGGCAGACAAGGGCTGAATGCTCAGACCAAGAATCCATAATTTCATATGATCTGATAGTTCTGCAGTATTAGATTGATTTTTTTTCTCCCCCTTCTTCCTCTCTCCCGCTCTTTGGTGTTGATGTTAACAAACAAGCCGAGGTACCTGAGCTCATGGATCCAGAGGAGAGCAAAGAGAGGCATTCTGTTCAGGCTAAGGTGATAATGTGGAGATGGGGACATGTTTGTTTGAGGAAGGGGATATGTTTGTTATGTGTTGTTTTCTGAGGAGGTACTTCCCATCTAGCCTATTTAGCTGGCAGGCTGCGGTGTCTGCAGCCGCACAATATCCAGGACTGGAGGCTGCTTATCTACAGCCGGTTAGGGCTGCACGGTATGCTGCTGTTACTTCATATGCACAAGTGCTGTAGTCCTGATGCCTAACAGAAGATGACTGGATTAGATTTTGGTTCTGATGGAAAATAAGCCATTCACCCACAATACTATAGGTCTGTAAGAGGGAACTAGAGACAGTAACATGCTAATCTGTACACTCACTTACATTCGCCCTAGTCTAAAACGACAATGTTTCATTTCCAGGATAGTTCCGGTGCCGCCAGAAGTTATGCCGGATGTCCCTCATTTTCAGCCGGATGTCCCTCACCTTCCGCTTTCTTTGTGTTGGTGCTCTAAACACAAAAAATTCTCATCACAAACTCGACAGCCATATTAATTCCAGAGCTCACCTCCCTACGTACACATGTTCCACCAAAACAACTTCCTTCCCAAGGCTATTTTGCAGAGGCACCGTTGCTGCGTCCGGCGCTTAGCACCGCCCAAGACGATTGTGATTGGTTTAAAGAAATACCAATAAACCAGAGCATGTTTTTCTCCCATGCCGGAATGCTGTGTGGACTAGGTGATAATAAGAAGTCAACGCAAATTCCTTTCAACGCCTCTAAATTTGATAACGTGCGATTAACACACGCGTTCTGTGATTGGGCCGCTCTGTGGTTTGGGAAATCAGGAAGCGATGGAGCAGTAACCGGGGGTTAAAGTGGGCCGGAACGATGGTGTTCCAGCAGCTTTGATTCATATGTAAATTAATCTAATTGGCAGTTCCCTACATCAGTGTTTCCCGTTCGTTTAAAGTAATGCGAAATATCCATTCCAGTGTTTCTTTTATTCACTCTCAGCCGTGAGTCCATGAACAAGGCGGGAGCGTTCCTATGTTCCCACAGACCTATGTTCCCACAGACCTATGTTCCCACATTTCTAAGATTTTTTTCAAGATTAGGCCCTGTGTTCCCACAGTTCCCACATTTCTAAGATTTTTTTTCCAAAATGAGGCCCTATGTTCCCATATTTCCTTTTTCATACATTTTTATCAGATTTTATTTCCCTAACCCTAGCTTAAATTCTTAAAATAATTTTAAGAAAAATCTTAGAAATGTGGGAACATAGGCTTGTGGGAACATAGGGCTGACCCCCTATGTGGTGAGTTCACATGCTTGTTCTAAGCGCACGCCGACAAGCGCCTGGCGCAGGTACGTTTAGGGCGTGTCCAAATCCACTTTTGCTAGTTTGATGGCGGAAAAAAGGCTCCGTGCGCAGGGCACATGGTTCAAAAGGGTTGTACTTAGTGTCTTCATTAATTCATAGGAGTGTTTTGGGCGTAACATGCAATAAACCAATCAGAGTGTCATCTCCCATTCCCTTTAAAAGCCAGACGCGTTTGGACCTTGGCGCATTGCTATTATGATGATGGATTTGCACCGTAATATTTTTATTTTTAATCTTCTGCATGTGTGTGCGCTGCAGCGCTTCCCTGTGTGTGTAACAGGCATAGTGTGCACGAGCCTAGGCACATTTTACTAATTCGCTGTTAAAATAACAATGAAATGCTGCGCTATTGACTTTAGACCAGGTTTTTGTTGGTCAATGGCGCGATCACTTCCCGCTGCCTCAAGATAGCAATACGCCAAGAATTCACCTGAACACACCTCCCTGTAAGACCAGCACGCCCAGGGGTGCACAGATGGGCGCAGGTGCATTTGCTATTTGATCGTAGCGGGCGCTGGATGGGAAATTGACAACTGCGCCGGTCTTAAACTAGCAAAGATGCTCGCGTCTGGCTTTGCGCTGCACCGGGGACAAGATAGGGCCCTAGATGTCACACTCACTTTGAATTGGCCTTAGTAAGGGTTTTTGAACTGAACTGAATTGAGGCTCACAATATAAAAAAAGTCCTCAGTATGTATTTACATGTGGCAGTAGTGAACAATGGTAACTGAGAGGCTGCAGTCAAATGATGTTCTCCTGCTGCAAAATGGAAAGACTAAGATCTGTTACAGCCCTGACAAACAGTACCTTATCAAGAGAACTGAACAGCAGGGGAAATGCATGTTGCATGATTTATGTGAGGCAAAACAAGAATAAAACATATTTGCACTGTACACTGAAACAAATGAGGTTTCACTCTATATTGGGAAAATCAATACAATAACAGACGCTTCGCACCCTGTGTGCATGCGTAATAAGCACTACATCCCGCACTGTTACAGTACTCTCAGGATACAGCCGGCAAAAAGTTACGTAATATAATATCAGTAACCTTTTTTTCCTTTCGTTTTAAATTCCAATCTCGAGCCTCTCATTTGGGATTTGGTTTGAAGAGTGGGGTGTTAAGTACTAAAACTACAGTTCAGAAGAGGCTTATGTTAAAAGAGTCATCCTGAGACACCCACCGCCTTAAAAAGTGTGTGTGGGGGGGGAGACAGAGAACTGTGATGCTATCACTTCTCTCTCCCCCCCCCTGCACACACAGACACACACACACACCCCATCCATCCCCACCTGCCGTCAACTTGCATGCACCTGTCACAGACTTATACAAATACTTATAGCTGCTGCGAGACGAGCAGGCAGGCAAACACCTCAGAGGGAGGACTGTGGGTGGGCAGGTGTGTAGGTGTGTTTGAAAAGAGAGGGAGAGACAGAGAGGAGGGGGTGGGTGGGGGGGGGAGGGGGGGAATCACAGAGAGTGACTCTAAGGCAGAGAAAGAAAATAAGTCAATGATAGAGAGAGAGCGAGAGAGATGGGGATAGAAAAGCGCGATTAGGTTGCAAAGCGGTAACATCTTCCGAGCGTTCCCCTATCAGTGGGCGACAAAGCGGAGTGAAGCCCAGGTATTAGCCTTCCTTCTCTCTTCCTGTCTCCCCCACTCCCCCCCCCATTCTCCCGCCGCGTACCTCCTCTACCTGCCGCCGTCTATTTTAAGCCATTCCTTCAACGCAGCGTGTCAAACAAGCCTGAAATCCCTGCTAATACTAGTTATCCCTGAAACACTGATCTTACTGTTTGGCTTTTAGCTTAGACAAGTCCCCACCCCCACCTCACCAACCACGAGGGGAATAAAGTTAAGGAGAAAAAAGTGTTTTGACAGTGACTTTACATTTTGAGCTCATTAAATTCCGGGATCTGTCTCACTTCTACCTGGATCTTTTTTTTTTCTTTTTTTTTTCTTTTTTTCAGAGATAAGCCAAATTAATATGAACTCGCCAGGGCCAGGTTTTAAATGCTTTGTGTTATCCAAAGCCCTGCGCTCCATCTCCATCTCCCTCTCGCTCGCACACTCTCAAAGTTATCACGGGGCTCGTGATAGCCTTTAAACAAGCAAGGTGAAGTGCTTTAATTAAAACGAGCAGCGTTCCATGGGAAAAAGGGAAAGGGAAATGGAGAAGGGGTGAGACTTCATAATTCATCATACCAAAGGGGCTTTCCCACCGGGTGCTAAAGGAAGAGGAAGAAGAGCTAACATCTCTTAAGTAGAGGCATAAAAGATGGCCACTTTAAAGGGATGCACGGCTTCCCGTGCGCAGAGCACACACCTCGGAGACAGAAAAATAAAGCCTTTTGATGTACGGCTGCTCATAGGACACGGTATACTCTCCCTGCTGAAATCTGGCATGTGCAGTAGTGGAATGTGGAAAGTACACATTTAAGGTACTTGTACTTTACTTGAGTCTTTTCTTGTCATGCCACTTTCCAGGCTATTTCTACTCCGCTACATTTCAAAGAGAATTATTGCACTTTTTACTCCACTACATTAATCTGACAGCTTCAGTTACTGGTTACTTTACACATAAAGATATATGCACACAAAACACATAGTTTATGGAATATGATGTTTTATTATTAATGAAACTACCCGACAATATAACGGCCTACAAGTCCAGCTGAAATGATTAGACCAAGACTTGATTGACAGAAATGTTTGGATCGTTTTACACTCTAATACTTTAAGTATATTTTTCTGATGATACTTACATACTTTCACTTGAGTAGTATTTTCAATGCAGGGCTTTTACTTGTAAAAGAGTATTTTTATACAGTGCGGTATTAGAACCTTTACTTAAAGTGCTCATATTATGCTTTTTGGCTTTTTCCCTTTTCTTTATTGTGTTATAGATCTTTTTTGTGCACGTAATAGGTTTACAAAGTGAAAAAGCCCAAAGTCCACCCCAAAGGGACCTATCATCTCCAACAGAAAACACTGTTCACAAACTGCTCCAAACAGCTCTGTTGTAGTCCAGCCTTTACTTCCGTGACACACGCTCAGTAGCGGAGTGGCAATCTGGAGAGTGGGCCGGTAGTGTTTCGAGGACGTGAGGGTCGGTCTGATAATAGTTATACACATCAAGTTCTTAGCAACACCATCCGGTGGCCTGGTGTGCAGCCGCTGCCTGCTGGTCAAACTGTGCAGCCTCTGCTCAACCCATACGGCAGGACGCAGCAGCCTCTTATTTCAATACAAACACAGGCTAATCAGAAAGCACTAACGAAGTGCAGGTCCCAACCATGTCTAGGACTTTCAGAAATATAGGGGGATCAGTGAGCGGGCCCTCCCCAAATAGCATAGCCCTGGTCGGCCTATGACGTAAAGCCGTCGAACACCTCTTTTTTTTCCTCATCACGTTTGGAAGTCTATCGGTAACGTTAACAGACAGTGTGTGAGTCTAATGATGGAAAGCCAAAAAAGAAAAGGGAAAGGTGGGCGCTGAGAAGTTGTTCATTGTGTGTTGTTCATTCAGTCACACCCTCATTCACACAGAAGTGTGATGCCTCACTCTGTAGCTAAAACAGAGAGCTCAACACACAGGGTGAAAAGAGGAGCTGCAGCAATGTGCAGTACGACAAATATATGGTGTTTTTTGAAAATTAAACCATGTAAACATATTCTGGTACAACCTCTAAATACAATTATAAACCTGAAAATGAGCATAATATGAGCACTTTAAGTAAAGAATCTGAATACTTCGTCCACCACTCCACATATGGCTGGTATCGCTCTAAAAGGTAGTGACACAAAATCAAGATTCAAAATGGGTCTGTGTGCTTCTTTTGATGTTAAGTGCAATGGTGCACTTAACATCAGGGACAGCCCCCTATGCAGGCCGTGTAAATCAATCTGCGCTATATTGCTCCAAACTTTATGCAATATACCCTCAGCTTTCATTGCTTCTGTAATGCACATTTACATACTACACAAACATGCACGGGTAGCAGCATGTCCACACACACACACACACGCACGCACGCACACACACACACACACACACACGCACACACACACACACTCACATAAGAAATCTATTGAGTGTATTTCTCCTTGCCAATGATTTTTTTTTCCCTGAGTCAAAGATAATACAATTCCTTTTTTTTCTTACTTCCTTACAATACATCTTTCAGTTCTGCCTTTTGCGTGCATGAAATTCATTTTCTAATGGAAATATTTGTTTTGTAAATCAAATATGTATTATGCACAGAATGCAAAGCACAAATTAAATTATGTTAATGAAATGAAAGAGATATGAAATGCATATTTCATGGACAAAACATAACCCTGCCGAACAGCCATTTCTTGATAAAATCTTTAAACACAATCTCATTCGGAGAAAGACATATTGCCATGGCAGATAGCACCTCATTAAAATGGTCTCCTTTAATATCAGTGCTTAGTATATATGGGATTGTAAATAACCACTGGGGAAGAGGAACCAATAATGAAATACTGTCTTTAATAGCTTGCCATTGATGTCAGCATAAAAAGCCTACTAGAGGAATATTGGAAATTGGGTGTGCACACACATATAGTCAAAAGCTGTAAATGATTGCATATTTAAATAGAGCTGACTAAGGAAAAGATGATATAGATATTAGTAATAGGCAGAAAATTATGCTGACCTTACATAATTTCACACACAAAAAAAGCCCAGACTGTTTTAAATTTTATATTGGTTACACTTAATGAATAATAGATTCTGTAGCTGTTGTGCAGTCCATGATGTTAATAAAAGCCTAAGAATAGGAGCCCTTCTCTGCCCGGTCGACTAGCAAATGAACTAGACTGGCTTTTCAGCAGAAATAAATACAGCAATAAATACAAAAGGAGGGGGACAGGGTGATGGGGAGCTGGGGGGCTGGGGCAAAGAAAACGAGCGAAAACAGGGAAGAGAGAGAAAAAAGAAAGATACGGTAATAGATAGAGGGAGGAAGGTGTAAATAGACGGAGGGAAACATGGAGACGAGGCAGAGAAGAACAGCAGGGAAACAGTGAGGACTTTGCTGCAGCATGATGGAGGGTAGCTGAGGCTTGTAACTGGACTTCACCGAGGCTATGCGTAGAGTTCAACAGTGACCGTGCACTTTGTTAACGGAATCAGTAGTATACCCTGCACAGGTACGCGCATGCACGTGAGGTCCTTACGTGCACGCGCGTACCCATGCCAGTTGATTGTTAAGCGCACTACTGTCTAGCGTTGTGATTGGTCTATGTCATCAGAAGGGACAAAATAAGGAATTCTTATGAGAACATAAGAAAAAGATTGATATTTGAGAACGATGACCAACAGTCTCTGCCCCTCTCCTGGACCCTCTATAGACCTAAAATCGTCAGACACAAAGACTAACAAAATGGTGGGTCTAATTTGTAGGTGCTAATTATATGCCAAATTAGTTAAAATATTTTATTTTTTTATTTTTATTTCTTTTTTGCTACTGTGATTGTAATGTGTGCTTTTTGTCTTTCCAGAAGATCTGGAGTGGTGTCATTTGTCCCCCACAAAGTTCCCTAACTCCACTGGGTTATTTGACCCCCTGAAGGCATCCGGCTCTCCTCAATCCCTTTCATCTTCATCATCATCATCATCATCATCATCATCATCATCATCATCATCATCATCATCATCATCATCCCCCCTCTAAAGCCGGAACACTTCCTCCCACCCCCACCTATGACACCTCCTCTGCCTCCTTCTCTATTGATCCGCTCCCCTCCCCCTCAAACATGTGCATATCCGTCTACCCCCTCAACATGTGGTGTATTACAACAGGATGATGTTGGGGCATGTTCGGACACAGTGACGCCTGATCAGCCGGATGGGGCGTTGTCATCGTTGTTTATAGATAGCGTTAAAACAGCGTCTCTACATCTTCTTAACATTGTTCTTTACCAGTATTTGGAGGAGCGTTGTTATGGCTATCAGATCAATCATCCGAGCCAGAAACAGCATGACTGTATAGAAGGGCTACCAGAACACTTCTACGCTGTCCACTTTGAACAGCTTATGAAAAGACTATTGACTGATAAATTAATTGGTGTTGTGCAGCGTTTTCTGTCCTTTAAACATCTCAAGGCTAATGAGGGTAGAATCCTTGGAGTAACAGAAACAGTTTTGTACGAGTTAAAAATGGCTGAAGATGTCACGAATAAAATCAGTGCTATGTATGACTCTATGATAGGTGATGATGTGGTTAAAATAGCCGAAATTAGAGAGATTGGTGACTATTGGAGAGATTTATATGCTAGAAAGAACTAACAGTGTGAAAATATGGGGAATTGTTTACGCATAATATATAACCATATCAGTGAGCAATATCACATATCTCGTATATCTGGTATTTTAGATCAAGCCATTGCTAATAACGTGAATGATGTTACAAAATACCAATGTAGGAGTGTTGATGTAGATCGTACAGAGGTGTGTGGGTTAGAAAAATTGATGGTGCTTGTAAGAAGACAACATAGCGCCACTCCTTGGGAGAATCTGTTACAGATGTTATTATCAATGTTAATGGTACGAGAGAGTATAGTGGAAACATTTTGCGATGTCATAGCTAACATTACACACGATTTTAAGATGTTGAAAGTTTATCACCTACTTACTATGTATACAATGCTTGTAGACACTGTGAGTTTGTATGTGAAAGAAAAACACTATACCGACGTCTTACAGGATTTGCAAAAACTACATATATTCATAATCAGTAAAAGCAATGTATCTGAATTAGTCAAGATACTATCTATGATAGAAGCGGTTTCTCAGTCTTCATGACTGATGTGTGTATGAATGTGAAATAAAAAAGGATGACGTAATACTATTGTGTTCATTTGTGTTTTAAATGAATCATGGAGAAGGTTATGCAAAAAATATACTATGATCCTGCCCACCCAGGGGGATTAGGAGGTGTACACAAGCTTTGTGATTCCGTCAAAGAATGTACCGGCTTGTCTCCATCGATCCCCACGGTTAAAAAGTTTCTCTTGAGGCAGGACGCCTACACTCTACATGCACCTGCCTTGAAACATTTCCCCAGAAACAGGGTGATTGTTAATGGTATCGATAAACAATTTCAGGCTGATCTGGTTGATATGTCGGAATATTCTACGGAAAACGATAATGTGCAATATTTATTGACATGCATTGATGTGTTTTATAAATATGCCTGGGTATTAGGGCTTAAAAACAAAAAGGGTCCCACTGTCACAAGTGCCTTTAAAGAAATATTGGAACAAGGACGCATACCTCTGAAACTTCAAACAGACGCCGGAAAAGAATTTTATAATAAGGTTTTTCAAAAATTGATGACTCTATATAAAATTCATCATTTTTCAACATCGAACAAAACAAACGCAAGTGTTGTTGAGCGTTTCAATCGGACTTTCAAAACCAGAATGTGGAGATATTTAACGGCTGTTAACTCACGTCAATATATTGATGTGTTACAAGATATGGTTACTGCTTACAACTCTGCATACCGTAGTTCAATAAAAATGACTCCGTCCGCTGTGTGTAAAGACAATGAGAAAAAAGTAAAGGTTACGAACAATCCTTTACAGATGAGTTTTTTACAATATCAAAACGTATAGGTAGGACTCCTCCTGTTTATATACTAAAAGACAATAGTGGTGAGCCATTGACCGGGACCTTTTTCGAAGCAGAGTTACAGGCTGTAATTGTAGACAAAAACAAAGTGTTTAAAATTTAGAAAGTGCTGGCTAGAAAGAAAACAGGTCATAAAAATCTAGTACTTGTGAAATGGCTAGGATGGCCTGAGAAATTTAATTCATGGATCTCTGAAAAAGACATAGTTGATGTAAGATAATAGAGTGGGTCAGGCTCTTAAAACTAGTCATTGTGATTTGTTAGTTAAAGATGTCGGAGCTATGAATAAGAACGGGTTTTTTGTTACGCTACCTAGTAATGCGTCACCCATAGTTTACCCAAATAATAAGATTTGGCAGTTCAGAACAAAACTGGCAAAACCACTCATATTACATCAGGCGTATGAAGTGGGTCTTATCGAAATACAATATCCCAGGGTCTGGAATAGTTTCACTGAGAACGATTCCAAGATTGAATTCTTCGACACAAAAACGAAACTGATCAATAAGCTAAGGCTAAAAGTTGGCTCTTATAATACGATCGCCAGCATTGTTAAAGAATATAATATGAAATGTGCGTCTAACCCAATCCTAGCCCACATAACTATGAGCCACAACCATATCACTAATAAGATATTTTTCACGGGGGGAGATGGATAGCATATTGTGTTTAAGGGACGTCTGGCTGAAATTCTAGGGTTCATTCTAGTCACGACGTTCGAAATCCACGTTGGACCCCATTTGAAATGTATAGCCCCACACCCTGCCGACATTCATGGGGGCCGTTATAATATATTTTATTTATAGTGACATTGTGGACTACCAGCTAGTCGGGGATAGTCACGTACCCCTGCTACGCTGTATAAATATCTCTGATGAAGCCAAACGTATACCCATTTTGAGTTACGACAACCCTCACTACACATCATTGTCGCCCTCCACTATTATGGACATTCAAATAGATCTACGAGACGACCAGAACCAGCACATCCCTTTCTCATACGGAAAAGTAATTGTCAAACTACATTTTAGACCTGTGAAACAACATTAAAATGATGCGGAAAGCGTACACGGCTGATGATGGAAGGTATACTGCCTACTAAATGAACAAGGCCGGTGGAGACCTGCCTGGGTTCATAGGATCCACCACACAGTACGGGCTCGGTTTAGGAGGTGTCTTCAGAACTCTATTTCGAATGGCTGTCCCTCTTTTAAAAAAGGGGTTTAATATAGCCAAACCTCATCTGAAAACAGCAGCCACAGGTATCATCGGGGATGTGGTGTCTAATGTTCGCAATACCATAGCATCCAGACAACAGGGAAATGGTCTCATGGTGCGCAGTCGAAAAGCGTTAAGAAGAAGACTATCAGGATGTGGGCATAACCCGTCGGTGTCTAGAAAACGTAAAACCACAACCAAAAAACGAAGAGTAGTCAAAAAGAAGACAGCTTCCAAAAGACGCAGAGCTCCGACACGACGCTCTCGGGTCTTAGCAAAAGACATATTCTAAATTAAATTTTAGGAAATAATCATGTCATTCATTCATAATCAGTCGGAAGAGTGTGTGAAGACAGAACTGGACCTATTTACTGTCCCGTACACCCAAACATCTATCGAAAAATCAACATTTCTAGAAGTTCCACCCATGTCCGCTCTAACAGACAGTGGGCCTATAGAGTTTTTCATATCTGCTAGTGGTGAAGACTATTTAGATCTGAACGATTCATATCTGTACACATGTGTGAGGATTACAAATCCTGACAGCACCTTGCTGGCTAATGCAGCTGATGTGGAGTTTATAAACTATCCTGGATGCAGTCTTTTTTCCCAAGTAGATATAATGTTAGGGGAGAGACTGATTACCCAGTCTTCAAATACGTATCCGTACAGAGGAATTATTGAATGTTTGCTAAACTATGGAAAAGAAACACTGGAAACACAGTTCAGCACTGGCCTATTTTGTAATGAGACTGGTGGAAAAATGGAGGAGACATCTATTACAGGAGATGATTTGGGGTTAGAGCAAAGGGGTGCATACACTGGTGAAAGCCGTATTGTGGAATTAATATTACCTATACACACTGACTTGTTTTTTCAAGAAAAACTTTTGCTAAATGGTTTGGACATCTTGCTAAAATTCATCAGGTCAAAAGACGACTTTGTACTAATGACCCCAGGAAATGTTCAATTCACAGTGAAAATAATGTCTGCTAGTCTGTTTGTAAAGAAAATATCAGTGTCTCCTACTGTGAGACTAGCCCATAGTAGAGCTCTACAGCATAATAATGCTAAATATTCTATTGACAGAGTAGCCATAAAAACATTTTCCATACCGGCAGGGTCGAGGATTTGTAACCAAGAGAATTTATTCATTGGACAGATACCAAAATTCGTAGTCTTGGCTTTTGTTGATAATGAAGCATACACTGGTTCATATGCTCGTAACCCTTTTAATTTCGGGCACTATGACGCTGAGTTTATAGGCCTATACGCTGACGGACAGCCTCACCCTGCACGGCCTTTTCAACCCCATTTCCAAAGAGGACAATATGTGCGTGAATATTATCAGATGGTGGAATCAACAGGCTGTCATTTAAAGGACCGTTCATTAGCCATAACACGATCAGATTTTGGTGATGGCTACACATTGTTATGCTTCAATCTTGAACCCGATGGTGGATTGGCCGGCAATGTATCGCTGATTAAGACAGGCAATGTGAGATTGGAAGCACGTTTCCGACACCCACTCCCACGTACGGTGACCCTTAACTGCTATTCCGTTTTCAATTCTGTAATCGAAATATCTAACCGAAGACAAGTCCTTTTGGATCACTATTAGTATGAATACAATAGAGCTCAATAGTGCTCTTAGAAAAAAAATGACTAGAGACACAAATTTCTTAGGAGTAATGCCATGTGATCAACTGCCAAAAAACATAATTCGTAAACTACCTGCAATGTTGGTGGTAAATACGCACCCTAGTGATAAACCTGGTCAACATTGGCTGGCTATATACCTTACTGAAAACAAACATGGCTTGTTCTTTGATAGCTTTGGACACAGTCCTACTGCTTTTCTGCCAGAAATTAGCCATTTCCTCTTAAAGAATTGTGTGGAGTTGTACCATTCGGGGGTACAGGTGCAAAATAATTATTGTACAACCTGTGGGCAGCACTGTGTGTTCTTTTTATGTCATATTCAGAAAAAAAATCCTTATACAAAAGTATTGAACATGTATGGTCCTAATCTTGTATGCAATGACACAATGGTCAGCCATTTTGTTAGCAGAATACATCCTGATGTGTGTCACGACCAGAATTTTAAATGTGTACAATGTTCATGCGCTACCTATAGGTAAAAAAGTGTTGTGCAATGATGTTTTTCAATAAAGAATGTAGAATATATTGATCTTACAATGTCTTAATGTTTTATTCCTTTTATTATTTTTTAGAGCTACACAGAAAAATGCATTCATCAGATAAAATTAATATAAAAAACACATTCATTTAATGTTACAGGTTACATCCAACACTGTCTTTTCACATCCTTGAGTAAAGAAAATACCCCTCAATAGAAAAATAATAAAAAAAATAGGTTAAAAAGGAAAATATGAAATTATTATAAAACACATCCATTTAATCTTACAGGGTACATTCAACAGTCTTTTCTTGTTTTGTCGCATCCTTGAGTAAAGAAAAATATCCTCAATAGAAAAATAATTTTAAAAAAAATAGGTTAAAAAGGAAAATATGAAATAATTGTAAAACACATTCATTCAATGTTACAGGTTACAGTCAACCCTGTCTTTTCTTGTTTTGTAGCATTCTTGAGTAAAGAAAAAAGAAACTCGTAAATCAGAAGGGGGGCTATGTATAAATGCAGGGGCAATCCTTATGGCTCTGCGAGTGTGAGGGGTACGTAAATCAGTCATTGATGGTTGTGTATTAGTTTCAGTCTGTGCACCTGTTTTAAATGCCTCAATAGAACTGCGTACCATTGTGTTTGGGATTACAGATAGCGGCACATTTAAGCTAGCTAACATTTTTAAAAATATGTTCCAACCTTTTGGTCTTGAACGGTCTGAAACATATTATGCGTTGTCACGCTTTTCAGTAGATCATACAGATAACTACCTGGCACAGGCTTATCTTCAACAACGATTTCCACATTATTTGACCACGCAATCTTATCATTATTACGGGATAACGAGGTGATTATGTATTCAGCGTTGCGTTTATTCCTGGAGGGCATATGCGCCAATACTTCTGCTCTTATCATATTGTCTTGTACGAGAGCGTCTTGTGACTCAACCTTTGAGGCATCAGCCTTTGAGGTTTCGTCGGGTAGGGATAATGTAATCACACTTTTCTCACGCTCACCCTGTTTCACAACGGCTAGGTATCGCTGCAGAATACTGGAATATTTTTTTAGCTTTTTCATATACATCGATGTCAGGCTGTTTCAATATATCACTCATGGCTCGATCCAATTCATTTTGTACAGACTGTCGCAGAGACACATTTGAGGAGTCAGATGTTTGAGGCTGATGTAATGTCGCTAATTGATTTTGAGGAACCAGAAACATTTTCTGTGTGTGTTTCATTTCAATTCCTGTTGATAAGACTTGCTATGAACGGGATTGCAGCCCCTAGTAGAGGCAGTAGAAACCCTCCTATTTGGTTGATTGTCAGCTATTAGTCTAATAACTTTCTTCTTCTTTAACAGCTTGTACTGAATATTAGACAGTGGTATGTTACCTCTTAACACATTCAAAGCTATTTCACAAACAGCATTAATAAAGTCAGGGCTAGCATTGCTCACAATAATACCTCTTGCTCTGGGTGATGCCTTATGTAGCATGTGTAACATTGTAAAATTCCGTTCCATTCGGCTTGACATTATTACAATCTCTGTTTTCTCGGGACATATACAACCTGCTGAGGCGATAGCAAAGCGGTTCTGAGTCTTAAAATATTGTGGGTTGTGGATTTATAATCTATCAGGAGATAGCCATACGGGGAACTTGTGGCATCGTTGAAACTCTCTAAAAAATATTTAGTATTTCCAGGGAAAACATTTGGCGTGCCAGTAAGCTTATCTGATGCTAGATCTCAAGCATTTTTGAAAAGAATCATATAGTTTGTGTTCAAACTGATTGTACGACTGGCTTTGCCTTGAATAAACAGATTCTGCACTAAGTATATACAGCTGAGGTTTCGGTGGTGGACATACTTTGTGAACACGTGTTGTACCTCTAAATTACCACTAACTTCATTCATAAGGTCATCAATCACTAGCAGATTATTCTTAGCAGGTGGAAGAAGCGTGTCGTCGCTAAGTGAATCAGGGATACCTTCCACAAAATTTATATTCACTGTTTTCAGCAACTGATCATATACCGGCTGCCAACACGAATATTGTATACAATGTTATCTATTTTTTGTGAAATAACAGCGGACATGTTTTCAATAATGTCTTTGACAAAATATGTTTTCCCGCAATTAGAAGGACCACTAACAACAACACTGAACGGGTGTTGTAACCTACCATCAAATCCCGCAACATGCCTATTGTTATTACTAGTAGCCATAAGGGACTGTTGTATAGTCGCGGAGTAAGCATCGTTTGTTGTAAACAACCTGTACTTTCCGAGTCAGCGTGTCGTTTTTGAGATGAAACTGTTTTTAGTCGCGTTTTATTGTGAATGCATTTGTGGTCAGTTGGTTAGGAGTCTGCTTATTGGTCACAAATGATTGAACAAGCCCAATTAAAGATTTGTCTGTAACCACTTTGGCATTAGCTGCATTTCGGGTTACACCCTTGCATTTAACCTGTGTATGTCCTTGCGCCGTCCTATAAGCATAGCATTTAGGACCCCCCGCAAAGATACTCTGTTATATAGTCCTCTGTAGGAGCCCCGCAGACTTGGGCGCTGTTTAGTTCATCAGTTAATTCTCCAAGGTAAGGACCTAGAGAGGGGATTCACTCATTGCCTCTGGTTGTGAAGACAATGCTGTCAGTGTCACAGTACAAAATACGTTCATGTAGCTTATCCATCAAATCATATAGCGCCAAGCGTGCATAGGCTGTGGTCATAGCTCCTATAAAAACATTCACATCTTTTATTCTGGATACTTGACCATCTGTGTACAGCCACTGTACAATCGCTACATCTGGTGAGATAAAAGAGAATTGGCGAACATCAAAAGTGTCGCTGAACATGAGCTGTGTGAATTGGGTTGGGTCTGTTATGAGTTCAGCAGTCGTCATGTTGTTGCGCATAGGAAATCAACCCCAAATATTGTCAAGAATCAATTTATTTGTGTTTCTGACTGCTTTGTTTACACATATCTTGGAAGGAGCAAGACGTATGCCTTCGTGTACATAATAGTCATCTATGTATTTTTTTCGTCTTCCGTTTTGATATGACCGGGATATCCTGAAGCTTTCTTGCATTTAAGAAATGTCTTAACATAGGCTTTAAAAAGCTGGTCCGATTTTTCAGGGAAATGCCAAACCTCTACGATTGAAACAAGCTTGTAACCTTTTGCGATGGCTTTTTGTAATTCAAACGTCACCCACACACCAGACAGCTGTTGCTCTTGGTCGCTATGTACGCACGGTGTTGTCTGATTCATCTGTATGGCACACACAGCACATAGCGGGAACATCAGTTTACCGTTACAGTGATAGGGCAGCACAAGGTGATACAGTCCTCTGTGGGGTACAACCGTACATTTCACAATACCAAAGTATGTGTTTATGTCATCAAAGTCCTTGTGTATTATTTGAGGATGCCCTATTGGATAATCTCTTTTGGACTGAACAGACGGGTACAAACTTGTAAAATCATAGTATCTGATTTTCTCATGATTTCCTACCTTGTGGTACAGCTTCATAGCATTCGTCCGGTCTCCAAAGAGGGCTTCTCGAGGATTGAGACGCGCAGGCTTTTCATATGTTAACATGAACTCCTTAACGTCTGGATTATTGCACACATCCTTACGCCAATCACATTCCCACATCACCACAACCGTTAGCCCATACACATTTTTTAGAGCAGTCACTCTGTTATGGAACTCTATGTGCAGCTCGCCCTGTGTGTTTTTTTTTTGTTGAGAGGGTTGCTTTCAGCTTGGGCGTAGCACTTATCACAGCCGTGAAAGAAGCAGCCGTTAAATTCATAACATGTGTTTGTGGCTTCACAATAGCCATCTACAAAGAACTGACCAAATGACTTTTCACCTCTGTTCAGAGCGTGCTGTATGTCAAGCCCCCCTCTGCTTGCAACATACTCCAGCCACTGTATTGAAGTGTCAGAATACGTCTTGTTTTGCCTAATGTAAGCATCCTCGTACGTCAGAGCTACAGCATCTTTGGGGAGGAACAGCGTTTTAAATACACCCATACAGGAGGAGGTCATTGTAGCATATGCAAACAGATCAAGGCCTGTGCACTCACGGAAGGCCTCTCTGTATATTTTGCATGCTTTAAGCAAAACCATGACATCGTTAACACAATAGGCGCACAGCTCTTTTCAAAAGTCAAAGGGTGTATCGCAGACCGTTGCGTACCAATCCATGAACGTTTTCTTAGACTCGTCAGTCATAGCATCATAACCATATAGAGCTGGTGGAGGATATGGTCCTATATACTTCTCATTCTCTGTTGAAGGCGTGAGGGGAGAATCCCTTGAGAAGATCTGAGAAACCCATGGCTGCAGGGGTTTTAGATAGAGCCATTGGGATAAAACTGAATGAGTCTATCCAACGCTGATTGTAAGTAGAATCGTTCATCAGAAGCACCCTAGAACCACGCATAGTAATACTTGGACAAAGTTTCTGACTCACCAGATACTCTAAAACTATGTAACTGTCAAAACCTGAGGCATCGTGTGCTATAAAAGTATAGCCTTTGTATTTCTCCTGCCTGTAGTTCTGAATGAATGATGCAACACAGTTTTATGTTTCGTAGCAGTTTTTTTTACCATTCATATCCATGATACATACAAAATTAGCTTCATGTCTACCACCAATATAGCGCGTTTCGAAATCCTAAAAGAGATACTTATCACTGCTTTCTTCGCGTTTGAGGGGCTGTATAAAGCACTCGTGCGTTGTTAGCCGATATTTTGACATTCACAATATTTGATTCGGTCGCAGGGTATGAGGCGGTGTTTCACATCGGGTTTTTTATGGTTTTCAAAACACTGTTGCGATTTGCATATGCGTCTACAGTCTGCGCATTTAATAGTTTTATTAGGTATACAAGCAGAGTAACATACATTACAAAGTAAACTAAACCTGTACTCCAGAGCATTCTCGTAGGTCTTGCAACACCCATCGCAAACGTACGAAGCTCCGAAAAAAGATGTTTTATTTACAATGAGATAATAATGCTCGTTATCCAGGCTGTTTTCACATGCGTTGTGCGTTTTGAAGATCTGCGTTTTTTTACAGCCGGCGCCATGATGGAATATTACAATTTTCATTTTCCGATGTTTCTGAAATCTGTCAACATCAGAGAATGAAACCGTATGGGTATCTTCAAACCCCAAATCCCTATGTAGCTGTTTTGCATAATTTATCTTCTCACTCGGTGACAATCTGCTGTTTACATAATGTGCCAGACAGAGAGCAAAGCAGAGATTGTCATTGCCATTGTTATTCTCTGGATTGTATGAAGCATTACCTTTTGCTGACAATATTTGATCGTAACCAATGCTTCCTAGTTTTCGACGGCCACCAGGATGCCCTCCCGACATATTACGAGCTATTGTCACAATTAATTCTAAAGCGTCATCGGTCAGTGAATTATCGTTACTTTGCATAGCTTGTGAGACTTGCTCCAGAAATGTTTCTGTGTTATAACCATTGTTTGAGTTCAACATTGTTTGAATAGAGACATCTACGGCCGGTCCCCTTAACTCAACATTTAAAACACTGTCCTGTGTTGCATTGTCCAAAGCCCTCTCTATTAAACCTGTTAGGGTGCTATACACCCGACCAGGCACACTGCCAATATCTGTCAAATCAATATTTCGCAGGTCGACATCTTGACGAAATTCAGTAGCATTAAAAAGGGGGATCTGTCTGGTTGCTATTTATGGTGTTACCTTAGGAACTCTACCCTCCCCATGCTGCACACACCCCTGAGAATTTTCTGTGATTGCTGTAAGCGGTCTGTAAGTACTCGTGGACGGTTGCGGACTGACATGAGCACCAGTACAGGGACGTTTTGATGGCTGAACACTCGCAAAACATTCTGGCTGTGTATTGTTTGGATCTATGGAAAATGGAGCGGAATTTTGCTGTTGTGTAGCGCCAAAATTGGGCTGCATATTGTTGGGATATACAATTGAAGGACCATTATTTGACAGAGGGGTTGTAACAAACCCCTCTGATTATTGTGTTGCCCCACTGTCACTCTCACTATCGCTATCACTACGCATAGAGCACACCCAGGCTTCGAATATTTTTGTCTGTTTCTCACGCAATCGTAAAAAATCCTGAGGGCTGTGCGCGTGTAATCGTCCTCACAAGGCCAGTCTAGTTCTTCATCATCATCACTACTACTACTATTACTAACGTAGCACACACCTATCGGTTCAGATTTTGCTTTTATTTTTGGCTGGAGGAGCCATTTTGCAAATAATGTGTCGCTTTTATTTTTTTATTTTTTATATTGCACAACCTATAGACTGTTTTAATGCTTTTTTTCCTTGGTCTTTTTCATTATTTTTTTAAGTCCCATTAACAGAGGGGCAAGCAGTGTATTGAGAGAGTTACCATGACTGGACAGCGTTGTTCCAAAACCTGTGACCATGTCAATCAATAGTGTATTAGCGTCTTGTAGGGCAGCTACTTTATTCATAAGATCATCATGACTTTTTTGTAATTTGTTTAGTTCGGATTCTATTTGTTTAGAATGGGTTCCTGACGCTGTTTGTCGGAATGTTGTGTTGGCACAATACTCAAATAGCTCTTCACCCTGAAACAATGTGGTATGCTCAGAAACCTCTAGGGGAACACAGGGCTCCAAAAGATTGTTATTAATATAACTACGCTCTGGTTGATTACCCAGAAATGGATCATCACCCTCTAGTATATTTACAGGAATAGTTACTGAGGTATTACCAATGCTACGCTGATTATCTGACACAGTTAACGTGGGCTTGAATGATGGTCTTTGTCTATGTATGACAGGAGTGTCAGGTATACAGTTGTCGTTGTCATCATCATCATCATAGTCAAATTCCTCTCTACAAACGGTGTCAAGGAGTACATCAGAACAGTGTAAAGCACCTACATTATATTCAGGGACCTCCAGCAAAGATCCCACATTCGGATGGTGTGATGTATGCGTTGTCTCTGATAGGTCTGTGTCTTCAGAGCCTTCTCCCGCAGCTTCCCGATTTGGCTGCCGTGATGTATGCGCTGTCTCTGAGAGGAGTGTGTCTTCAGACCCTTCTCTGGCTTCTACTCCAAGAATTGTCTAGGGGTAATAACATATTTTCGTTAAATAAAGACACACACAACACACAGCACACTCATGCTTCAAACTTCCAACAAAACACAAACCTCAATTGATGTCCTTTGTAAAGGGGTAGCCCTTTGTCTCCTCTCATTAGAGACACTCCGGGGGGTATACGGCTCTGGGGTACTATGTGTGGAATACTCCGCAGGCGTCCAATGCAAAGACACAAGGTCTGTGACCGCTTTGAGCTGCTGAAACAAAGGAAAAGCCATTTTAACAATATATACATTACGTATGTATATATATATATATATATATATATTCTGTTAGATACAAACGGTTTCTCACCTCTGCATCAGTGTTAAGGGAAGGAGCACCTTGAACAAAGGTCGAGCGGGATCTTTTGGTCGGGAAACCTTCAGGGATTGTCTTTTCAGCCTGAAACACAACATTACATTACATTATGAGAAAAGACTTTTTTTAAAATACAACACCCTATTTTACTGATTTCTTTTCTTTTCAACTCACCCCAATAGAGCTCTTCTTAGATCTCTTCTTAGGCTTACGTAGACATCCGTTTCTGTTCCAAGGGGGTGACTGTGTGAAATCCCTCTCAGATGCCAAATGCAGACACACAAGGTCTGTGACCGTCTTTAGCTGCTGAAACAAAGGAAAAGCCATTTTAACAATATATATATACAGTGAGGAAAATAAGTATTTGAACACCCTGCTATTTTGCAAGTTCTCCCACTTGGAAATCATGGAGGGGTCTGAAATTGTCATCGTAGGTGTATGTCAACTGTGAGAGACATAATCTAAAAACAAAAATCCAGAAATCACAATGTATGATTTTTTAACTATTTATTTGTATGATACAGCTGCAAATAAGTATTTGAACACCTGAGAAAATCAATGTTAATATTTGGTACAGTAGCCTTTGTTTGCAATTACAGAGGTCAAACGTTTCCTGTAGTTTTTCACCAGGTTTGCACACACTGCAGGAGGGAGTTTGGCCCACTCCTCCACACAGATCTTCTCTAGATCAGTCAGGTTTCTGGGCTGTCGCTGAGAAACACGGAGTTTGAGCTCCCTCCAAAGATTCTCTATTGGGTTTAGGTCTGGAGACTGGCTAGGCCACGCCAGAACCTTGATATGATTCTTACAGAGCCACTCCTTGGTTATCCTGGCTGTGTGCTTCGGGTCATTGTCATGTTGGAAGACCCAGCCTCGACCCATCTTCAATGCTCTAACTGAGGGAAGCAGGTTGTTCCCCAAAATCTCGCAATACATGGCCCCGGTCATCCTCTCCTTAATACAGTGCAGTCGCCCTGTCCCATGTGCAGAAAAACACCCCCAAAGCTTGATGCTACCACCCCCATGCTTCACAGTAGGGATGGTGTTCTTGGGATGGTACTCATCATTCTTCTTCCTCCAAACACGGTTAGTGGAATTATGACCAATAAGATCTATTTTGGTCTCATCTGACCACATGACTTTCTCCCATGACTCCTCTGGATCATCCAAATGGTCATTGGCAAACTTAAGATGGGCCTTGACATGTGCTGGTTTAAGCAGGGGAACCTTCCGTGCCATGCATGATTTCAAACCAAGACGTCTTAGTGTATTACCAACAGTAACCTTGGAAACGGTGGTCCCAGCTCTTTTCAGGTCATTGACCAGCTCCTCCCGTGTAGTCCTGGGCTGATTTCTCACCTTTCTTAGGATCATTGAGACCCCACGAGGTGAGATCTTGCATGGAGCCCCAGTCCGAGGGAGATTGACAGTCATGTTTAGCTTCTTCCATTTTCTAATGATTGCTCCAACAGTGGACCTTTTTTCACCAAGCTGCTTGGCAATTTCCCCGTAGCCCTTTCCAGCCTAGTGGAGGTGTACAATTTTGTCTCTAGTGTCTTTGGACAGCTCTTTGGTCTTGGCCATGTTAGTAGTTGGATTCTTACTGATTGTATGGGGTGGGCAGGTGTCTTTATGCAGCTACCGACCTCAAACAGGTGCATCTAATTTAGGATAATAAATGGAGTGGAGGTGGACATTTTAAAGGCAGACTAACAGGTCTTTGAGGGTCAGAATTCTAGCTGATAGACAGGTGTTCAAATACTTATTTGCAGCTGTATCATACAAATAAATAGTTAAAAAAATCATACATTGTGATTTCTGGATTTTTGTTTTTAGATTATGTCTCTCACAGTGGACATGCACCTACGATGACAATTTCAGACCCCTCCATGATTTCCAAGTGGGAGAACTTGCAAAATAGCAGGGTGTTCAAATACTTATTTTCCTCACTGTATATATATATAAAATAATTTTAATTTAATAGTAGATAAATATATTTGATTAGATACAAAGGGGGTTTTTCTTACCACTGTATCAGTGGTAGGATCATTAGATACATCTTTCAGGGAAGGAGAGACATGAACAAAGTACGGGTGGGTTCTTTTGGGCGGAAAACCTTGAGGGATTGTCTTCTTAGCCTGAAACACAACATTACATTATGAGAAAAGACTTTTTTTAAATACAACACACGATTTTATCTGTGTTTTTTTTTCAACTCACCCTAATAGAGCTCTTCTTATGCTTAAGTCTGTGATCATTCTTAGGGCTAACAGCTTTCACAGATACGGCTAGAGAAGCACATGGCCTTCTATCATTGTTGATTTCAACAGTGTGGTCTATTGAGTAGCCATCTCCATTCCGGATCCTTTGTTCCGGGGTGGGTTGTCTAGACACAGCCACAGAATATATATATATATATATATATATATATATATATATATATATATATATATATATATATATGTATATATATATATAGGTGGCGCTCTCTGTTCAAAGAAAAAGGTTAAAGGAATGGCAATTCGGTTCGTGAAGCTTCATTTGACCATCACTAATTTCCAGGGCATGATGATCATGCCTAAACTTTAAATCATTTAAAAAATGCATACAAATGCATGTCTCCCTCAAAAACAATACATAGCAGGCGCCCGTATAGCTAAGGGTTCGACTCCGACCTGCGGCCCTTTGCTGCATGTCGTTCCCCCTCTCTCTCCCCTTTCATTTCTTCAGCTGTCCTGTCAAAAATAAAGGCTGAAAATGTCCCAAAAATGCTTTAAAAAATAAAATAAAATACATAGCAATCCGTAGGTTTTGTGACATTTTTAAATGCCTCTATTTAACATGGCAATGTATTGAAAAAGATCAACGTGTTTCGACTCATCTTCATCAGGCTCATTGGCATCGCTCTGTTCTCCTCTCCCCTCCCCTCCCTCTCCTCTTTGTCTTTTTCTATGGATATATCACTTCCTGGTTTTGGTTCCTGGCACAGTACAGGTGGTGTGTAAGTTAATGCAGACTAACTAACAATGACCCCAATGAAGATGTGAGTCAAAACGCGTCGGTCATTTTAAAATGCATGTAAAATAAAGACATTTTAATGTTTGCACAAAGCCCAAGGAGTGCATTAGGTTGTTTTTGAAGGAGACATGTATTTTTATAAATGTTGGAATTGAGATCCCTTTCCACTCATGCAATGAGCCCTTCACATGAGAGATAAACACAGTGCACCCGCAATATCCAAAGAGCAACCTGTGGTTGAATACAAGAAAAACCAAGAGGCGCTTCCACTCCTTCGTCTGCATTTAAAATAATATATATGTTTAGTTCGTAAAAGATGAAAAAAGGGGGAAAAAGTCAGTATAATTTTTTTTTGCAGCAAAGGTATTCCAACATCTAAGCATTTGTTAGGATCAGGACATATGGAAAAGGTGAAGCTCTAAAAGATGAATGCCAGGGTGCCATAGTGATTTCGAATACCTTTTATCCTAAATAAAATCAGAGTCACACAAGGCTTCTCTCTCTAAACACACACACACACACACACACACACACATACACACACACACACACACACACACACACATACACACACACACACACACACACACACACACACACACACACACACACACACCTGGTTTTTGAATCTATGTTGTAACAAGGGCATGCATGGCTATTACTAAACACCTTCCAATGTCACTGGAGTGCTTCATCCAGTAAAAAATAATCAGATTAACACTTTTTAATTGTGTTTTAGATAATTGTCATTCTGTTCCTCTCTTCATTCACAAAGGGGAGACGTGTGCGACACACATGGGCAGAGACAGCGAGACATGGGAGGGGAAGGAAAGGCGAGTGTGGGATAACGGTGTAAGAGAAAGGGATGAGAGAGAGAGATAGAGAAGTCAAAGAGATGGGCGAGGCACTGAGAGATAATACTGTACTGTACCGACTGCACAAGGACCAGAATTCATTTTGATTTTGTCTCCATTTGTGGTGTTTGTGGCACTCGTTGCTGAACTATTCCTGCACTGCATTTCCCAGAAATCACTTGTCAATCAAATCATTCCAGCACTGGGACATGCCTTTCTTTGGTTAGGTTTGATCTGCAGGGTGGCCTGTGTTTCTAACAGCTCTTTAGCACAGCATACTTTTATTCTCAAATAAAAGCTGATATCCTGATAACAACTTAATGAGAATCGAAGAAATTGCCGAGGGTGTGCCGGGAGATGTCTTTTGTTTTTCTTAAACATTACAGGAGAACTCCGGCTAATTTTTACCTGAATCTTGATCGCTAGATGTCTCCGAGTACTGTTGATAGGGAGAAAAAAAACGACCAAAATCGGTGCTAGCAAACTGGAGTTGCTGCAGCTAATGGCCAGAGCTCCCAGTTAGCTTAAAGGCAAGTTGTGGGGGCATGTTCTACAGAGTGCCTTTTTGCCTCTTAACAGACACAAAATGCAATTAAAATGTCTGTGCAACATGAACAGGGCCCTTACGTGACAACAAGATGCGTTTTCAACTCAGACATTGTGAAGAAACCGTTTAAATTCAAAGTTTGTTCTGTCACCTACCTCGTTTCGATCCTGTCGGTAGCTAGCTCGGCCTGCTAGCTGCACAGCGGAGTCCGGGATGAGGGGGTTCAGCCAGGTTTTGGTGATAATCATCACACAGCAGTTTTGTGTGTAGTCCAGTTTGCAAGCACCAATTCTGGTCGTTTTTTTTTCCTATCGACAGTATTCGGTGACATCTAGCGATCAAGATTCAGGTAAAAATCGGCCAGAGTTCATGCTAAAATTAGTTAATCTGACTTTAACTGCAAAAAAAAAAAAACCTGTTGGTGGGATGGATCCATGTACTATAAAAGCTCACATGGCTAATTCCTCAGCACTAATACATTATACAATAAATAATTCCAGTTGCTTCTACTTTGCCATTTTTTCAATCAGTTATAAGATACTGTCAACCAAACTTAACACTTTCTGCGGCTGTTTTACATTAAGAACTTACAAGCAAAGTTACCTAGTGTAACTTTTGAGCCACTGTGAGGCATGCAATGTGAAATATCTGTACAGGATTAATTGGGTTTTATTTACGGTACTTTAAAATCGAAGGAAAAAAATGGAAAAGTAGAACTGCAATACAGTATTTCAGTATTTCCCTTCATAATGTGCAGTTTTAATATTAATAATGCGTTTACAGCAGACATCTTAAATGGAAGGTTTTAAAAATCCATTCTTTTCCCGAGAATCAATATTTTTATTTATTTGCATACAAATGATTCACCTACATGTTTTCTGTTTATAATATGAAATAATGTGAAAGCAGAAAATCCATTATAAATGCGTTATGTACTTCTTTACAAATTAAATACATGTCAGACTGACATGTGACGTGCATTCTTCTTAGAAAACAATTAGTCTCACGATATATTGTCTCTAGAAGTGTATTATTCAACTTTTGATTTTTGTTAAAGAAGGAAAAGAAAATCACAATGCTATCGAATCGCAGTACTTTTAGATACAACACAAATCCAATCGGCACCCATGCATCATGAAATAGAGCTGTAATTCGGCTTTAAAAGTTAGGCCCCACACGGCCCGAGCCCGACAGAATTCGACAGAACAAGTAAATTTTGATTGACAGCTTTTTAAAAGCCAGAACCCGTTTACAGCCCGACATTATTCAAATGTGCGCACGCACACAGCTCTTTTGCCTTTTGACAAGAATTAGTCATTTCTACATTTTTTAACATCATTTATTCTTGAGTATGGTCGGCTATAGGCTGGAGGACTTAAAATAAGTCCTCCAGAGGCCAGCCTCCGTTTCACCTCCTCAGCATCCATTTTCGCGCTAATCAAAACGCATCACCTGACCTCTCATTCACCACGCAACCCGGAGCGCAAGCCCGAGCCCGTGTAAAATGATAGAAATTAAGACCGAACCCGTCGGGCAAAAAACTTCTTCTCCATCGTGAAAGAATCGAATCGGGACAAAAGCATATCGGCCCAGCCCTACTATAAATGTAATCCAGATACAAAACAAGTTCTTCTTGGATATTAAAAGCCACTGAGAGACTGCGGGAAGGAAATGAAGAGGATCTCTGGGTCCATGCAGAGTCTGTATCTGGTGGATAAGAAATCTCGGCAGGAGTACAAGGAGGAGGAGGTTTGTCGGAGAGTCAGTAGGGAGGAAGGTTCGTGGAAGAGCAGGCCGATTCTTGACAGGAGGTCACCACACTCAATCACTTCATATCAACCTCACATTACACACCTAATTTACCTCCCACTCCTCCTTTCCCCCCATTGCCCCTGAACGTCCCCTTTTCTCCTTACCCCCGCTGATTTCTCTTTCTCTCCTCACTCTTCTCTCCTCCCTCCACTTTTCACTTCCTCCTCTTCTTCACTGTTTTTCTGGTAGGACTGCCCTGAAAGTGGAAGGTTCAGGTGACTTTGCATTCTGCTCTTAGGATAAAAAATGTTCTTTTTGGTGTTTGACTCTTGCCTAAAATGATCTTATAGGCATTCATTTCACATGACATATTTTTGAGACAGTAATTGGCCTTTCAATAGGTGTGTTTCCATCCACCTCTTTTACTGTAACGCACATTTTGAGTAGAAACAGTAGAAACAGCATCATTTAAAAAAAATCTTGAAATATCACAGAAAAAGTTTTTATGTTTGCTGTTGTAGAAAAGTTGGTGCATCGCTAGAAGTAAAATATGACAAAGTGCAATGGAAATAAAGATTCAGCGAATAAATAATGATGTAGGCCTACATGCATGTTCAGTGTTTCCCACACAATTAGACCGGGGGGTGGGGACACGGATCATAGCCACTGTAGCCACTCCAACTCGGGTTGTTTGACCCATCCATCACCCCAACCAACCTCCTTACGCGGATTTTCAGTCTTTCATACTACTCACAACCATTGTATCTCTTAATACTACGTCATGTTACAGCGCCCCCAACCGAGCTGCTGCTATGCCCGGTGCGTTCCATTCAGACTCTACATGATGATTGCGTCAGTATCTGACTCTGAGAGACACCGACCAATCAGTATTTGAAGAGTTGGGAATGAGAACAGGTTGGGTTGTGGTCGTTTCCTAGCCTGGATGCCAGCCGAACTTAGCCCCGACCACAACATTTGAGGTCGGGAAGTTCGGTCTTGACTTGATCCGTTGTGGAGCAACTATGCTCGAACCAGAGCTGTTTGTTTACAAAAAATTTTAAATACGTGCATGTCGCGTTCCGACCGTGTTATTAAGTTCTGACAGGACCGACAAATGTGATAAGATTTGTTTGCTGTATCGTCGAGTTCTAATCCTAAACAGAGAACTTGTTCGTATATGCATTCACCTTTACTATTTCTCTCAAAAATGGTGATCGTGTTGGTAAGTACTCTGTGTATCCTTAAATTATTTTTACAACACCAAATTGTGAAATTGAAAATAAAAAAAAAATCTATAAGACCATCGGTCCATAGGGCCCTCATTAAAGCTATAGTGTGTAGTTTATGTTTCCCCCATGAGGAATTGTAAGTAATGACAACAAAACTGTTGGCGCGTACACATGATACAAGCCTTACGTGATTGTACACCGCCCCCACGCCTCCTCCACGCAGTTGCTATTAACCAAGGAGGACACGGAGTATTAAAAAAACATGATGGACTCAGAAGGGGTCATTATCTTCACTTGAGTTTCTGTGTGCGAAAGTCGCCAGACGACACAATCTTCTGAACATAGCCATACTGAGAAATACAGAGAGAGTTGTGTGGAGCTGATAGTCTTAATTAGCTTTGTAGCAACTCATTTGGCAATGGCTTGAATGTAACGGACATTCAATAATATCAAGAAGTTAGGCACTAAAGCTTTAAGACTTGAAAATATGACTATGTCTAAGTTTCCCACCGATCCACCCCACTGTAACTGTAGTTTAAAAAACGTAACAAATTATTCCCAGTGGCTTAGTCCTGGTGGGGGGCAACTCAGGCCCGGTGGGCCACCAGGCTTGCAATACACTGGGGGAAACCCTGTGATGATATCATGTGTGTAGCCATCAAGTGCATATTATAGACCCCATATACTTGGTTTGTGTATTAAAAGTTTGCTTAAAAAAGTCAGGTGGAGACAGACTTTCCAACCATCTCATTAACAGTTAGCTTTAATTAGATAGATAGCCACAGCTGCTTAAATCTTCTAGCAAGTTGTCAAATGACAGCCATCAGATAGACAAGCCTGCTTTTGTTTACTTATGAGTGAAATCATAGACCAATTTCTTAAAAGTAACTATGAATATTGAGTGGAGAATCTGCCTCTGTTATCGTTTTAGACTGCATATGTGCCATGCTAGAATGGAAAGCTTGGCAGGCAAAAGTAAATAAGGGGAATGGGGCACAACTGGGTCAAGTCTCTGCTACAGTACTTCATTATTAGGCACAATTAATATCTTTACATAATGGATAATGCTGCTACTCTTAGGATTTTGTCTCTCGCATTCAAAAGATTTCAGCTCAGCAATAAAATATGAAAAACTGCAGGATAATCAGAAGGATATCTTCCAACACTTTTTGGGTTTTTATTCTTCATGTATACTTTCAGACAGTAATTACACATATATTAGGCAGGTTTATTTCACATGTGCCGCTTGCTATTATGCATTTTTTGTTTGGCTACTCTGTGTTATACTCTATATTGATCCATGCTATGTTACTTCATTTTGTTTGTGATTGATTTTCTGTTGTCCTGAGAGACATGCCTGTGTTTAAAAGTCTATCATCAGAGTTCCAAGGTTTATGTTTCAAACACTGTGCCAAGGTGTCGGTTAGACATGTATGAATGGATTTGCAGGACATTTTGTTAAAAGGCTGGCCAAGGAACAAGGAAAAACTTCACTGCAGTGGATATGGTTCCTCACTGATTTGATGAAAGAGCACAATCAAACTTGAGAGGAGGTGAACCCTCTATTATTGGCCAACATGGAGACACTGGAGAGCTCATGCCTGTATTAGATATTAACACAGCGCCACATTTTTGCCAATTTGGTACAGTGGTAGAAAGGCAGCCCTATTAACTACTGAGCTAATGCACACCTGACTGACCATTTGGTGTTGTAAATAGTATGCTGAAGTAGGCATACAGGCAGTGACAAATTAAAGGAATACTTCATGGCAGGTAATTGAATGAAAGTTGCAAAGAAACTCCCGTACACGTAACGTTTCGGTACTAGACCATCATGGTACCAATCCGTTCTCACTCCCAACTCGTCAAATACTGACGCTTGGTCAGTGTCTCTCAGCATCAGATACCGACACAAACATCACTCTTTAGTGTCTGTATGGAATGCCCCCCTTGCAGAGCAGCAGTTCGACCGCGGCGCTGTAAGATGATGTAGTATTAACAGCAACAGCGATAGCGAGTAGAATGAAAGACTGTTTGTTTGGGGTGGTGGATGGGTCAAACAACAAAGGACTTTTCACCTGTGGCGGTGTGGAAAACCAACTTAGTGTTACATGGTGAAATTTCGGCCTACAGTGAGGAAAAAATCACTCTGATCCATGCTCCCTCTTAACACAAACCATTGCCCCCATCAGTCCTCTCTTCCTCCACACTGAGTATGGGAAACTTGGTAAATGTAGACAAAGGCCATATTGTGATGAGTTGACGCATCATTTCTGAGTGGAGGACAAGAGAGGAAGGAACAATGGCACAATGAATTCCCATTTTCTCAGAGACCCAGGAAAAGGAAAGTTCTGGGGGGGGGGAGATGTTCAAATTTAAAAATGGGACACTGCATATAGGCAATTAACACCATTCTTCTACTTTCTCTTTGAATCCTTGAAGAAAATACTGTTGAAGAAAGGATACCAACGGTAAATTTGGTGGTAGAGAGAGGTGACCTTGTTAGGTAATTAACATCTTATTCGGAGTTTAATTAGACAAACTAAATCAATTCAACCTAAGTATGAAAGGAGGGCGCCTCTGAAAACCGGGAAGGGAGAAGGAAGGTAGATTTTGTTTTAATTGTATGAAAGCATTAAAAATGCACCTGTTCGCCAGCAAATTGCCTCACTCATGGAAATCCACAGGGAGATGCAGCCCCTATTCAAAATAGCATCAAGTTGTTAAGATAGCTATTTATGTGCTTGGGTACATGGAAAAGGAAAAACAGAGGGGAGGGGAATCCAAATTATGTTCCTTGTTGTTCATAGTCCCCCTTGTTAGGGATTCTAAACAATGCCTGAGAAACTTTTTAGATTTAGCGCTTTGTGTCTCTGTTGGCTTGTCTCCGCCAGCCAAACCCTGTCTTAACCCCCTTTGGTGTGCAGCGAACAAACTCAACCTCCCCGCAATCATTTCCTTGATGTTTTCATCCTCTCTTTTCTCCATCTTTTCTTCTCCCTCTCCTCTCTTCTCTTGAATCCCAGAGCTAGTGCTTTATTTGCATCTGGTCCAAAAATAAAAAAAAAAAAAAATAAATAAAAAGGATGTGTTGAATGACAGGCCAGTGACAGGAGACTGTATCTGAATCACAGATTCATCAGAAATTTAATTGAGATTGGGTCCACAGGTCATGAAGTTAATGTAGCAGGGAAGGGCTGGCCTCGTAACCATGATTGATAGCATGGCAGTAGCCGCACTTTCACACGTGTGCATGCCTTGTTTTGGAGTATCTGTGTGTGCATGTGTGCTGCTGGATGATCTCTGCCGCTGCCACAGTTGTTACCTCGATTATATTAACTGGTCCATAGAAATGTAACAATACACTCATCTCACAGTTTGATAGGATTCACTATTTTAAGTTCACAATACAAGTTGACAGAATGAGCTGCAGACAAAATGACTGAAAAATATTCCTTTATTTATATAAACAAAACAAAACAACAGATGTGTCCACTTATTAAAATAAATAATAACAAAAATGTAATAAAATAATAAAGACTAGAGAACGGTTTGTTTATTGCTAAGGTTGTATGGTCTAATTTAAAGGTCCCATGGCATGAAAATGTCCCTTTATGAGGTTTGTTAACATTAATATTAGTTCCCCTAGCCTGCCTATGGTCCCCCAGTGGCTAGAAATGGCGATAGGTGTAAACCGAGCCCTGGGTATCCTGCTCTGCCTTTGAGAAAATGAAAGATGGGCCGATCTGGAATCTTCCCTTTATGACGTCATAAGGGGAAAGGTTAACTCCCCTTTCTCTACTTTGCCCACCCAGAGAATTTGGCCATGAGAAAGAGAGAGACATCATGGCTTGCAAACGAGCGAAGCATGGCAGTTAGTCAAGGCCACACCCCACCCTCAACCTTGCCCCGCCTCTCTCCTCCTCAATAGCATTTAAAGCTACAGACACAGAAATGGCACATACTAAGGAAAGCTCATTGTGGGACTGGCTCTAGTGGCTGTAATTCTGCACCAAGGCTGAATTTCGGGAAAGAGACTTCAGATACTGTATTAGGGGACCACTAAGGCCTATATAAAAGAGACTTCAGATACTGTATTAGGGGACCACTAAGGCCTATATAAAAGCATCCAAAAAGCAGCATTACATAGGACCTTTAAATGGTTATTTAACATGTAATAACAATAACCACGAGTTGCAATTGAACGCACCATTAAATCCCTTCTCTGTTTTTTTCCCCCGGACAACTCTGACTACGGCAGTAGCTACAGTGTCTCAAAGTGCAGCTAGTCTCCTCTGTGTCTTTAGCTGCAGACTGTTGGATGTCCCGGTGCTGGAATCCTTTCCAGTGAAATACAGTACACCATTTAGCTGTCAGCATTTTTACCGTGTTACTAGCTAACGGCAGGCTAACGTTACCTGCTGTGAAATGTAGCATCACGCTACGATTCATTTTTCATCTCAACCGGTTGTAATCTTCCCACATTTATATCGATTTAACCGATTCACAATGCATCGTTACATCCGTACTGGTCAGTGCAGAGTTTTACAGTCAAATTGGAATATTTCCATAAATATGTTGCAGTTAGACCTGATAAAGTTGTTTTTCTGCTTTAGAGTTGTATTAGTGTTGATTTCAAGGTCTGTGTGTTAAATTGCACAATGAGGCAATCAAACTGCGTACTTTTGATTTCCTGTGCTGTTTGTGACATAAACGTATCAAGAGGAACCTACTTTGTGAGCTTCTGCCAACCATAGATAATTACAGTACATGGATGGAGACTAAGAGTGAAGTGGGAGTGTTTTTACAAAAAAAGTCTGTTATTAAAGTAAATCTCAAAGTTTTACTCCTGCGATTTTATTATTGCACTTCCATTAAGTGAAAGAGACTGATTTTTGAAAAAGAATGATTAAAATCTAAGCAACAGGGGGCGAGACATCCCTCCCTGCTTCCGAAATGACCTCTTCTTTCAAACCCCATAAATCTAATTTGGCTTTCTGTTAATTGTTCTCTGCAGTCCAAGTCGAGATGAGAGAGGTTATCTTCCAAGACATTTTCAAAAGCTCCCTATATAACCGTTTCCAGAGACCGTGTAATACTTCTCCTGACAAGGCCACTGAACTTTGTTTGTAAAATCGGTGGTCACTTAGTAGATTTTTGTGGTGCTTTAAACCACATCTCAAAGACCAAACAAAACGTTTGCAGAGTATACCATCTGCAGTTGAAATCTCTGGGAATAAGCTAAGTGGACATTGAGTTAGGATGATTTTTTCTTCTTTTTGCCAAAAACTTGTAAAAATTGTTCTGACCTCTCAATAACTCGAAAAATTCCCTTTGGTCCTACAGCCCACTAGTCCGATGTCCCTTTGGTGGCGAAATTACGAATCCCACTATGGCCACGCCAAGACCCGCCCTACGAAGCAGCTCGATTGGTTGGGGTTAGGCATTTGACCTCGAGTGGTTAAGGTTATGATAGCCGATTGGTCAGGGGATAGGACCTGTACAAATGGGGTTATTTTACCTTGCGTAAGCATGGACACGTCAGACTAGTGTGCTGTAGGACCAAAGGGAATTCTTCGGGGTTATTGAGAGGTCGGAACAATGGAGCGTCAGAGAAATGACACGGCACCGATTAAAGGACACAACAAATACGTTGATTTGATTCATGTACTTTTTTTAATTTTAAAAAAGAGCTAATGGAGTTAGTGTTAGTGCATGCATCAGTCATCAACTGGAAATTATAGTTTCCTCTTTGTCAGATTTACCTCCATATCTATGCATCCTGAACAAACCTGAGGTTCACCACTGAGCGAGTCTTCATTAGCCCATCACTTCGGAGCAGACTTTGCTGTTTGCGCTCGGCTTAATACCACAGGATCAAGAAGAAAGAACCAGTTTTTCTTTCAGCTGAATGCAGATAAGGACAGTAGCAATAGTAAATGCAGAGAGCGTTTTGTTGGTCTGCGGTGAAAACTAGTAGTTGTTGTTAGGGTTGTAATTATACATTTATCGGGATCAGTGGTGGAATGTAACGAAGTACAAATTTGTGGTTTACTAGAGTCTTTTCTACTCCGCTACATTTCAGAGAGAAATATTGTACTTTTTCCTCCACTACATTAATCTGACAGATTTAGTTACTAGTTACTTTACAAGTTAAGATTTTTGCACACAGGACCAATAGGTCTACAAGTCCAGCTGAAATGATCAGATTATTAAACACTTAGTTGGTTGACACAACTGTTTGGGTCGTTTCCAGTTTCTAAAATGTGAGGATTTTTCTGCATCGAGTACTTTTACTTTTAATACTGGAAGTACATGTTCCTGATGATACTTACTTTCTTTTACTTAAGTAACATTTTCAATGCAGGACTTTAACTTGTGACAGAGTATGTTTACAGTGTGGTAATAGTACGTTTACTGAAGCAAAGTGTTAGGGTGAGCAGTGTGCCCTTTCAACCCGTTCTCACTCCGAACTCGTAAAATACGGACGTTTGGACAGTGGCTGTCAGCGTCTGAAGCAACGACAAAAGCGCCCTTTAGCGTGTTTGTAGAACGTATCGGGGAGAGCAGCAGCTACAAGGGGTTTAGCGAGTAGTATGTAAGGGGGAAATTCCGTGTAGGGAGATTGGTTGGGGTGGTGGATGGGTCAAACACAAGACTTTCATCCAGGAGACCGGGGATCGTGTCCTGTGTGTTTCCTAAAGTTGCTTTCTTTTCTAAGCGTCCCGTTATTCCCGCGCGTCACGGAAACGTAAGCCCACCCACAACCTTTTCCTAAACTCAACCGTCCAGTTCCCGCAAATCATGGAAAAGTAAGCTCACCCAAGGGCGTAAATCCCAGGGGGGTCGGGGGGGGCAGGACCCCCCCCACCCCCCCCATCTAAGGGTTGTCCCCCCTAGAAATATCATTAAAACAATGCTGTGTATTGTAAATAACATAATGATGTATACTTAAAATATCTGTGTAAGTAGTAAAACAATACAAACCCCCATAAATGCTTTTTAAGTTTAGAAACATTTTGAGTCCCCCCTCCCTTGCCTCACAGTGGTTTGGTCCACTGCCTGCTGTACGTTACCCATCTTCACTCGACTCAGTCACATCGGTAGTGACAGGAATGTAGTAAGTAGGTGGTTCAAGGCTGTTTTATTCACGTTAAACATTGGATGAAGTTGTTCTTTTCTCAAATAGAAATGATGCTGAGTAATTAATGAATTAGTCATGACAAAATGTTCGCTATGTTAGTGTAATATAATGTAGCCTAGCTTGTTTAATAGCTTGTTAGTTAGAAATGCACCCACTACAACTAACGTTACCACGGCGATAAGCCTAACGTTATGTGTGTGAACTGATATTAGGGTTAATATTGAAGATCTACAGTTGTGTTTTGCTCAATATGAAGGTTAAGTGGCAGATTAGTTATATATATATCCTCTGTCCCAGAAGAAACCTAATATTTATTTGGAGGACGCAAGATCATTTCATAATTATAATATGACCGTGTGGTGAACCTATGAACCTAACTCATATTTAGACATCTGACGTTAAAGATGTGTTGTTGCTCAGATAAAATGACAGAGAAATGAAAAACAGACATAAAATCCTTTTTCAGTAGGCTTACACCAAAACGCCAAGTAAGTACAATAAGTCCTCATATCAAGACAATTTGGTAACATCTTTATAAGAATGGGTGCTTTTGGAAATACTAACGTCACTATGTCACAGGCAAAGGAGACAGAAAGAACTGAGGAACAGGGAGACCAGGGACAGTCAGGTGGAGAGTCTCAGGTAAGTGTGTTGAGCTTAGTTCATATTTTTGGAGGTGTGTGACTGTCAGGGTTAGCAGATGAGCTTTACCAGTGGCTCACTAATTTACATTATGATCAGCTAATTTAACAAGTGTAAAAAAGCATTGTATTTCTTTTATATGGGGACACTTTTTGAAAATAAGTCATTATGTTTTAAGGTATTGTTGTGGCTTGATTGTAAACAACTTAAAAATAAATACATGGTTTTAAAGAAGAATATTTTGGTCCATTTAGTCAGCTTTTTCATTGAATCAAGAGAAACGCTGAAAAGAAGGATAACTCCATGCTACACTAATGATAGTATTTTCTTCTGTGTATACATGTCCTCTACGAGTATAATTGGCTGTATTATTTGTGTCCCCTTCAAAAAATTGCTCTTCCGAAATGTTATGTTTATTGTGCCCCCCTACTGTTAGATCAGTTTTACGCCCATGAGCTCACCCGCGACCTTTTCCTAAACTCAACGGCCCCGTTATTCCAGCGAGTCACGGAAACGTAAACTCACCCGCGACCTTTTCCTAAACTCAACCATCCCGTTATTCCCACGACTCACGGACCTTTTCCTTAACATAACTGTGTCAAAAAGGGACGCCGATAGTCCCAAGGACATTTAGTTAAAGCGCGTTATATGACGCTAAAGGAGACTTTTAGCGTCAATAACACCGACAAAAGCACCTGACCAACAGTCCGTATTTTACGAGATGGGAGTGATAATCTGTAGTAATCTTTTAGTAGTCTTTAGTACTTCCTTCTTTTTTTGTTTTGGCTTGCTGGTAGTGGGTGGGGCTTATCAATTATCCCCAGGTGCTCAGAGTTAATTAGGAGATGGAGTCTCGGAGAGAAGAGAGACTCGTGTGGCGAAATTACGGAGGTGGCGTGTAGCTATCAACAGTGAAGAGACTTTTGCCCTTGGAGCACCTTTGCCTGTGGCCTTGAAGCCCAAATGCCTTTTATTGCCAGCTTTGTTTTCTTTTTGACCAACCACTAATAACAAAAACTTGAACTAGACACTAGCAACAGTCGAAGACGGGGCTGGTCGCTTATTTGAAGCTGCTGACGGAGCTAGCTGAGGTTGCGGTTCAAGGTAAGAATGAAGAATGAATTGACATAGACATCTTACCAGTCGCTTGGAGACGCTCCCGTAACACAAAGGATCTGAATACTTCTTCCACCACTGATCTGGATCGATAATCGATTCAAAGATCCACAATCCAATATTATCAATGCAAAGTGAAAATATCGATACATAGTCTGTAAGAACCCCTTTATTTTAGATCCCCATCTTTTTATTAAAAAGAAATGTTTCTTTTCCATTTAAATGGCTGGAAATCGCATCGTGACAGACTTTAAGATTTCAGCAAATATCGTATCGTTGGCCAAAGAATCAATATAATATTGTATCGTGATATAATAATAATAATAATAATAATAATAATAATAATAATAATAATAATAATAATAATACATTTATTTATGGGTGCCTTTCTTAATACTCAAGTACACCTAACATGAACAAATAGTAAAAAGATAGAAACAGATACAAAACAAAGACCACACAACAGCATAGAAATAGGTATGAATAGATAGGTTTTTATTGACACTCTTGGTTGTTGTTGTAGTAGTAGTTGTGGTCTGAGCCCGCTGCTGGTCTCCTACCACCAAACAGCATGCAGCAGGTACTGAGAATGCACTTGGACAACTGTAATTGGCCACAATTGCTGCTCTAATAACGCAGCCCTCACCTCATGGCCCTCTCAAGGAGAGCCTTTTCTCTACAAGGGATGAACACAAAGCTAAGAGAGAGCAGGGGAAGAGACAGACAGAGACAGGGAAATAAAGAGAGGCCAGGCCACCATGAAAAGAGCCAGTGAACAAAACCACTCCACCTTGCATGAGACGAGCTCCGATTGGCAGCGCTTCATCCGGCCTCAATTATACAGACTAATTAGAGTTTTACAATTTTCTTGTTTGAAGTAAAAGAAACGACAATGGAGGTCATGTGAAAAGCTCTAATGCAAAGCGTAATGGCATAAAAAAAAACCAAGACCTTAATCCAACACTACCATGTGCCCTCTATGATAACATAGAAGACAGAATGTAAAGAGCAGAAGACGATATAGTGGCAACAAAAAAACAGAAAAACTAAATGATGTCGTCCTCTACTCCATCTCTCCTTCCTGTGCTCCTTTCTTCCCTCCATCTTTGCTTTCCTCTCTTTTTTTATTTCCAGGCTTTTTTTTTTATTCTAAGCCATCTGGCCCTCTCATCTTCCACTGTAAAAAAAAAAAAAAGAAAACTAATTCATGTTCCGAGTCATCTGCATGATGAACAGTGCAGGTCCAGGTGCTACTGGTGTAAAAAAGGAAAGAGAAAGAGAGGGAGGGATTGCGAGAGACAGAGACAGATAGAAAGAGAAAGACAGAGTCAGAGAAAAGCTAAATTACATATGTATAAGGGTATGTATGTATGTATGTATAAGGGCTCATTTTATAGGATGGTCTTTTATTGTTTAACTCCATCTTATTACGATACTCACATGCCATAATGTACATTGAGATAATTATTGGTCTATGTAATCATTCCTCCTGTTCATACTAGCCATAAGCAGATCCCTTTCTAATGTGACTACGCTGTAAAAATGAGGAACAAAAATGCATTTTGGGGCCTCTTGGCAAACTATGTAAACAGTTCGCTACGGACCTTTGTTGCTGTGAAGCCCTCTCTTTCACTACCCTCATTTCCTATCATCTAATGAGGGAAAAGATACACAAAAGATATGTTAAAAATGCTTTCAGCCAAAGCTAAAATTAGCCTTAGCCCAATATGTGACCTCTGCAGTCCTTACACTTACAAATGTTATTTTTTTAACAGTTATCCGGCAGTGGTTTGGATCTTCCAAGGTATTTTTGTAACCACACTGGTGCTTACTGTCTGCCTGGGATGAGAACATCTTTCCGGGGCGGAAACCACTTAAATCCAGTATTTCCACAAACTGAAATTACTGTGCATTGTGTCTTTTCTGTTACAGCATATGGGCCCTATCTTGCAAACAGCGCAATTAACTTTGTACACCGACGCATGTACCATTCCTATTTTGACCCGACACACAGTGGACTTTCCCCTCCACAGACTCACGTCAGTAAATTAGGGAATGAACTTGCGCTCCTGGGGGGCGGTTCAGCAAAAAGAGGAGGCATGTTCCGGCGCAAACGTTCCCTAGTGCTATTTTGCAGTTTCAGAAAACAATTCCGCCACAGACCAGGAAAAACCTAGTCTAAAGTCAGTGGCGCGTTATTCAGATGTTATTTTAAGGGCGCATGCTTGGCCGTAATGTAGAGTGTGCACACCGCACATACACTTTGCCTCTCTCATCTCACGGACCCAGTAGTTCCCATTTTTGCAAACCATACATAAATACAAGGAAAAATATGACCTTGTTTTACACAACATTTCCATGAATCATGGATGTGTTGATGACATAAATGAGGAAATATTAGAGGACTTAAGGAGATGTAATGTTGAACTGCATGTGCCGATGCCACTTAACCCAAATGCCCCAGCAGCAGCACGGGAGAGGAGAGACAGAAGAGCTGCACCGTCTACAGTGAGGTCATGTTAATGTCTAATGTTTGACTACATTGCAAAAATATCACCATGCATTCATAACCTCGTGACTCAGTGAGTGTGCCCAAAACATTGAAAAGTATTTGACATTTATTTATTTACATTTTGTCAAAAAGAAAAATCAATAGCAAACGTTGGCCTCCTTGGCTGTAAACTACTCTCCTGGCGTGCGCCCATAGATGTATTAAGTGCGCCTAGCAAATCCACCATTATAATAGCAACCGCCATGGAACAAGCGCGCCTGCTTTTAAAGGGAATGTGATATAACGCTCTGATTGGTTTATTGTTACGCCCAAACCACACCTATGAGTAATGTACCTACTTCAGACCAACCCATGTTAGATTTGCGTCGGGCGCAAGACTCATTTATCCCTCCGGTATAATAGCAACAGCACCCGAGATCCGCCCACAAAGCTACTTGTGTTTGACGTTTGATACTTGCGTTTCAGATCGTTAAAATAGGGCCCATAATCTGTATATCTGCCGGCGGTTACGTGAGTTTGGACCTCACGTAACCACGTTTCACATTAAGGATTTAATCATAAAAGTTCAAAATGTGTGTCAATATGGACATGTTACACATCGCCAGATTGTTTAAATTCTCCAAAATTCAATTGTTTAGTTCATTTTACTGAAATCATGAGCACCAAAGCATGATTTATAATCTTAGTGCTCATGCCAATGAACAAAAGAGATGAGAAATCATGACGATTACCTACCTGTGAGCTAGTCCTGAACGCTGAATCTGGGTCCATTCCTGGCTTAGGCTATTTATATTCCTTTAGTCCGTAAGTGTCCACAGATCAAAAGAATCAATCATTTTCATTTTTTTCATTGAACACTGTCCTGTAGAGTCCATTGCTAACTGCTAACTAATTGCTAACTGTTTGCTAACTTTGTTTGCTGAACTTGTTCAGTCTGAAAGAATATTTTCTCCTCTTCCTGCACCATGTTGCTGGGTATGCTTGTTTTCGTTAGGTTGCTGCCTACACAATGAAACTATCCCCATCTTTTTTTGTGTAGTTTTCACCCCGGGACAGCCCCCGACATCCAGCAAGCTCTCAAAGCTGTGTCATTTCCTGCTGAGCAGCCATGTTAGGACCAGCTGTCATCCAACAGTGTATTAATAGCATTATAGGAACATCCAATGGGAGCCAGTCTAAATGAATGCGTAACAGAGCTAAGTCCCGCACAGCAGTCACAAGATGATCAAACATTTGAATGAATGCATGTATTTGTATATCATTTAGAACAGTTAGGTCACTTGGAGAGGTTTTTTGAGAGGTTGGGGACACCAGTGACACCACAGACTGAAAACTCCCTAGCTCCCCTAAGGTTAGGCCAAGAGGTCTGAAACTTTAGACAGGTGTTGTTGACAAGATGTAGAAGGTATTTGTGGTGTTCTGCATAGTGTGGCACAAGCATGCCTTAGCTATTGTTATTCAAATATGATTTATTATTAACGAGAACCAAAAAAAACAGTTTTGACCCATGTTTGAACTGATGTAGGTTAAGTTGTGTTTTAATAACATACTAAACAAGCACATTTTCAGAAACTAGAAGAATTTAGGTTTTAAATGAAGCTGTATATGAGGCTTCATTTGGCCTTACAGTTCTTCTATTTTCAGCTTTTCCATTTTGGTATGGCAAAAAGGCAAAAACCCAACGAAAAGAGGTGGATATGAACACAGCCGAGGCTGTATTACTACAGCTAGTTCAGTCTGCTCAAAGTGATGGTCTTTTTCACAACAGCAGAGCTAAATGCTAACGCCAGCACGCTCACAATCCCAATGGCAACATACTAATGTTAAGCAGGTACTGTGTTTATTGACCATTTTAGTTTTGGCATTTGCCAGTTTTCACTAAACACAAAGTACAGCTGAGGCTGATGGGAGTGTCATTAGTTTTGCAGGTATTTGGTCATAAACTAAAATAATGGACAAAAATAAATGTTGACCTGATAATGGTGCTATATGGAAAGGGATCCCTAATGGTATTACACTTCATCTTGAGGGGATGAATGTGAATGTCTGTACCAAATTTCATGACCACCCAACATGTGCACCGAGGGAAACTGCACTGCTAATGTCAGTTAGCGCGTTAGGCTATATTCAATTAAATAAATTCGGTCAGTTTAGATGCTAAATGGGGTAGTTCTTATTCCTCCCCAGACAGTAAAAATAAACCTACACAAGACTAACAAGATTAACAAGAACGAGATTTTCGATTTTGTCACGTTACGAAAGAATCTTGTCGGCCCGTGTGGAGAGGAGGAGTGAATACAGGGTGAGTAATTCTTCCAACAAACACAGGGGTAAAAAACTTTTTAAGTGGGGTTTATATTTACTGCATTTGTTTGTATTTCATATTTGATCCTCGATACAACCAGGCAGACAGACATTAAGTAAAGATGTGAAAATGAAGATGGAAGCAGAGAGGTGAAAGGGGGTGAAAGCTACGGCATTTTGGTTTCTTAGCACCCAGACGAGCTATTGCCCCTGTTACCTTCAGTTTTCAGTCTCGCAGGACAGACTGTTCACTCCTTGTCTGTTCCTCTGATTGTCCCTCTTTTTCTTTGTTTTTTTTCTCCTCTTTCTGTCTCATTCAGTTTCTTACTCTCTCTCCCTCCCTCCATCTCTCTCTCTATCACTCTCTGACTTAAAAGTTTTCTATTGAAGGGAATTCAATCACCATAATGAATCTGAGACCAGGCAGCAATCTTCTTCACAGGACAAAATTCTAAGAGGTTGTGGAATTTGTAAAATGAATAGCTTGGAGAAGGTAAATGGACATGTGGCAAATGTACAGTATGTGTCTATGTGTGTTAATGTACTTTGGCATGTGTGTGTGTGCATATGTGCATTTATGTATATTTGCCACTTACATGAGTGTTGTTGTAAACCAACCCTGTGACTGTTAGCTCTCGTTGTCCAGGATCTTACCACCAAAGATTGGTTATATCGTAGTCTCGCATTACCAGACCTTCCTCCACAGCGCTGCGGAGGAGGGTCTGGCATGTCCATACAGCAATCCGGAATGGGAGATAAACGTGCACTAATTTATTGCCATTTCTTTAAACCAATCACAATCGCCATTGGTGGCTTGCACTAAGCACCAGACGGAGCCATGGTGCTGCTGCAAAATAGCCTCTGGAAGGAACTTGTTTTGGTGGAACGTGTGTACGTTCAAAAGTTGTTTGAGTCGTGCAACAGAAAACTCAGATTGGACAGATAGTCTAGCTAGCTGTCTGGACTTACCCTGCAGAGAAATCCACCAGAGTTTAGAACGCCAACACAATGAAAGAGGAAGGTAACAGGACATCCGGCCGAAAATGAGGGACATCCAGTAGAATTTCCAGCGGCACCGGAGCAATCCGGGAAGTGGAACGTCGTAGATATAGACTACTTATATCGTACACTTTTATTTAAAACTAAATGATTGATCCCTGACCAGAGGAAGAAATAGCATTACTGGTTGTTACCAGTCTGCCGGACCGCTGTTCTCCGCTGACTCAGCTCGCCACTCTTTTCTAGACCAGCCAGCTCTTCAGTTTCTGGTCACTTGGCAAGGGTTCATTTAGTTTACATTCAAAGAAACAATGACAAAACTTAACACAAGTGGAGGAAAGGGATCCATTAAACATTTGGGGAAAATGTGGGGCGTTCGATGGCCGCAGCCATGACACCTCAACACGGAACCACTTCTTTTCAATTTCACTCTTCTTACACACTTCGCCACAAGCAGGACACCACCCCCTCCAGGTCAGAGGTCAAAACAACAAACAATTGGATTGTAACATCACACGTCTGCTCACCCTATGTATCTTGTTTTGTGATTGTCCCTGTTGGTGTCTTTTCATGTTTCACTGTTTTTACCTGTATGATTTAACACAGCAGCCTTGGGTGTCCTGAAACAGTTCTAAAATAAAATGTATTATTATTATTATTACATATGTGTTGTGTGTACACTGGATCTTTCAGTCACCCTGTGACATGAGGCAGTTGTCATATTTAAGTGTAATCTAGAAATAAATGCACACTTCCTTTTTATCTTTGTCAACTGACCAATGGAGTTATTTATAGTAGCTGATGGCCACTTCTTAAAAACACCACAAATAATGGTTTACCAATGACGGAGACAAAGTAGAGATAGCATGAAGCCGTTGGACCACCACTTTTAGTTAAGATTCGATGACAGTGGCACCACTCAGAGAGGGGTTGGGGGGTAAGTAAAAGTTTGACAGTATGAGGATGAGGATGTGCAAATTCCATGACATAAAGCCAGTGAAATGCAGCTCACCCACAGTCATCCACTCATAGTCAATCCCAAGTTATTTGGCCAAGAAGGGAACCTTAACATTTTCACAATATGAAAAATCCAATATCGTTTATAATTCTAAACCTCCACGACTTCACGCTGCCTGCTAACATCACACTGAGTGCCATTATCCTACAACAATAGCTGGCTCTGTACCACCTGAACATTCTGGTCAATAAAACCAGAGACTGTGGAGCTACAATAGAGATGCCAGGACTGGCTGCGGCTGTAATGAACTCTTAAGACCAAAGTACTGGCCGTGTGTGTGTGTGTGTGTGTGTGTGTGTGTGTGTGTGTGTGTGTGTGTGTGTGTGTGTGTGTGTGTGTGTTTGTGTGTGTGCGTGCATGCGTGTGACCATGTAATGGCCCGAATGTATGTAAGTGCATGTACATTTGTCAGTGCAACAGTATAGACACATGTACATTTACATTAGCACGTCTTGTGAGCGTGCATGTCTGACTGTGTGTGTGTGTGTGTGTGTGTGTGTGTGTGTGTGTGTGTGTGTGTGTGTGTGTGATCGAGCCCAGTAGCTCATCAGTGTCAGGGCTGAAAAGGTTGTGGGATGAATGAGAGCAGAGAATCAAAGAGAGATTACACGTCTGACCATGTATCATCCTCGATATATTGAACGCAGCCTTTGTGGAGATGGGGGCCGCTTATAAAAAGTGGCATTGTGCGGCGGCTGAAAGAGCGTGTGGGCTCAACTCCATGACTAATCTGTCCCCCCGCATTATTTTATTCAATCTTCCCCCGACTTTATGTCTTCGACATTTTTGCTACACTCAGTAACTTTGAGTTGAATGGACAATTTTAAAGATTTTTAAAAGGCATTTGCTCGGGCCCGTACGCTGAGAGAACAAAAAAAGAGACTATCTCTTTGTTTCAATGCATAATTTATGACTAAAAATGGTCCTCCGACTAATTCTAGCAGGCAGGGTAAAGTCTTGAGCACATTCTTTTTAGACTCAATATTGAAAAGAGTGTTGAATTTCTAAAGGGAAACATTTGATAATGCATAAAAGGATTCCCTTTCTCTTTCTTGCCTCTATAACCCACTTCACCCTACGAACTCACTTAGACAAAAAAATACACTTATATTCACTGGTACGTTCACACACGCATATGAACACACATTCACTGGTACAATTCACTCTCTCCATCTGTCTTCCTCTCTCTGCTCATTGTGCTTGATCCTAACTAGAAAAGGATGTCACATACTGTACCCGTGTGACTCTGAATGACAAAACCCACCAGTGTCACAACAACGAATTGTATACAGCATGAAATTTAATTGCTTGAGCACTTGGAAAACCAACTTGCTTCTTTTAAAACTCAGCATATCTACCCCATGCTATTTAAAGAGCTGATTCTAAAATTAAGTGTGAAACGCTGAAATAACAAAACCCTAGCACACTTAGAGATACTTTGCACATTAAACAACCATATTCCACACATGGCATACCATTTTCCACAGTATAGCTAAACATTAGCAGGCGGGCAACAAGATACGTATTCCTGCTGCCAGTTGTGTCTACACCGCTGATCAACAGCAGGTGGCGGTAAAACGCAAAAAAGAATATCAATGCACCCGCAAAGGAAGTAGACTGCAAGTTGGTAAACGACAAACAATATGAAATAGTTAAATAAATTGGCTTTGAATATGTTTCAAGACGAAGGGAATGCATAGGTAGAAAAGCACCCGAACACACTCCAACAATGTTTTAAGTGTGAAATTAATTTCAGTTTAGGGAATTCTTTAGATAAGCAGCCTATGAATCAGCAGAGCCAAAATCAGGACAAGTACCCATGGTTCTACCACCATTTGATACACAAGGCATACCAAACGTCAGAACTAACTTGTTGGCAAATCTAGAAACACTAAATGTTTCTTTTTTAAGCAAGCCTACAGTGGTGATGTTTAGCGTGCCAACTGGAAATGTTCATGCATATATACTTCTGATTTAAATATCCCATGTGTTATTTTACAGACTTGAGTGGAGAAAGAGGTCTGAACTGGAACCCGTAAGTGGGGAAAAGACTAATGGAATAGGCTCTGAGTTTTGTAGTTAAAGTGATGGTTCGGAGTAATCCCTTGCCATGAGAACCCTCTTCTCTCTGTTGAGAAGGCCTTTGATCTCCTCATCAATCCAAGGTTTATTGTTCTGGAAGCAGTATATCTTCTTGGACGGTACAATGTTGTCCTCACAGAAACGGATGTAATCTGTAATGCAGTGAGGTAGATTCTCAATATCTTCCCCGTAGTCCTTCAGGAACAGTTCCCAGTCTGTCTCCTCAGCATCCTTAGACCAGACCTTCACTGTTCTTGTGCTAGCCATCTGATGCCTCACCATTGGCTTTAAGGTTAAAAGCTACGTATATGCTACCTTCACATTGACATACTTGAGGTCCAGGATTTTATTCCCTCTTGTTGCACAGTTTACATATTATTTGGAATTTGTCAGGACAGGAGAGAGGGAGACATGATTGAAATCCCTATAGATTATTCTAGGGGCGCTGAGGTGTCGCGTTTGAAGTCCCACAATGACTGTGCAGATGACAATCACTGTGTAAATAACCACAACAATGCTGTGCGAGAACTCCTGTGGCAAAAAGTAAAGTCTTAATTTTACCGCCATCAGTTGATTATCGGGAGTGCAAGTGCATTCCCTAACAGCTACATATCCAGGGTTACACCATTTAGAGTTAACAAAGACAGCAAGGCTTCCTCCTCTCTCTTTCCCCTGTCTGAATTAGGATGAAGCCGGCTGGTTCAAGCAGGCTGTCTGATATATTCCCATTCAGCCATGTATCCATGTAGCAGAGCAAACTGCACTCTCAGTAAGCGCACTGGCTGTACACCAAACCGGTCAGTTCATCCACCTTGTTGTAGTGTGACATCACTTTCCCCCATCCTAATTGAAGTGAGAAAATGTTGACATTTCTTGTGCCTCATTTTTTTTCATTGACCTTCTGTCTGGCTTTATGCCAAGATGAAAGTATCTCCTACGGTATAAATGCTCAAGGAAGTCCAGCTCCACCCCGGCAGTCCGGTAGTCCGGTAGCTCATCATGAGTGTAAGTGACCGTAGTCTCCAGGTAAATTGTATAGAAGAAAATACTCCCTGAAAGCGTAATGCCCTGCACCAGGTACACCGCAACTAAAAAGTTGCAGCTTACAAAAAATGCTTGAGTGTAAAGTAGACAAAAGTCTACTAAAGTTTTGTGATTTAACTTTACCTATTAAAGAATAAATGTGAGGAAAATCGATAATGACAATATATTAGGGTAAAATCTTTCCATTTCCAGTGCCATGTATAGGCACAGAGTTAGGATTAGCATGTAGGCTACATAGCAGTGCAGTGAAAATGTGGGTTTCATTGGATCAAATACCATTACTATTTCAAAGGACCCAAAGCCGACTTTTGTACATTTCTAAAATAAAACCAAACTAACACTCATTTTTTATATAATGCATCGTTGCTATCTAGTGCATAATTTCTTAATAGAACAAATCTGCATGATAAAAGTGTGAAATTGTATGAAAATCTAGTGAAGATGGCAAATCAGTTAGTTTTCACCTTCAAAAATTTGTTTCCAAGGCAAGAGACCAGTGATTAAATGGCAAAAACTTCCCAGCACCACTACTATCAGATTGTCATCTTAGTCCATCTCTATCTGTCTTTTCCTCTCTCTCTCTCTTATACACATGAAAAGAGACAGACACATATAAACACACACATACACACACCAAACACTCCTCTTTACCTTCAAAAAGCCAGGGGAAGGCAGGCGGCATGAATAAATAGTCTAAGTGCTTATATTTCTATTCCTGCTTACCCAACTGCTAACAAGACCCAGTTCACAGTCAATGAGCTACTTCGGCATTCATGAGGATCACTGACAGTCACTTTGCATTCAACGCCAATCACAAACAGCAGAAAAAAGAGCAGACACACACACACACACACATCAAGAAATTTGATTACAAGAGGCATTCTGCGGTGCTTCAGCATTCCCCAGTGTTTTACCAAAATAAAACAAGCAAACCCGTACCCATCCAGGCAGTTTGAAGCCCACACATACATGAGTATAGCAACAAGCAGGAAAAAACATGATTACCCTCCACGCATTTAGAGGGCACTGGCATTAGGAGATTAGGTAAAGTAAGCAATCATCATTTGGATATTTGATGATGAAACTATCCTGTTAAATTGATTATAGTGGTGCACAGGGCAGGAGAGGGTGACAGCCACACCTGGCGACATATGGAGTGTGTGTGTGTGGGTGCATGTGTGTATGCGTGTGTGTGTGTGTCAGTGATTTCCTATCACATGTTATAATGGGCCATACATTGCTCTGCTCCTCTGTCCATCCTCTGTATGCATGATGTGTTTGTCCAAAATTTGTCCTAAAAGTGTTAGGGTGTGTTTATGTACGTCTGTGACTTCACAATATACTATGAAAGATAACTCTATATTTACTTATGTCTGCAGTAGGGGAAACCACGTATGTGATCGGGCCTTTTCTGCTCGGGCCCCTCCATTGTGTAACGAGAGGAGATCAGGGAAGCCAGCACACTGTCTTCTTTTAACCCTTGGGTTGTTGTCCCGGGTCAAAATTGGCCCGGCCTGTTTTGCCTGTTTATAAAGCATAAAGTCTATATTATCATTGTCCTATCCTACAAATGTTGAGGTACTTTACTTGAGTCTTTTCTTTTCATGCCACTTTCTACTTCTACTCGGCTACATTTCAGAGAGAAATATTGTACTTTTTAACTCCACTACATTCATCTGTTACAGCTTTAGTTACTAGTTACTTTACACATTAAGATTTCTGCACACAAAACACATGTAGTTTATAAAATAAGATGTTTTATTATAAATTAAACTACCCAACGATATAACGGCCTACAAGTGCGCGAGGTGCCGGATGTTTCAGAGGCCGTTGCAGTTGAGTTTAGCCGACAAAAGGTGACCGTCGTGCGGCGACGACACTTTCGGCATCTAAAACGACTAGTTAAGATTAGAAAAAAAGATCATAGTTTGAATTACAACACCCGTCCCTTTAAGTAGTACTTCCTGGGAAATGAACACACACTTTCTGTGTGAAAGTCTTGCGTGTGTGTCTTGTGTTTTATGAGCCACGGACTCACCCCAACCTTCTTCTTATGTGGACCAGAGCGGTCTTATACAGCAGCAGTTACTGTGCTGCATACAGCAATACATATGTGGAATACATAGGAATTACAGTGCTGTACTTTTTGTAGCTATATGTACGAATGGTTCACGAGAACAGTCTGAATGATTGTGCATACACTACTCACTGGCTATAGCAGAAGCGAAACAGTCCTAATAAAAATCAGTGTGTGGTTGTTTAACCGTCTCCCAAAGCAGATCCTGTAATCCCAGTTAAAAGGACAGCGAGCCCCCGGTGGGCCAAAGAAACGCTTTAAGGACAATATCAAGATCAGCCTGAAAAAGTTTAACATCACGTCCGGCGACTGGGAGGATCTTGCGTTGAACAGCGACTACTGGAGAAAAGCAGTGCAGGAAGGTGCAGCATACCACGAAACAGAACTCCGCCGTGCCGCAGAGGCAAAGTGGCAACACCGCAAGGACAAAAAGAGAAAGGCTCCACCACCACACACCACCTCAATCTTCCAATGCCCACATTGCAGCAGAATCTGTGGATCAATGATCGGCCTTTACAGCCACCTGAGGATCCACAAATAAGACGACCCAACAGAGAGGACAGTCATACTCGTCTCGAATGACTGCCGAATACTCATACATGCACACTGAAGAGAACGTATGTTGAGTTCTGAATGAAGGTTCCTTTCGAAATTATGACCTCAGACGGCTGATGAACATTGTGTTTTTGAACGAGTCTTATCTGCTATGTAACTTAGCTTAGCTTTTTTTATTGCTTTCCTTCATCAGAGTCACTGAGACATAATACACAATTTTATGAAAATACTGACTACACGTGATCTATTTTGAATAATAAGAGTCATGGTTTTATGAAGCAGTTTTCTCTGTAGAGCCTGTTACTGGCGTTTTCTTCTTTTCCCACCCAGAACCTTTTTTTTTCTTTGTGGCCTTTTCCCAGTAATGCATGCTAAAATGTAAAGGCTAGTGCTGAGACGTAGGGTTTTCAGAATTCATCTTCAATCTAAGAATGACATCAGGTGATAATGAAAGTTAAAAAAAACATCATTTTCAACTGCTATATTATTGCTTAAATGTAAAAAAGTGAGTGGTTGAAGTGTACTTTTTCCTGGGTAAAGTAACAACCAAAAACATTCTCACCTACATGTACCCGCGCACGCTCACAGAGCTAGCGCTGCTATATCCGTCAGCAGCTTGAGATCTCAGATAAAGCCCAGGAGGAGGCAGAGAGAAAACATGCTGGAAATACCCCGAGTTTAAAGTGCTAAAGTGAAGACTAAAACACAGATTTATTCAGCAGAAGCCAAAGACCAAGGGAGAGTTTTAACACATTTACACCAGAGAGCCCTTCGAGGAGAGACGCACCCGTGGGTGGTTGTGTGAGAGCTTATTTGAGTATGTAGTGTATGTCTGCTCGTGTGTGTGTGTGTGTGTGTGTGTGTGTGTGTGTGTGTGTGTGTGTGTGTGCTTGTGCGCGTGCTGTGTGTGTGTGCACACTCCCATCGGTGCGTTCATTTCTCTTATCCGTACACCCACCTTTTTCTTGGTTTCGAGACAATCTCCCAGGATGCCTATTCTACATTAAACAGTGCTTTGAAGACAATTGAGCTGAGACCCAGGCTGATCAGGGCTCCCTTATCCCTCCCAGCACATCTATTATCAAAGCCTTCGTACCATTACCGTCATTATACACTATGTATTATTATTATTATTTTCAAAATGCAGTGCTGAGAGCGGGCGAGAGACGGGGGCCCCCGTAAACAAATCTATTATTGGTGATGAATTGCATAATAACACAGGCATAATGCCGTTCTCTCACAAAACTGGCGAAGGTGCTGAACTGGAAAAAGTACCCCATCTGTAAAATTTGAATAAACAATGGGCAAGAGAGGGAGGGAGACAAGGATGGAGTGGTCGTTAGATGGTGTGTTTTTACTTGAAAGCTAAAGACTTCAGTTTGCTCGGCGTACACTGGTCCTGTGTTATCAGCCATCACTTACATGTCAATGTAGATTTTAAAGGACCCATCAGTTAAAGTGCTCATATTATGCTCATTTTCAGGTTCATAATTGTATTTAGTGGTTGTACCAGAAGAGGTTTATGTGGTTTAATTTTCAGAAAACACAATATTTTTGTTGTACTGCACATTGCTGCAGCTCCTCTTTTCACCCTGTGTGTTGAGCTCTCTGTTTTAGCTACAGAGTGAGGCATCTCACTTCCTTACCATCTTTGTTGGGAGTCGCACATGCGCAGTAATTACCTTAACGGTAATGGAGTTGAGCCCCCGGTAGTCTATACATGGACGGAGGGTCTTGTCTTTCTTGGATACGAAGAAAAAACCTGCGCCCAACGGGGACGAGGAGGGGCGAATGATACCGGCGGCCAGGGAATCTTTGATGTATTGTTCCATAGCCTCCCTTTCCGGGCGCGAGAGATTACACAAGCGGCTGGAAGGGAGGGGCGCGTCCGGAAGGAGGACTATGGAGCAGTCGTAGGGGCGGTGGGGGGGTAAGGATAAGGCCTGGTCCTTACTAAATACTTGGGCGAGGTCATGGTATTCCGGGGGGACGAGAGTCAAATCGGGGGGATCTGGAGGAGTGAGAGTTGACAGAAGGCATGAGGAATAGCAGGCTGAACTCCAATTTCTGATCTTCCCCCGCGCCCAATCCACATTGGGGCTGTGGGTAATGAGCCAGGGGAGCCCGAGAACGATGGGGGAAAATGAGGCGGGGATGAGATGAAATGACAGGGACTCGTGGTGGTTACCAGAGGTGAGGAGCTGGAGCGGAGGCGTGCAGTGGGTGACAGTGGTGAGAGACTGGCCGTTAAGGCCGGTGGCGTGAAGGGGCGTGTCGAGGGGAATACGAGGAATGGAAAGTTGTCGCGCAATTTCAATGTCCAAAAAATTTTCGTTGGCGCCAGAATCTACCAGTGCCCCCAGATGCAGTGTTACGTCCTGCCATGACAGGGAAACCTCCAATAGGAGGCGAGGCTTGGGAGTGGTTCGGCTCGCCAGAGCTCCCACTGCTACTGGCGAGCCAACTCTTTTGGCCGGACGGGGCAGGAGGAAATGAAATGGCCGGGGTTACTGCAGTAAATGCAGACCCCGGCTAGACGACGACGCTCACGTTCTTCGGGGGAAAGACGGGCGCGACCCAATTGCATGGGTTCAACGGGGGGTGGAGACGGAGGCGCAGGCGAACTGACGGACCGTGGCTGGGAAGACGAGGGAGCAGAGACCCGAGGGTGCTGAGGGCAGAACCGGGAAGAGGGCGAACCGCGAAGCGAGCACTCTCTCTCCCTCTCCCGGATGCGATTGTCTAAATCGATAGTGGTATCAATGAGGTTGTCTAGGCTCTCCGGCTCGTCCCTAGTGGCTAAAAGATCCTTCATCCGCTCACTAAGCCCGTTAAGGAACATGCGACGGAGAGCCGGACTGTTCCAACCTGATCTGGTAGCCAGAATGCGGAAATCGTACTCCGCGACACTGCGATTACCCTGGCGGAGAGATGCGAGACGGGCATCTGTCTCCGCTCCCCGTACAGGGCAATCAAATACTCTCCTCAATTCCTCCGCAAAGGCAGAGTAAGAGGAGAGGAGATCAGACCGTCCCCTAGTCACAGAAGTGTACCACGAGAGGGCCCGGTCACGGAGCAGCCCCGCGACAAATCGCACTCTGGCCTCGTCAGAGCGGTACGTTACTGGCTGCCCCTGGAACACCAGAGCACACTGCACCAGAAATCCCTCGCACGTTCCCAGCTCACCGGAGAACTTGTCGGGCGGAGAGACCGGAGATTCGAGGTGGACGGGCGGAGCCGAATCATTAGTGCGAGTGTTATCCGTGCGGACTGACGAGGCGACGTTCCCGGAGGGATAGGGGGAAGGAACTGGGTGACCCAACCGCCGGACCTCCTCGACCAGAGAGCGAAGTGTCTCGGCCATGGAGGAGAGAGCGGCCGCATGTTGACCGAGCAGCGCCCCCTGGGAAGCCACGGTGAAGGAAAGATCTGGGGGAGAGGAAACAGAGGGGTCGGGGGGTGGAGGTGAGCCTGCTGAGTCCATATTTTGGCTTGATTGTTCTGTTACAATAGAGGACAGATAGACTCAGGAGCAGAGCTCACAAAAAATAGGTTTATTAGAATAGGGAAATAAGGGGAGTGGAAAGGCAGATGCCAGGAGCGGAGAATACTGGAGGACGAGGAAACTCAGGGGAGCCACAGGAGTGATACGGGGGCTGGAGAGTGCGGGGAGTGAGGGGAGGCAGGATACCGAGGGAAGCGTGGGGAAGCCGTAACCGAGGAGCCGAGGGAGAGACACTGGAACTGGAGAGCAGGGAAAACAATAGCAGTTGGAGCAGAGTGCCGAGGGAGAGGGGTAGCCGTAACCGAGGAGCCGAGGGAGAGACACTGGAATTGGAGAGCAGGAAAAACAATAGCAGTTGGAGCAGAGTGCCGAGGGAGGGGGTCCATGGAGCAAAGCCAGCTGACTGGAGACGACAGTTGGGGTTGGAGGTGGTAACTGGAAATGATAAGATACAAAACAGGTAAGTGAATCGTTAGGGAAGGGTAAGACAAAGGAACAACAAGTTTTCAGAGCAAAGGATTTGGCTAGCGTTCACCAGGGTATCTGGAGCAACAATCAAGCGAAGATGATCTGTAGAGCCGGGGTAGAAATACTGGTCTTGATTGAAGATGGGAGGCAGGTGTGCGCGGTGGGAGGCGGTGATGACGGAATAATGATCCGGTGCGCTCAGTCAGCTGGCAGCAGCAGTGGGAGGGGAAGAGCAGGATCGGCAGAGAAAGAGAGAGGAAGAGCGAGAGAGAAGAAAAACACAGGAGAGAAAACTAGCCGGCCAAATGAAAATAGGAAAAAAGGTAAACAAAAACAGAAAACTCACAGCCAGCCGACCCCGACCATAACACAAAAAGATATATAACACAATAAAGGAAAGGGAAAAAGCCAAAAAGCAAAGATAGTACACTTTGAACTGGGGATTCCTTTATGTATATGTAAGAATTTGTCTCGCCCCTTGGGGCAAAATGGTAGGAAGTAACTTGCTACTCAAGAACTATAATTTGTGAGACTTTTAATCTTCCCCATGCTGTAGTTTTAATGAGGAAAATTCACCTTATTTCGTCCGTCATTGGTGCTAAGATTTCATTACTGTGCTCATATCAGCGGTCAATCGATGATGTTTCTGAAGTTAGAGCTCTTTTCTTCGTGTGTTCAGCTAGTGACAATCAAGCCTGATCTATGGTTCTGCATTAAATATACAGTGTAGGTACGTACGCAGGTTTGTATGAGGTACACGTAGATTCAGACCCTACGCCGTAGCCTCACGTGCACCTCCCCAGCAATGTAACTTTACATCGCAGCGACGCAGACCGCAAGAACTGTGATTGGTTAATTTGGCTATAGCTTGGTAGAGTCGCATTTCTTCCTACTTGTTCCAGGGTGCACCGTAAACAACATTAAATCAAGGAGAGTGTTAACTTTTCCTGACTTATTTTACCACAGATTTTGGTTTGTTTAGGCCAAATTTCGTCTCACATTGCCAGACCTTCCTCCATAGTGCTGCGGAGGAGGGTCTGGCTAGTCCACACAGCATTCCGAGATGTGAGGAAAACATGCTCTGTTTTATTGGCATTTCTTTAAACCAATCACAATCGTCACAGGCGGCACTAAGCGCCGTACGGAGCAACGTTTCCTCTGCAAAATAGCCTCGGAAAGGAATTTGTTTTGGTGGAACATGAGTACGTTCAAAAGTAGTTTTAGTCGTGCAACAGAAAACTCAGATTGGACAGATAGTCTAGCTAGCTGTCTGGATTTACCCTGCAGAGATCTGAGGAGCAGTTAACCTTAGTCCTCAGAAATCCACTGGAGTTTAGAATGTTAACACAAAGAAAGCCCAAGGCAACGGATATCCGGCCTAAATGGGTGGAAAACTAATAAATGACTAATAATAGTAATAATAATAATAATAATAGATAATATTAGCAAAAAATATTGTCCCTTACCTTTCGTGTGTGTGTTGCCGTTCCCAAACTCCGTTAATTTCGTGAAACAACAACAAACTTTGAGTTAGCAAGCTACATGCTGAAGGCAGGCCTTCTTGGTTCTTTCGGGGAATGATTGTAAAGATTTACAAGGAATATGTTTACAGAATTTACTCTCTTGTTTTGGGACCGATTGGTGGGATTGCTGTGGACGAAGTACACACGACGATACACTGTTAAGAGCAAATGAGGTTTAACCATGTATCAGCTAATTTAAATAGCTCACGTTACTGTGTTGTGTGAACAGTTAACTTCATTTAATATTGTACATGGAGTTTTCTTTTGCATGGTGCAAATGTTCCTTCCTGAGACTATTCTACAGAGCCACCGCCGCTGCGCCTGGAGCTTAGCCCCGCCCAAGACGATTATGATTGGTTTGAAAAAATGAAAACAACCCTGTGCTTTTTTTTCTCCTGTCCCTGAATGTATGTTTGGAGGAGCCAGACCTTACTCCACAGCACTGTAGAGATAGGTCTGGCAATGTAAGACTTATACCTGCTAAACATCAGTATGTTAGCATTGTCATTGTGAGCATGCATTTAGCTCAAAGCACCACTGTGCCTAAGTACGGCCTCACAGCATGGCTGTAGTGTTTTGGCCTAGTTTTTCATAATGTGTCTCTCCATCACAACATGTGGTTTGGACTTCAGGCCAATCAAGATTACATTAGTTATTCAAGATTATATATTGTCTCTTAGCTTATGAGCGGTATGAAGTGTATGATGCTACAATGGTATTTTATTCTAGTCGTCCCAATAGTAGATGTGGAGTATACAGCCTCTGTCTTCACCCAGCTCTATTCCACATGAACAATAATGACAGCTGCTATACTGAATAAAATTCTCTTTCTCTTTTTATATTACTTTCTTCTTCTTCTTATCTCTTCGCCTTTCTCTCTCTTGTGGGGTCAAAGAAGAACAAGAGAGTGAACAAATGTGTCCATGTTCTTCGGCACACACGCGCACACACACACACACACACACACACACACACACACACACACACACACACACACACACACAAATACACACACACAAACTTAGTAACACCCCCCCCCCCCCCCCCCCCCCCCCCCCCCCCCCCTCCCCCAGTGAGCAGAAACTGTTTAGCTATGCTAATTTGAATATATTTTTGGGTCAATTGTGCGCTCACCAGAAACGGCCTCCACGCCTACCCTTTGCCGAACAATTTAAATTTTTAATATTCCATTTAATTTATATGGGCCACCACTGAGGCAATCTGACAATGCCAAAAAGCCGACTTGATTCTTTTTTAGTAGAAAAAAAAGAGACATTTCTTTCATATAAATTCCATCGCCCTGGTTTCTGCCCTTCCCACACCTAACTCCCTGTTCTTATCTATCTTAAAACTATTTCACCTTAAGAAATAATCAATAAAAACAATTATGAGATCCAAGCCTGGAACCAATGCTCTCTCGTCTTCCTCTCGTCTTCCCCATCTTTTGTTTTCGCTCTCCCTCTCTCTCTTTCTCTCTTCCCCCCTCTATCTCTTTCTCTCCCCATTCCCTGCTTTTATCCTCTAGTCTGTTCTTCCACCATCCTCTCTCCTTGGTGATTCACGGTGTATAATATTTAATTATACTCTATAATTTATGCAGGTTATCAAACTCTGAGCGCATCATTTTATGTACATTGTGTAAATTGCTTTTTTCTCTCTCCCTCCATGTCTCTCTGTCTCTTTCTGTCTTTTCTTTACAGGTTTTTTTTTTCCCCTTCTTGGATGGGAGGAGGGTAAATCCTTTGCAGGCATAGACAGAGATATTGAAGCCTGGGTGCAAATGTGAAATGAATAAACAGGCTGGATCTCTTCTTCAAGGGCCTAAATGAGATCTGCACAAAATAATTTAAACTAGGCCCATTTATCAAGCCCAGCCACGGAATGTGTGTAGCAGCGGCCTGTGTATGTTGTCCATTCTGTGCGTGTGTGTGTGTGTGTGTGTGTGTGTGTGTGAGTGTGTGTGTGTGTGTGTGTGTGTTTGTGCGTGTGTGTGTGTGTGTGTGTGTGTGTGTGTGTGTGTGTGTGTGTGTGTGTGTGTGTGTGTGTGTGTGTGTGTGTGTGTCTTCCATGCCCCTGGCAGCGGTGGTAGTAGTATCCTTCTGTAGAGAGACAGAATGACAGATTAAGATTGAAACATTACCAAACAAATACAGAAAATGAAGGTTTTATATTAAAGTTATGAAGCATCTGGGAAGTGAGCCACTTAATGCAAATACTTTCTTGATCTTGATCTGGGAGGGTGGGGTAATTGCCTAATGTGCAAGTAGGTGTAATCAAGTGCCCCTTAGGGTGCCCTTCAAGTGGCAAAAATGTGATGCAGAGTCCTCTAGGGTGCCATTCCAGTGGAGAAAACGTGATATAGGGTCGTCTAGGGTGCCCTTCCAGAAGAAAATATGATACAGGGTCCTCTAGGATGCCCTTCCAGTGTAGAAAACATGATGGAGGGTCCTCTAGGGTGCCCTTAAAGTGGAGAAAACGTGGTGCAGCAAAATATTTGGTGTTCTTAAAATGGTGAAAATGTGATGCATGGCCATGTAGGGTGCCATTCCAGTAGAGAAAATGTGATATAGGGTCGTCTAGGGTGTCCTTCCAGAAGAAAACGTGATGCAGGGTCCTCTAGGGTGCCCTTCCTGTGAAGAAAACTTGATGCAGGGTAGAGCCCTGCACAGACTTAAAACGTTGGCCCTAGCCCAGCCCTGGCCCGAGATGTCAGGCCCGAGCCCGACCCTTGACTTGACAACATGAACTGTGTGTTCGAGTCGGTGTACGTGTGTGTGTGTGTGTGTGTGTGTGTGTGTGTGTGTGTGTGTGTGTGTGTGTGTGTGTGTGTGTGTGTGTGTGTGTGTGTGTGTGTGTGTGTGTGTTTCTGTGTGTGGGTGCATGCATGTATGTGCGAACATTGGTGGTTCACATGCACAAGTGGCAACATGACAACATGAACTGTGTGTGAGTGGGCGTATCTTTGTTTTTGAAATCACCAACCTCATAGTTTTTTTTTTTTAATTACATACCATTTAGTTTATTGAGTGTATTTAGTTTATTTAATTAATTAAAACATAAAAACAAAAAGGAGGAGCTAAAGCAGGCCAGATACCCAGCCCGTGTGTGAACTTTGATGTGAAAATTGGTCCGAAGCCCGGCCCGAGGGGCATATACAGTATAAGGCTTAAATGCAGGGCTTTAATGCAGGGTCTAATAGGGGGCCCTTCCAGTGGAGAAAACATGATGCAGTGGCATATAGGCTGCCCTACATTCTAGAAAACGATCTGCGAGCCCCACCGAATGCAGCTGGTACCCTATTTATTTTTTCCACCACTGCCCTTCAGACAGCCTGAGTCCACCACTGCACACTACACAGATTTTCTCTTTTATCAAGTCCCAATATCTAAATCATGGCAGAAATAGTACTCTGTACTAATTATGGAGAAAATAATACTTAAGCCAACAAAGCTCTTATTTACACTGGAAACAATTGCAGTGATATCACAAGGACTAATGCCACAATAAATTACTTGATAAGATGTTCATGCAGTGAATAGAACAGAGGTAATCCAATCATTGGTAAATGTAGCAGTTCAAACTGAATAAACGGTTGACTGGAAAACAGTCAAATATTAGTTGAAAACATTTGAACATTAATGCACAAGTACTTAAAAACAGTATAATTTAAAACACCAAGAAATGTCTGTAATGAGTGCTTCAGATTTCTCTGAAAAACACAGTATCATCTGAACTGATGACTTTTTAACATTGGGTCATCATTGATATTTTGACCGTTATACTAAACCTTTTGGCATCTTATGTCAAAAGTTTGATTATATTCAACATTAGGAATGTTGATCTAGAACCATCAAGTCAACATTTTCATTTGTCCAATACTTTGGTTTTATGTTATCATGCTAACATGCTAAACTAAAGGGCAATTCACGGTTCCTTCTTCCTCTGTTCTTCAGAAGTGGAAACTTCTCAGGAAGCAGGTGGCATCTTGTATGGCAGCCTCAGCCGCCAGTGTATGAATGGGTGTATGAATGTGTGTGTGAATGGGGTAAAAGGTGCCTTTCGTGTGTAAAGCACTTTCTATGGTCGCTAAGACTAGAGAAGCACTACATAAACGCAGCCCATTTACAAGATCCTTCCCTTAATGCGTACAAAAAGGTTTCAAACACTTTAATAAATAGACAACATGCATTGTTTGGGGCAGAATGCATCACATCGGCACCTGAAAATCAGGCGCCAAGGCCCTAACAAATCTGGTCCTTAGTCTTATTATCAATCACGCTAAACAACATTAGTAACATGACTTTTTAGTCAAATCATTTGAGTGGAAACCTACCAAATAATACAAATAATACAATACATAATTACTCAGAATGTTTTGTTCCAACAAGGTGCCACTAGATTACTCACATGCAGAACCATTCATTTGTTCTTTTGTGGTCCATTAAGGTTATACTTACTTGATTCTAATTACCATACACAACCTTGTCATACTGTTACAAAATAGTGGCAGGGTGGGCCTCCAGCCTAAATAGGTCTATTGGAATACACACACACACACACACACACACACACACACACACACACACACACACACACTCACACTCACACACACAGCTTCTGTCTTTTTTTTCCCACTCTCTGGTGTTTTAAATGTCACTGACCTGAGGGCAAAGCACATACCATCTCAAGTACACATCAGTCTTCCACTAGGACACTTACACACACCAACACGCTAATCAAGTCTCCATGGGCTTCCTCCCTCCATTGTCTCCTCCCCTCCTCCCTTCCTGACTTCCTTGTCTTTCTGTAGAAGTGGAGAGGTGGAAAGACCTCATGCAGGGAAAAGCCATTGGGTTGGTACTTTCATTAGAAGAAAAAAACGTTAAAGGGATGGCAGACATCAGTCAATCGTGACATTCACATCTCACACTTTCCCACGTCAGTCACTGCTCTTTGCTGTCATAAGATTGGCAGGCGTGTCAGTGGGATGTAAAGTAGTCATGCTCAGGATGATAACACAAGTGTTGGATTTTTTTATTTATTTGTGGGTGGATATTGACTGACCAGTGACCCAGTAATGAGTACTTACAGTAAGACAGTGCTCCATCTCTACGCTAATATACAGTATGTTAGTATCACCCATGTCTGGTAGTACATTTCAAGGATGATTGCCTGACATCCGATGTCCCTCACCTTCCGCTCTCTGTGAGTTGCCGTTCTTAAACTTTGCTCGCATTGGGAAACGACAACAACCTTCGAGCTAGCAAGCTACACGCTGAAAATGTCAAGTTTTGAAGAAAATTTGGACCGTGCAACAAGGCAGACCTGCTTGGTTCTTTCGGCGAATGATTGTAAAGATTTACAAAGAATGCACTCAAGCAGATTTTTCTGGCAATGCGAGACTAGTATCACCCTTCAACATACACACAAACTCAACGCCACTAATGCCAAGTGCTGAACCTGGACTAATCTAACAGTATTCCTACTGAGATAATATGTTAAACTAACCGCTGAGTAGCTACAACAGAACAGATGTTGTTATTATATGATAAACTAAGTAACCTATGTCTTTGTATGTTTCAGCACTGGTTGAAAGCCTTTCCAACTCACATTGCTTTAATATTTTATGCAGTCCTGCTGAATAATAGGCTGCCTTTAACACATCTGACGCTCCCTTAATGACACAGAAACATATTAGGCATAATCAATAACAAACTTCACATTTAGCCTTGTTATGTTTATGCACACAGACTCGGAATTGGATTAAATAAGCCACTTAAATGGATTCTAAGGCATATGATGTTACTATTGTGAATATATAGTGAATATTTCTCCTCAGATTTCTATGAACAGCTGTAAATATTTGTTTGCCTGGGGGCTAATGGATGTCAGCGGTGAAGTGAAATTTTATCTAAGTGAGGGAGCGAGAGTGAGAGAGTCCCTGTGGCCTCCCCCCCACATATGCCCAGTCCAAAACTAAAACTAAACTGAAACTATACTGCCAGGTTAAAAAACTTATGAAAGAGAAATGAACACAAATCATTTAAGTCTTTTACTGAAACTGAACAGAGTTGACATTCCAGGAGATGGCGCTGTGCCGCAACTGCTTCACATCGGACACTAAAGTAGCGCGAAGATTAAAGCTGCACTATGAGTTCCTGCATGGTTCCTGAATACACTGTGAAAAAGCCCGTTCTCGGGAGACAACACAGGGGTCGTAAACGTCAAACAAACACTAGAGGCACAGGCTGTGCACCAAAATACAACAAACCACTCCAGCCAATCACCGACAAGATGGTTGGGGTAGGGGGTGGGGGTTAGTGACAGTCAGTTAGTCATGACAGTTACGGAAACATGGGGTGAGGGGCAAACTTGCTCTGTTTTGTTTGGTATTTACTTTGAACATCAACAGAAGTGACGTCATGCAGGAACTCATAGTGCACTTTTAAGCATTAAACATCATGGCCATTCTTACACAGTTCTCCAACCAGGTATTCTGTATGTATATGTAGCTGCATACTTCTGAGACGTTATACCTGGCCATAGGTGTAATTTACAGGGGGGGTTACAACCCCCCAATAATCAAAACTGATAACTATTTCTCAAGACATTTGCACCATAAACTGATGCTGAAAAATTCACCAGAATGCAGGAAATTAAGTGTGTGATATGCTCAAGATTTCAACTTTGCTCAAAAGTGAAGATCTCAACCCCCAACCCCCTTCCCCCATGTTAAACCCAAAGATACACCCATGTACCTGACTCTGAGAAAAACAAACTAAATCTTAATATTTCCGAAAAACTCAAACTAACTATAATAACCTTGGTGTGCCAACTACTATTCTCACTGCAGCTGTACGTTGTCGGAACTCCCCCTCCTCTTATCCCCAATAATCCCCCAGCCTGCTTTACAGTAATAGCCACATGTCAAGTGCATAGGGAGTAGCATGTAGGGAGCTCTGTGTGTGTGTGTGTGTGTGTGTGTGTGTGTGTGTGTGTGTGTGCGTGTGTTTATATGCAGCTACACAAAGGTGACATGCATGGTGCAATGTACAGTAGGGCTTTGAACAGAGGAGAGGAAGCCAGCATGTTGCTGCTCTGTTGGAAATGACATCATAGCAGGGGTTAAACAGCCACCGTTTACCTTGATTTATAATCCTCCTCCTCTCCCTCCCTTTGCCTCTCCTCCTCCTCCTCCCTTATTCTTCTCCATCCTCCCCACACAGAGGGGTGAGGCGTGACTGCAGAGGAGGGGGAAAAAGCAAAAAGAGATAGGATGGGAATCAACGAATGGAAATTAATTAGACCATGAAAAATAAAGCATAATAATAAGGACGAGTGAGTGAATCAATATGGGAGTGTTTTTCTGTTGTCAAGCAGAGACCTTGTAACACCAATTTTGCCGATTTCAGGTTTAGAGTATGTAGTGTGTTCACACAGGAAAAGAGACAGAGTGAAGTATACTCAATCCACACAGTATACAGTACACACAGTCAGCCACAATGCATTGCACAAAATAAAGAAAATGGAGAAGTTGTAAAAGTAGAAAAAGTTCAAACAAATGCAGTTTTGAGATACTCTCTCTGGTACGACATACACGATTTGTCCAAATTCGAGTACTGGAACATCTGAATAAAAGTGTAACTTTGGGGTTTGCAGCAAAACAAGGCTCATCTCCCCTGGTCGCTGCTCTTCCAACTTAAAACTATAACAGGTTTGGGCGTACTTGTTCCACTAAGCCTGCATGGGTTGTCTTTTCTCCTGAACAGTTTCAGATGATTTAGTTCAAATCAAAAGCGTCAGCCTCCAGGTGGTGCTGGAGGAAATGTCAGGGGATCACATCAGTACTGTAGGATTCATCTTCTGGAGACCGTGATTGTCTGTACAAAATAAAACGTGCTCTGGTTTATTGGCATTTCTTTAAACCAATCACAATCGTCTTGGGCGGTGTTAAGCACCAGACGGAGCAACAAAAGAATCACTGTAAGAAAAAAATCAGTATAAAAAGTTTACGAACATTTGGGCCCCTGGGTAGCCCACCTGGTCGAGCGCGCGCCCATATGCAGAGGTTTACTTCACGACGCAGCAGCCGCGGGATCGACTCCGACCTGTGGCCCTTTGCTGCATATCATTCCCGCTCTCTCCTCCCTTTTATGTATTCAGCTGTCCTATAAATAAAGGCCTAAAATGCCCCCCAAAAAATTAAAAAGTACGCAATACGGAAAAACACCTGTGAAAAAGCATTACAGAAAATTTCTTCATATTAACACAGTGTATAAGCCGGTATTTCTACGGACTTTTCTAACAGTGTGACCTCAGGAAGGAACTTGTTTTGGTGGAACATGTGTACGTTCAGAAGTTGTTTTGGTCGTGTGACAGAAAGCTCAGATTGGACAGATAGTCTAGCTAGCTGTCTGGATTTACCCTGCAGAGATCTGAGGAGCAGTTAACCATAGTCCTCAGAAATCCACACAGTCTTTGTATTGAATACCAACACAAAAAAAGCGGAAGGTGACGGACATCCGGCCGAAAAGAGTGACATCCGGCGGAATTTCACGTGGGACCGGAGCGATCCTGGAAGTGGAACGTTGTGAATATGGACTATGATCAAAGTGGTGGGCTGACACTGCCATCCCTAAGGCTACGCTGCTAGTGTGGCTAAAAGTCTACGGCCTACCCCTAGGGGTACTTCTGAGTACTACAGGGGGTACGTGAGATTTTTTTTGGAAGTTTCTTAAAACAATATCAGTCATGCATAATCGCTAAAATAATAATACACTATAATATTGAATGCATTTAGTGATTCTTAACATTAGCGGCATTTCTGTGTTATTCAGTTACAATATGGTAGTTTAGTACATCAGACACTGATGATGATGGTGCAGCGCTGTATTGTGCCTATTTATATAGCTAGCTAATATTTTGTGCTGGTCAGGGCTACTATGAAAAAATATTTCAAAGGGGATACATTATTAAGAAAAGCTTGAGAACCATATATCCAATGGAACCATCAAAAATGCAAAGATGTCAAGAAACATCTTTTTTCGTTTATTTGAGTTCCTTAAAAGTTGTTTTTTACTAGTGACCATTTCAATAAAGGAATTGATGAATACATGAACAGATGTTCAATATCACAAGCTTGAATGTGTGTGTGCGTGTGTGTGTGTGTGTGTGTGTGTGTGTGTGTGTGTGTGGATAGAGAAGAGAGAGGGAGATCACAACATGCTCCAGTTGCCTGAGGGCTGACTGAAGCTCAAGCCGAAATTCCTCATGTCTACCATAAAACAGTCCAGCATTCCACTACTTTTTGACACACACACACACACACACACACACACACACACACACACACACACACACACACACAGAGAGAAAGAGAGAGAGACACACACACACGTTCAGTCACACACCCTCCCTTCACAGCGGTGGCAGCACTTCACAAAGGAACCATTGAAGGGGCTCCTTCAGTTTAAAAGTTGAAGAGTATGTCTAATTTTGGTCCGAGTTCATTAGGCAACACAAAAGTGGGAGCTTGCAGAGAACATGAGGACAGTGGCAGAGGCAAGTGCTTCATGCCAGGACTGATAAGAGCAGACAGAAACTACAAAGGCGCCTCTCCTTCAGAAGGAAAGGATGAAGAAGGAAGAGAGGGAGGAGGAGGAGAGAGAAAAAGGGAAACCAAATGGCAAGCAAAAGTCTTGGCCCAGAATGTTGTGTGCTTTTAATACATGCGTGTCAGTGTTTGTTAATGGGACCCAGCAAGCCTGCAACACACCAATATTCATTCAACTTGAATATTCAGCTGTGTGGGGGGGGGGGAGAGCAGCACAAATGTAATGGGAAGCCAATGAAAATGAAATACTTTAAGTTTGACTACTATATTTTGAGGGTATTAAATTGTCATCAGAAACAGTACGCGACTTTATGTCAAATGCAAATCCACCCTCGCGAGTCGCATTCCTTCCCCTCATTATGAGGACGGAATGAAGAACTTAAAATATAAAAATATATTTTAAGCGACAACAGCAAAAGTAGAAAATTGCTTGAAGTGCATGGCCTCAGCATCCCCAACACTGTTGAGGAGAGAGCGTAAAGATGAATGCGGACAGCGGCATGCCCATGAGATCTGTGTTTTTGCTCTAACTGCGATGCAGTGTTGCTGCTTTAGTGCAAGGCCCTGAGCTGTAAATGGATATTGGAGATTAGATCTTTCATCTGGAGAGAGCCATGTCATTTTCCTATTTTTCTCTCTTATTGATTCTGGCCACTCTCAGCTCCACATGAACAAACCCTTTCAGACTGGGAAAGCCCAATCCAGAGCTGTTCATATTGGCTACTTACAGATCTCGCTATATTATAAGAGATGTTACAGCAGATTTGAGAGATAAATGTGTAGATGTGTGTTGCGAGATGGATACTGTATGCATTACCATGGCTGGTGTTTTTTTAAATCTAAGGCATGACTCATATACTATCATCTTTTCATCGCTGCATGTATCAAGAGTCTTAAAGGTCCCATGCTCATTTTCACGTTCATATATTTGTATTTTGGGTTTCTATACTGTGTCTGAATATACCTGTATTCCCTCTGTGTCTGAAAAGCCCCCATCCCAAAAAAGCTGATTTTTTTCCTCCTATCCCAGAATGTCTCTGTGGTTTAGCCAGACCTTACTCCACATAGTCTCGCATTGCCAGACCTTCCTCCACAGCGCTGCGAAGGAGGGTCTGGCTAGCCCACACGGCATTCTGGGTTGGGAGGAAAACGTGCTCTGGTTTATTGGCATTTCTTTTAAACCAAATCGGGAAGGAACTTGTTTTGGTGGAACATGTGTACGTTCAAAAGTTGTTTTAGTCATGCAACAGAAAGCTCAGATTGGACAGATAGTCTAGCTACCTGTCTGGATTTACCCTGCAGAGATCTGAGGAGCAGTTAACCATAGTCCTCAGAAATCCACCGGAGTTTAGAATTAAAACACAAAGAAAGTGGCTGAAAATTAGAGACATCTGGCAGAGTTTCCGGCGGCACCTGAACAATCCTGGAAGACGACAGTTGTCGATATAGACCATACTCCACAACACTGTGGAGATAGGTCTGGCAATGTGAGACTACTCGGCCCTGCACTGGAGCTCCACCGGGCTGCTGTGACGACGACCGACACAGATTTGGGCTAATTCCTTTAGCGAGGTCCATCCCTTAATGACCATCCTCAGCATAAGCTTCAGCCACCCACCCTCTTCCCTCACCGCAGACTTACCCTAGCACTGGGAGCTAATGAAAACAAATGGCTTTTCAATGGGCAGACAAACCTATTTCAGACATTCATCATCAGCCTCATAGATTTCTAAAATCCCATCAAGTCTGTCCCTTGCCTACACCTCACTTTGTCTCTGGCTTTCTCTCGTTGTCCGTCCGTCTCCCTCCGCTCTAAATGCCACTCATAAACTGCAATTACAAACTTTGTAACTTTTCAGCGTCACTTATACAAGCTCCATGTAGAATAAGCCACCTGACAGTTATTCACTCACCAAATCTCCGTTGACAGAAACAAGTGGACAGGACGGTTTTATCTAGAGACAGCAGAATGAATGGAAACTGGCTGCTAATTTCTCTGAACGGTGCACAGCACTGCTCTGAGCTTTTACAAAACTTTCACATTTTCCACAGCAAATAAACAAAAATTTGATTAGATAGGATCAGCCTTTAATGGTCCCTGTGAGGAAATTGGGTTGTTGTTGCAGCAGCAGCAGCACAGAGAAGAATATACTGTAGATAAGAACAGGACAGATATAGATTATTTGAAGAAAATACAATATTAACAAATATTAAGTAAATAGAATGCATTGGACAGTGACAATAATACTACAGGAAGATATGTGAAGGCAAAGCATCTTCGGATAAAGAGATAGAATGCAGGGCATGTGCATGACGGATCAGATTGTGCATGTCAGACCGAGGTTCAGAGTAGTGCTGAGCATAGCAAATTAAGTTGTTGTTTTTTTTTCTCGTCTGAAATCAGCCCTTGAATTGTTTGCCAGAAGTGCTTTTAATATCTGTCCTGCAAAAAATCAGTAGAGAAACGGTCCAATCAGCATCTTCCCAGAGGCAAAAAGTTGCACAAACCTTTAGGGTTAGAGTAGTCCTTCTGCTATTCTAGCTGTTAAGATTTACAAATTGATAAGGAAGTACTGTTGCTGTTAATATTCCTGGATGAGTGTCACACAAGGCAGTGCTTGATTGGTTTATTTATTTTAGAAATGAAATTATAAATCCAAACAAATGGTATATTTGTTTTATGATGGCAAACAACAAACCAGAACTGTAGTATTTACCTGGAAAATACATTTTGGTTCAGTAATGCAAAACCTTGTGTATCTTCTTCATTTGTTCAACCGTGAAGTGGTCGTAGTGGTCGTCTGGCCAAACAAGTTGAACCTGGCTCAAATTTGGCTGAGGCACAAATTCCTGGTAGATTTCTTAGGGTCCCTATTTTAAGGATCTAAGCACACGGCGTGAAGCGCCTGGCGCTGGTGCGTTTAGGGCGTGTCCAAATCCACTTTTGCTAGTTTGACGGGGAAAAAAAAGGCTCCGTGCGCCGGACGCATGGTTCAAAAGGGTTGTCCTTAATGTCTTCAATAATCATAGGTGTGTTTTGGGCGTAACATGCAATAAACCAATCAGAGTGTCATCTCCCATTCCCTTTAAAAGACAGGCGTGTTTGTACCTTGGCGCATTGCTATTATGATTCTGGATTTGCACCGTGATATTTTTATTTTTAATCTTTTACATGTTTGTGTGCTGCTGCGCTTCCCTGTGTGTGTAACAAGCATCGTGTGCGAGCGCTGTGCACGAGCCTAGGCGCATTTTACTAATTTGCTGTTAAAATAACAATGAAATGCTGCGCTATTGACTTTAGACCAGGTTTTGGTTGGTCAATGGCGCGATCACTTCCCACTGCCTCAAGATAGCGATACGCCAAGAATTCACCTGAACACACCTCCCTGTAAGACCAGCACGCCCATGGGTGCAAAGATGGGCGCAGGTGCATTTGCTATTTAAACGATGCGGGCGCTGGACGGGAAATTGACAACTGCGCCGGTCTTAAACTAGCTAAGACACTTGCGTCGGACTTTGCGCTATGCTGCGCCAGGTGCAAGATAGGGCCCTTAACGTGTTCTACAACTGTAGTAAAAATGCAGCATTTAATTAAAAACAACACATAGTAAGCCCATCCATGCGCATAGTGACATGGTTAAACCAACCATTGTTGGGAGGAAAAATCCATTACAATGTTTAAGCGATTTTAAACATTGTATCTTTGTGTCTTGTTTTAAATATGAATCATAGTGGCCATGCAAAAATATAAAGTCTTGAGTATGATGTAGTAAAATGTAGATCAAGCCTAATTATTACAAGAAAAAACAGGAAATGGTCTGAGTGAATTCAGGTCTGAAAGATTTGTGTTGTTGTTGGAGGTCATAATTTGCTCACCTTTTTATCCCCCACTCCCTCTGCTTGGCTGAAAGAGTGTAATACACAGGGGCACTCATTGTAACAGCAGGGCTGACTGATGGGCAATGATGATGTCATCAACGAGTGCCAATCCTGATCAGAGCGGTGGATCAGTGCCAGGCTGCGGGTGGCCATAGCAACCAGATGCCAAGGCAACGATGCCACTCAGCCAATCAATGAAGGGAAGCCTAATGATGTAACATGGCAGGTGCACCGTGGAGGGAGCGGTGATGCTAGAACATATTAAGAGCATTTGCTACCATCTTAAATATTATTTTGTCTTATTATTACTCCTCTAATGCATGTGTTTAGACACTCATACTGATATATATAATTATTGTGTCATGTTCAGTGCATTTCAGGAGTTCATTTGTCATTAAATGTTAAAAAGGTTTGGTTTCACACCTGTAGTTTGGCTCATTTGGTCCAAACCAAGGAAATAAATAATATATTCTTCACTTCACTTCTATATTCGAACAGACTATTGTATAAAATAGTGGGATGCCTGCCAATTGCTTGGCCTGCGGTTTTCTCAACTTCTTCTCTTGCCTGAGCAACACACATGCCACATGGTTGCATCCATGGGTGTCGGACTGGGGGCGCAGAGTACCAGAGTACCCAGGGTCCTTATGCGAGGAGGGCCCAAAAAAATGCTAGAATGAATAGCTGTGGATGCCTCTATAGGGCCCATATTATATATTATATATATTTTATGTTACGCCCCTAGTAGCTATTTGGGACCTGGCTATTTCCTGAAACAAATGCATCCATTCTGAAAGTTGCTGATGCTTAAAATGTCAATTTTTGCTACACTGCAATACCTCTATAGGCTCTCTTCATTCTTCTGTTCCTGAATGTAGCGAAATGAGAGGAGAGAGATTAGTCGCTGACCGCAAGTCATGTTGCACTTTCCGTAGACCAAAGCCGGTCTACGGAAAGCCTTTCCACTTCCTATTAAGCCCCATTGTACCAAATTTGGTTGCAGTTCCACCAGAGTTCCACTGGGGGTGATCGTGGTCCAGTCCAAAATGAATGGCACTCTATGGAGCTGTATGGCTAAATTTGTCTCTTTTGCCTGATTGTCATTGAGAAATCTCAGATTTGATTGTAGTTTTTGCAAGTTCAACATGGATTATAGGTCGAAAGTTGAATGAACGAGTACTTATGTAATTTTGATTTCTTACAGGTTGAGTCGTTAACAACATAACACGCTAGCATTCTGCTAATGAATGCTGATTGGTCAGTGAAGGACTGATTACGATCGGAGATCCCGCTTGACGGCATCCGAAGCAAAACCAGAATGTCAGAGTGAATATTTCGGCATGATCTTTAAAACATTAGCAAACCTCTTTCTAGCACGTGTATAGACAGGGAGAGCCTTACCTGTCAGCTGTGTTGTCGATGCCTCGAGAGAAAAAAGGAAGTGACTCAGAGCTTGCCGTAAAGCAGTATCTCTGGCCGTATATGTGTATGATGTCATTTTAAAAGGCTTTTTAGAGCAAAAAAGCCACTTTAAAAAAATGTAACACCCAGCAGTGTGTATTTTCTTGGCCTCCCCTTTCGAATGCAACATTCAAATTGCTAGACAAAAAATTATATCATGAGAAAAGTGTATTTTGAGGGGTAAAGCTCCATAGAGTCCCATTCATTCTGCGCTGGCTTGTGAGCGCCCCCTATATGGAACTCTGGTGGAACTGCAACCAGTTCAGAAGCCGGAAGTAACGAGAGAGTGGAACTTCTTCCTTTATTAGAAACTCTTTAGATGAGCTCAAGAAGAAATAAAAGACATGGAGCTTATCATTCAAGACTGCAACTTCACATACCTTTTCTACAGGAACTGCCAAAATACATGGAGTCAGACACCAGCACCCACCCACTTCTGTTATAAACCCTTTCCACTTTCTGATGCATCCTTATCATAATCATACAGATTACTTACACACATTTGTACGATTGCAAACAATTCATGATCAGTAGATGGATCAGTTTTTGAATTCATAGTAGGGTTAGGCTAACCGTGCCCCCCCCCCCCCCCCCCCCTTAACTGTTTAAAGTCTGGTTCTGTGGTTCAGTACAATTGACAGTTTTAAAGAAAATATGGACAAATGCACCAGAATTAGTTGTAACCGGGGGGCGGGGGGAGCAGGTGAGGTGTGAAAGAACCTTAAGTGTGTGAGGGTGGATTTAGGATTTAGTATTTAGGACCAGTAACTTTTACAGGAAAATGGAAAAGCAGGATTAGAGATACTATAAGCTCCGTATACACTGTGTTATCACCTCTGTATTTTTCTCTCTTGTTGACTTCCTCCTTTATTTCTTAGTACTCTTCCTCTCTCTGATCCCAGCCTTCTCTGCCGATCCACAGAGTGGGAATTAACCCCTATGTAATTACATGAAGGGGGTCAACGTGTAGTCAGGCTGGAAAAGTGTTAGACGGCCCTGGCCTCTCCTCTAAGTGATATCAAGAAAGGGTGGATGAGCATGTAGCTGGGTAGACGAGTGGATCATAGATGGGTAGATAGCTTACCTGAATGAATGGCTAGACAGTTTCAACCGCAGGTCTCTGCTGAGAGACCTGCAGCCAGATTATTTTTAGGAAATCAGATATGTGGTTGCAATGAAAAACTGATATAAACCATTGTTAATGTGTATGAATCTGTTGATTATTTTCTGGATTCATGGATTAGTTGTTTGGTCTATAAAACGGAGGAAAATGGGGATCAGAGTTTCCCAAAAGCCCAAGATGACGTCCTCAAATGTCTTGTTTGGTCCACAACTCAAAGATATTCCGTTTACTGTCACAGAGGAGTGAAGAAACTAGAAAATATTCACATTTAAGAAGCTGCAATCAGAGAATTATGACCTTTTTTTCCACAGAAGAAAAGACTCAAACTGATTAATCGATTATCAAAATAGTTGACGATTAATTAAATAGTTGACAATTAATCGATTAATCTTTGCAGCTCTACATTTTGCATTCAATAACCAGAGTAAATGACTCTTTGACTGCTTTCATTATTCTCGTAACTCATTCCAAACCAACTTACAGTGCTAACCCTGTTCATCTATCTCTGTCCATCACACAATAGCACGCATTAGACATAATTATGTCGCTGCATTTTAATAGCACACCGTGTACCATTTAAACCACACCGTCAGCTGCAACTCTGACCACCAGGCTTTTAAAAACAGCAACACATTTGTAAAGCCAGCCTAGTACACTAACAAAATAGTTCCCTCCATGCACTGTAACGCACACCAGATCTTTGCAGAGGGTTGTAATATTAAAGTATGAAAATGCACAACAGAAAATATAACATCAAAATAGCAATTGTATACTTAAATTAATCATTTTTCTCTGTATCACACTGGCGATGTGTTCAATTTGCTGTTTTTGTGTTTTCTCTCTCTCCCTCCCTCACTAGATAGGAGCCCTCAGCAGCAGAAGCAGGAGTGGTGAACAGTTAATAGTGGCACTGCAATAACAATAAAATGTCATCAATCTGTGGGCGCCTCCTGCCTCTGTCACACCAAGTTTGTACAGAGTAATGACATTAGGCCCGGAGTAGCTGGCACACTGCTCTCTTAAAGGCACCGCACCTCCCAAACAAACAAACATTACACCTAGAAATATGGGGGTTGAAGTAAGGAGGGAAAGGATAGAGGAGGTACAACAAGGAACGAAGGAATAGAGGAAATACTGGCGGAACGCGGAAGTCGGAATTTCTGACTTCCAAGTCGGAAGTTTCAACTGGGACCGAAGTCCCAGGTCCGGGGACCCCCAGGAGTCCTTGAAGGGGTTCCAGGGGGTCCTCAATAAAAATGGAATTTATTTATTTTCACTATAATTTTATCCATAAGTAACACAATGCCAGATTGTATGACTATTTTTCCCATGGGTCTCATTCACTTTGTGTAATAAAACATCTAAAAGCAAAAAGTCAGTCAGTTTTCAGTTTTATTTATAGTATCAAATCATAACAGGAGTTATCTCGAGACACTTTACAGATAGAGTAGGTCTAGACCACACTCTTTAGTTTCCAAAGCCCCAACAATTCCAGTAATTTCCCCAAGAGCAAGCATTTAGTGCGACAGTGGCGAGGAAAAACTCCCTTTTAGGAAGAAAGCTCGGCAGACCCAGGCTCTTGGTAGGTGGTGGCTGATGGTGCCGGTTGGGGGTGTGCTGAACAGTGGCAAGAATAGTCACAAACCTTCAATTCACTTCACATTGTTTTTATTCCACTCATGGAAACAGACACATTTTATAATCACACCCTCAATTTTTTGCTCTATCATAATACATATCCATGATTGGAAAGAATCTTCATGAACACAAAAATCTTATTTTCCCAGCCCCTTTCTCAAATGATACAACAAACAGAAATACATAGTTAACCTGTCTTTTAACAATTCATTTTACAGAGGAAAAGAACCTCACAGGAGTCCGACCTCATAATCCAAGATGGCTGCTCGGTGCATTAACATCAGTAAAAGCTGTAGTAATATACAGTTAATTAGCTCTTCTGTCTGAATTGTGTCTCACTAAATCAGTCGTACACACAGGCCTGTCCAACTTCTATCTGTGGACATGTTGCCAAGTTGTTTGTATGCACAAAATACAGCGTAATGCGTTGTTATCAACTGTTACTGCTAACAATGGCTAACCTAGCTAGATCTAACCCCACTGTGAAGTAATAGTTATTTGGACTTGTTATACTTGAACACCGTCAACTCGGATGTGACGTCATTCCCAGCGCCGACTTCCGACTTCCGAGGTAAATGGAATGCAGCATTAATTCCTGCGGCAGCCATTTAGATTTTTTGTTACACTCAACTATACCAGAAACTGCACCTCAGTTAAAATATGTTTTACTGTTCTGTGTATGCAAATCTGATATCAGATCAGATAATTTACTGGTAAATTGACTATATTATTTTGAAAATGGATTCAAGAAAATCCAGAAGAATAAACACTTGATGTTTCTCTCACTAATGTTAGCCAGCGCAAAAACAAAGCTACAACATAGAAACAGCAGTTCACTCTGCATAGTAATGTAATAATAGTTAACTATGAACTAGGAAACTACGGGAAGTATGAGTAGCAGTTTATGTAGATAACACGTTAGTCAGCTCACAATACACACCTTCCAACCTTGTCAGGCTACATATTAGCATTGTGTTTATGTGTTCCCCCCAGGGCTTCTAATTTGACTGCTTTGTTCGTTTTTAATTCAGAGAAAACATCTCACACAAATGACACAAAAGCAACATGATCGTACAAATTCAATGAAAAGAGGCAAGTGGACGCAAACGGAAATTTATTCCCTCTAGGCAGAGTAAAATTGGGCTTAGCTGCGTAACTGTAGCCTATATCGCAAAAACTATTGCATTTATCCAGAGGCGGAATTACTCTACTTCATGAATGTACAGAGACTAGAGGGGAAAAGATAAAACTGGAAGAGAAGTTGAGAATTGAGTTCTGGGATCAGTCAGAGGCTGAGCTGTTACCTAAACCAGTGGTTCTCAAAGTGGGGTCCGGGGACCCCCAGGAGTCCTTGAAGGGGTTCCAGGGTGTCCTCAATAAAAATGGGATTCATTTATTTTCACTATAATTTTATCCATAAGTAACACAATGCCAGATTGTATGACTATTTTTCCCATGGGTCTCATTCACTTTGTGTAATAAAACATCTAAAAGCAAAAATTCTATCAGGTAGGGGACCCTCGGACAAAGTCTTATCAGATGGGGGTCAGTGGTCTAATTTGTGTCAGTTTAGGGATCCTTGATGTGAAAAAGTTTGACTGACCTAAACACTAGTCTGGCCCAATGGATGTACAGTGCTGGGATAAAGCCTGACCTCCAGCGTGTTAGTCTCTCCCCTACCACTATCTCTGCTATCTGTTTTGCAGGGCGCTGCATCCGGGGCTTGGCGCCGGCCAGGTCGGTTGTAGTTCGTTAAAAGAAATGCAAACAAGCCAAAGAGTTTTTTCCACTATCCTAGAATAGATAAGCGGTGTAACCAGCCCATACTCCAGCGCTGTGGGGATAGGTCTGGGAATGCGAGACACAAACACACACAAGCTACCTAAAGCTACTGTTTGTACAATATGCAGTAACTGTATGGCTGTTTGGAGTGGCTAAACACTCCAACAGTTTGAATGACAACAGTTACATTGTTTTTACATTTCCATCAGGGCACAGCTAGCCAATTTAATCCCGCAGTCATAGCAGTGATTTACAGAAGAGCATTGATGTAGAAACATTTTAGTGAATGCTTTCCAAAGTTGTGTACATAGTGTGAAAAAGTCTAATGTGTTTTATCATGCAGTGGATGTTAAGTGATGACTCGTGTTGACTCGTGTTGAGAGTGCATTAGATGTGCTGACTAAGGCCAGTATTGTCAGATGATGTGCTAATAACCAATATGACTGGAAATGGCATTGATACTCAACACTGAAGATGCTACTCATTTGTATGCATGAGGCTGTCAATTTCAATGATTCAGTATAATGATTTAAACATTGAAATACTGTAATTGATAATACATACTATTGATAATACAATACTTGTGTTTGTGCAAACACTTGTTTTACAAATGTATAGATGCTATTGTCTGTGTGTGTTTGTGTGTGTGTGTGTGTGTGTGTGTGTGTGTGTGTGTGTGTGTGTGTGTGTGTGTGTGTGTGTGTGTGTGTGTGTGTGTTTGTGTGTGTGTGTGTGTGTGTGCATGCGTGCATGCATGCTTTTGCACTGGTTTGTCTGTGCTTATGAGTGCCAAAGCGTTCTCATTGGGGTGTGTGGACTTGCATCCATCTGCATGCCCGCTGGTGACACATCAGCCAAGAGCCTCCATCAGTGACAAACTTGGGGGGATGGGGGCAGAGTGTGAAAGGGAGACAAAAGTGTGTATGTGTGTGTGTGTGTGTGTGTGTGTTAGTGTAAGAGAACGGGCGAGGCGGAAGGTCTGGCCAGGCGGCATTAACCCTGCGTTGCCTGAGGCCAAGCCGTGCCACTGATCCTGTTTCTAATTCACCCCTGCTGGCACTGCTAATGCCAGCCACTACCAGTTACCACACAATCTGCTCAGGGGACTGCCCAGCCCGGCTCAGCCCAACACCCACATATACAATAATATGGGCTGGGTTGTGCATAATGATTAGCATCCTGCTCAGACCTTATATTTCCTCACACTGAGAGACAAAATGCATAAAATCTACTGCCTGTACAAAATTAAATGGTTCTTGTTTAAAGCTAAAATACAACTCTTTTTAATCTTGTTTTTATCCCAAGCTTGATCTTATTTTGTAGTGATCTTCCAGCTTTACGTCACCATTTGATTTAATAAAACTAAATGTAATCCAACATTTTATCTAATTGATTTGTTCGGCTACACGTGTTTGAGTGTGTGTACTACAGTTATTTGAATTGGGCTTCATCATTTCCTGTTTTTATAATTTGCTTTCACCTTGTCTTAATTTGCACCTATTACCCCTCGTCTGAGCCCTCCGTCGCCAACCTGCCTGTTAGCCTTTATTCATATATCTCTCCATACCCAAAAAACACCATAACGAGTAAACGACCATAAGGCCTCCTGCACACTGGCTGCGTGGCGTGAGCGTGTCAGCTGTGTGGCGTGTCCGTTTTTATTTCGGCTCCCATGTTAACAGGTTAGAGCTTGCACACTGCCTGAGTGACATGTACGTCTCAGGCATGGCTCGAGCCGCATGCTAGAAATAGAACCGACGCCTATTTTTCATGCGACACGCAAGCGTTTTGGAAGCGTTTCCAGGCAAAATAGAATACGAAAAAAGATGTTTATATGTCATTTTAACACAAATACATTTAATAAATGACATTTTGATGTTTGAAAGTCTCTAGGTTTTGACATAAATGCAGACATAAATTTAATTTAAAAAAATAATAATAAATAATTCTCGATTTTCAAATATTGCACCTGTCAATACAAAATGAAATATTAATGAATTAATAATAGGAAAGGGAATTGAAATATAAAAATATATATATCGAAATATGTGCAAACAAATGTACAAACACAAAAATATTGACAAAATAAAGAACACGCTATTATTTCATTTTATCAATGGGAAACAGACAATGTCTACAGACAAGGCTAGCAGCAGCAGCGCCGCGTCAGACACGTTTCTCGTGTGTAAAGACATAGAACCACCACGCAGCCGCCACGCAACTGACACGCAACAGAAACAGTGGTGTGCAGGAGCCCTAACTCTACGTACACACCACCGCCGACTTGAGCTGCAAAGAAGCTCTGGCCGCCCTGTCAAGGATGCTTGTCAAAAAGTACAGGGAAGTTGTTTGACGCTTTGGCCGCTCTGACGTAGTCGCATTCTATGTTCGATCATAGAAAAAGCACAAGCAGCCACTGCATGGCCAATACATTGACACTAGAAACCTTTTATAAATTACATACACTACCGGTCAAAAGTTTGGGGTCACTTAGAAATGTCCATTCCACTCCATTCCAGACAGAATACCAGCTGAGATCAGTTGCATTGTTTTTTTAATCAGGACAGCAGTTTCCAGATTACATTATGTGTTTACATAACTGCAAAAGAGTTCTTGACTGTTGTGGACAGAAGTGGCTGAAGAAACGCTTGAATTTCATGCTTTTTGGTCTAAACGTCATACCCAAATTAAAAGTGGTACAGCTCCCATATACTCTGACACTCTCAAGTTTTTGTTACAAGTGTCAGGGTGATTCTAGGCCTTACTGACACAGAGTTACAGAGGCTAGAATGGAGGTTTTTTTATTTCCATCCAAGTCATACATCTGTAAAATGATTAGAATACACAGATGTAAACACATCTGACAGGTGACAGACAACACAAGGCATTAGCCGCATGTCACAGCTTACTACAGAAAAAATGAAGCCAAAAGACTCAAAAATGGATTTTATATGATTTTTTTTCTACAGATATGTCTGTGCGTTTTTTTATTTCCATTTGAAAAGTGCAAAGAAAAAAACAAACACACCCACATCAATCACCTTTCCAATCATATCAGGCACACCCCTGAGTGTCAAAATATATGGGAGTTGTACCACTTTTAATTTGAGTATGACGTTTAGACCAAAATACATGGATTTCAAGCGTTTCTTCAGTCACTTCTGTCTACAACAGTCGAGAACCATTTTGACATTGTGTAAGCACATAATGTAATCTTAAAACTGCTGCGCTGATTAAAAAAACAATGCAACTGATCACAGCTGGCATTCTGTCTGGAATGGAGTGGAATGGACATTTCTAAGTGACCCCAAACGTTTGACCGGTAGTGTATATAATGACAGAATTTGTTTTGGTTGTTGGTCGCAACGGTGTCTGTTAGCAGTTAACTGTTAGTTAGCCGTTGAACCGCAGCAGCAAGCAGGCAGAGCGAGCAGCCGCCAGCTGTTGATCACCGCAGGACTTCACCGTGAGCGGACTGTTTAGAGACGATGTGACCGGCAGGTAACATTAACTGGTCCCTATACGCAAATATCATAAATGATAGGGAACCCAGCAACGGCGATGATGAGCTTTTCCTCCTTTTTCTCGGAACTAATGTTTTTGTAGGAACGAAAGTTTACATCGTATGTTTCTCCGGAATCAGCCAGCGCGAAGGACGTCTATATTCCGATTGGTTGCTGGCGTTTGCCGCTGCTTGCCGCTGAACTGCCTCATAGCTCATTACCATGAAGTTGACCTACTTTCAACTTTCTGATTGACGCTCTGGTCGCTCAAAACGCGACGCCGACAGATTTGCCGCAAAGAGAAGCCAGCTTCCTTTGAAAATGAATGACTTCCGGTATCTTCAGAAGCTCAAGTCAGCGGCGGTGTGTACGTACAGTAAGAAATTAACGCAAATTCCTTTAAACGGCACTCTTTTTTTTGACGCACTATTAACGCACGCGTGATTTGTAAATTGGGCATCCGTCTGTATGTAGTTTGGAAAATCAGGAAGCGATGCAGCAGTAAGGTTGTTCATCCATGTGTTGCCGATGGCTAGCAGAAAACGTAAAGTCCAGGGAATCACCAAACCCGCCATCTAACCTCTGGGTCGCTGCAGCAGAGTGAAGTGCATCTCTGGTCTGATCTACGAAGAGAACCCCAGTGTGATGAAGGGAGAAAGTGATCCGTGATGCCGTCAACTAACACCGAGCACGCCAAAAAGAGGAAGACAACGACCACGTTGGATGTGAGAGGTTAAACCTGTTCCTGAATCATAAATACAAGGCTCTTTTTAAGAGCCACACACTTGATCTGAAGAGAGACGTCCTGTTCTGAGTAACAGGATTTATTACGTACATTTTGAACTAAATCATTACAAAGCAGCTCAAGAACACCCCCCCCCCAAAAAAAGAAAACAAACGTCCTTAAACAGAAATTGATTTAAAAGAAGGGTCTTTCGGATGGCAAGTTGAGTTTCAAAGCCCTTCCAGATGGTTCTCTCCACAAGATTAAAGTTATTTGCACGTACTGTCGATTTGAACTGAGTTACCATCGAGTCTCAAAAAAACACTTTTATCGTACATGTAGAACAGATAAAAAATGTGCTTTGCATGTTAATTATGGACAACCATGTGATTTGATTAAATATTTTAATCGATTGACAGCCATAATTTTAAGTGCTTTAGGAACTACCCATCCTCCCCGACCTCCTGCCAACATGGATCTTCGCGGCCCTATATAGCAGCAATCAATGTGGTGCATACAGCAGTAAATATATGGAATACATACATATTGCAGTGCTTTATGTACAAATTGTTCATGAGAACATCTGGATTATTGCCTTATACAACAATTCAATTTAATTCATCAAATCCTTGCTAGTGCTAGCTTTAGATGGCTAATTAGCAGGCTAACTGTACGTACACACCGCCGCTGACTTGAGCTTTAAAGTTACAGGAAGTCATTCATTTTCAATGGAAGCTGGCTTCACTCAGCTGCAAGAAGCGGCAAATTTTGGGCGTGTTGAGCAACCAGAGTGTCAAGCAGAAAGTTGAAGTTTGGTCAACGTTATGGTAATGAGCTATGACGCGGTTCAGCGGCAAATGACCAGCAACCAATCAGAATATAGACGTCCTTAGCGCTGGCTGATTCCAGAGAACGGAGAATGTAAACTTTTGTTCCTACCAAAACATTAGTTCCGAGACAATGGAGGAAAAGCTCATCATCGCTGTCGCTGGGTTCCCTATAATTTATGGTATGAAAAAAAAACGAGGCATGGGATAAAATAGCTGGGATAGTTGGTGTCTCCGGTGAGTTGGTGAAGTGCGTGATGTTTTTATTATTTAAGTACGTATGCTAGTCTTCCTTGCTTGATGTGAATGTCTTGCCATGTCAGAGCGGCCAAAGCGTCAAAAGTTTCCCCGTACTTTTTGAAAAGAGTCCTTGACAGATGGGCCAGAGCTTCTTTTGCAGCTCAAGTCGGCGGCGGTGTGTATGTACAGTAATAAATTGAAGTAGGTTTGTCTCCATATCTTTTGCGAAAGTTGGAAGTAGTTATAAAGTTACTGACAAGAGGTGCACTGTTAACATCACAATTAAATTGGACATAATTAGAAACACTCTGTGTGCTGATGAGTGAAATCATAATTTATTTCAAGTGTGACAGTGGTTGGTTCATGTCCAGGGGACATGTATGGGATATGTTACAATTTCATTTTGTGTTAAAGATGACAAGCCAAACCCACAAGATGTCCAAGTCGGCTCGTCAAAAGAAAAAGGAGATATGGAGATGAAAAGGAATGAGACAAAAGGTTCTATACAGCCATACAAAAGGGTGAATATCAAGATAGGAACCGAACATTCAGAGAGAAAGTGAAGATTTGGAGACAGAAATGGTGGAAGAGGCCATAGAACATTCTTAGTTCATAGAAGAACATAAAACCAACGTGACATCATGACTTTGCGTCAACATACACACCCACTTTCTTAAGCCAAGTGACATGTTATCTGTATGCATTTTGAGCTATCCGCGTGTATGTCTACACTGTATACAGCAGACGTAAACATACACTCCACTTTCTAAAGCCAAGTGGCGTGTTATCTGTACGCATTTTGAGCGCCATATACAGAGGACGGGTTGGGTTTAGGAAAAGAAGAAAGCTACGGTTGGGTTTAGGAAACGTGACACGCGGGCTGGGTTAAGGAAAAAAAGAACCGGTTGGGTTTAGGAAAAGAAGAACGGGGTTGGGTTTAGTAAAAGAAGAAAGAGGTGTTTGAGTTTAGGAAACGTGACACATGAGACACGATGGAAACAATCCCCGGTCTCCTGGGTGAAAGTCCTGTGTTTTACCCATCCACCACCACAACCAACCTCAATACGCAGATTTTCGCCCTTTCATACTACTCGCTTCGGCGTAAATTCCCACGCAATCGCAAGGTAATGTAAGTCAATGGAGGCCAAACGGCGTTGATAAACACGCTAAAAAGCGAGTATGTGTCTTGATAACACGCCAATAATGGCATACGAATTGGTGTGTCTTACATATGCCACTTCATGAGATCAGTCTGCATAAAACACATGAAGTCTTGATTTTTAATTTAACTGGACTTTGTCGACCCATCATGCAATTACCCCAAAACCCACAATGGGGCTGTTTTTTTAAGCGTACTGGTATGAACACCACTCTTGAGAATGATGCTTCAGCTGCTAACTGTTTCTGAATGATGGAAAGTATAAGAAGGAGGACTGGGTGGGAATCTGTGGAAATGGGCCATGTGGCAGCATGTGTGTTTAGCATGATCAGGTGGAATGCCTATGAGAGAAAGGCAATAGACAGTGCCTTTCAAAAGGCTGACTGTGACATGCAAACTGCCAAAGATTATTTCTCTTTTAATTGGCATTATATTAAAAACAAGGGATGAAAGCCTCTCAAGTTCAAACAGAGGAAACTTCCTAGAGCTGGTGGAATTACTTAGCCAATATGACAGTGTCCTCAGTCAAGGAAAAGCTAACCTCTTTCAAAAAAACAGGTCTTTATTTTCCAACACATCTCAAAATGACTTGATAAAAGCTTTGGCTACTTATGTAAAACGGGTCATACGAGAAAGAAGTGTGCTTGGCCAAAAAGGAGCGCTTCATTCAGCTTAACAAGAACAACAGGGGAGGAGATTTAAAAAGTTAGTGATGAATGTACTGAAGGAAAACCATCTGAAAGTAGAAGACAGTCATGGCCAGGGTTATGATGGGACACCCAACATGAGTGGGCCCTACAAAAGGTCCTGAGTCCAGAATCCAAAGGCAAATTAAAAGCCCTAAACGTCCTTTGCTGGGCACATTGCTGGGATCTTTCTTTGGTGGAAAATGCAAGTGAAGCATGCACTTTTGTAACTTTAGTTGAAAAACTACACCATCACCACGAACTCTCCAAATCACCTATCTTGATATTCACCCTTTTGTATTTGTGAAAACACAGCAAGCCATGAATCCAGGTCAGTGCATCCTTGAGCTACAGAAACTCTCAGACACCCAAATGGAGCTGAAGATAAATGGCCCTAAAAGCTGAAAGTTTCCTGCTATTGTCCATTTTCTGGATGATCTGACAAAGGGTGAGCCACCTGATCAGGCCGCAGGTGACGCAAAGATGCATCATCTGTATTCATTGAAACAGCAGTTCCCTAAAATGCCCTCGATCAACAAAGTCCAGACTGAAAGACAGATTTCGCAGTTGTTGGTGTTGTCCTGAGAAGAATGAAGCAACTAAGGACTGAATAGGAATTCAAGGAGATGTTCCAAAATGCCACCACCCAAGCTGAGACGGCAGACAATGAGGTCCCTGGACAGGCAAGATGCCAAAAAGTGCAAGCCAAGTTAATTCAGGAGCTCCAAAGACAATTTAATGGAAAAGGGAAGACAGAAAAATCCTGTTGTCCCTGCTTGACTGATCCATCAAGGCGGAAATGCAGCTCAGGTGTCCAAAATGCTCCCACACACTGCGAGTTTTATGGATTTGAAGAGAAGGAGGACAAGCTACATGTGTATTCCACTCTGAATATATATGCCTAAATAACAGTGTGCATGCAATGTTGGGGAAAGGTCCACACTCTTTAAGCACTCTTTAAGGGTTAGGTGCCTTGAAGTCAATGGTCGCAGCGCTGCCTGGAAGGAGATGTTGGGGGCTTAAAACAACATCAAGCAGCATGTAGCTTGCTAACTCGAAGTTTGTTGTTGTTTCCCAATGACAATGGATTTAGACAATGGCAACACACATCACCGGAACATCCGGCGGTGCTGGAGGAGGTCATTAAGAGAGAAAGATTTAGCTTTAAAGAGCCACATGCAGACAAAAATAGATGACCAAGTAATGATACATAATAGAAATCATCTGCAAAATAAGAACTGTATAAATTAATAGTTTATTCCATTTTCTCTTTTGAACAAACATCTAATCATCAAATCTGTGTTTCATCCTCGCCCACACAAGGAAGTGTATGTGTGTGTTTGATCGGGCAAATGTATTGTATATAGTGTGCCAACATCACAATAAGGTATAACAATGCAGTGGGCTTTGGGGTGCCTTTTTTAAATCAAAGCCACTGCTGCTCCAAATGACTGTGCACGTCCCTGTTGTCAGATATTATAAAGCAGGCAGCAGAATTTGTCATCTAATAACATTAAATGATGAAATTGATGTAAAAACGTATTATTGCATTCACTAATAGAAGAGGGAGCGAGAGTCCCTCACGCTCATGGCGGTCATTAAAGCTTCAACGGCAAAATAAGTGTTAAAATCCATCAGTGATGCAGCCTGAGAGAACAGAAAGCACTCTCCTTACTTGCTGTTATATTTGTAACGCTGGTTACTCTTAACTAGAAGCAGGAGAGTTACTCTCTCACAAATAAGTCGTGCTACTGCAGTTGCTTTCTGATCTGACATAGGAAAAGCCTTGATATACTTTGTAAAATGATCTTGTATGGATTTTCTCTAAGTTTCACATGTATGACTCCAGTAACAGACCTCATGCTTGGCCAGATGCACACAGTTGAAGGTCCCACAGCCCTATGTTCCCACATTTCTAGGACATTTTCAAAATTAGGTCTTGTGTTCCTACATTTCCCTTCCCAATTTAAGCCCTATCCTCCCACAACATTTTTTAGGGTTAGAGTTAGGGGGATAAAATCTGATACAAATTTATGAAAAATGAAATGTGGGAACACAGGGTCTAATTTTGGAAAAAAATCTTAGAAATGTGGGAACTGTGGGAACATAGGGCCTAATTTACAGTGAAAAAAAACATTATTAGAAATGTGGGAACATAGGCACGCTTCCCAGTCAAATGACCATCACCTTCTGCTCTCTGTGTGTTGCCGTTCTCAAACTCTGTTCTGCTTCAGGAAACAACAACCAGAACCTTCGGAGCTAGAAAGCTAAATGCTGAAAATGAAAAAAATGGATGGTGCAACAAGGCAGGCCTGTTTAGTTCTTTTTTTAAAGATTTAAAAGCAATATATTTACAGCATTTCCTCTCTAACTGGGACGTTTTGGGACCGATTGGTGGGATTGCTGTGGATGAAGTACACACGGTGACACACTGATAAGAGCAAATTAGGTTTAACCATGCATCCAGCTAATTTAAATAGCTCACGTTACTGTATTGTATTTACTCTACTGTATTGTAGTTCAGATGATTGGGATTGGTTTAAAGAAAGGCAAACAACCCAGAGCAGGTTTTTTTCTTTCTCCGATCTAAAAATGTATTTGTGGAGGAGCCAAACCTTACTCCACAGCGCTGTGAAGATGCAAGACTACAAGCTGAGTACCGGTCTATAGTTGTTTCTGTCTGAGGAATATTAAAGTCCGAGGCCTCGCCCACTGTCAAGAGTGAGACTCCACTCATGAGATCTATAGTCTGTGTGACTTGTTGCTGGCATTGCACCTCTAACTGTAATGGCTCAACCCTTCCTGTAACTGTCTCTAGTGCTCTCTGCATTTTCCGGAGATCATCTATACAGGAAAGTAAATGGGTGTCAAGGGAGAGACAGCAGGTGAGAGGTGCCTGAGAAAAACACTGCAGAGTGTTTGGACACCCTGCTACGGTAGTATGATGGTCTCAATCTGTAGTGAAAACTGAAGCGAGGAATCCAGTGTTTTTTACAACTTCTTCATGACAGCGTAGCTGAACATATGGCTTGATTCCAGCAAGAGAGTGCTATATTTTTCTACATCTTTAGTATTTTGTCCATATGTGGGAAAAGCCTTCTCCACGAGTCGGCTATTTCAGCAGCAAACACTGGGAGTTGCGTGCATTGACATAACCTTGTAATGATAAGCAGTCTGTTCAAAAACAGCTTTAAGTTTTTCTTTCACTGCTGTTTAGTCAGATGTTATATCAGGTATCAGGCTATCCCGGTGACTAGCAGAACCATCCAGGCATGTAGGCAGCAGATGTCCCCATTATAATTAGTACTTGTAGTACCCCCTCAAAGCGTCTGCACCATTTCAACGCATTCTCATGAAAGGGTTCGTACGATAACCTACAAAATTACTGCAACCGCCGGCCGGTCACATGACAGTTAAGTTTATCTTTACAGTAATATTTAGCTGACAAAAAGGTACTGTGAGCCGGGTGCAAGAGCATCGTGAGGTTAGGATTGTTTTAGCGGCTGTTGCAGTTGAGTTTAGCCGATCAAAGGTGACTGCCGTGCGGCGATGACAGTTTAGGCACCAAAACGACTAGTTAAGATTAGAAAAAAAGATCGTGGTTGGGGTTAAAACACCAGCCCCCTTAAGGAGTAGTCCCGGGGACACCAACACCCGTTTCCTGCGTGAAAGTCTTGCGGTTTCCCCTGTACTTCTTCAAAGACACAAACTCCTCTCCCCAGCTTGAAAGCCCTATGTTTTAGGACCCATCCAACCTCCTCCCTACGTGGATCTTCGCGTTCTGATACAGCATCAGTCAATGTGGTGCATACAGTAATGAATAAGTGGAAAACATATGCAATTACAGTACATTACTTTTCATAGCTATATGTACGAGCCTGATCTTTTGAAAAGTCCTCTTTTCCATTTCTTATGGAAACATGAGTAATATCTCCTCTAAAATACTGATGAAAGGGCAGTTTGTTCCCAAAGTTCCTGTGACTGGCCATGGTTCATTTTAGTGGCCACCTTTTAAACTGGCACAGGCACGGCCCTTAAAAGTGCATTGAAAGTTCAGAACGGGCTTATGCAACTTAAAGGACAAATCCGGCGCAAAATGAACCTAGGGGTTAATAACACTGTGTCGACCGTTACAGTTTTAGCCCAAAACACTAATTACCTTATAACGCTAGTCCTAGGGGCACGGGTAAAGTAAAAAGAAATTGCTATTTCTATACCACTAACAAGGCTCAAAATAGCACGGCGTTTGTCTACTCATGACTGTTTTCCCAAGATGGCGCCTGCCTGTATACGTGAACGGTACTGTCTTTATAATCTATCTTTTTAATAAACTGTCTGTACACGTATTCAGTAATCATGTGTTATTAACCACTAGGTTCATTTTGCGCCCGCTTTGAGCTAGTATCCAGAGTAACGTGACGATCGTCCTTATGCAGACAAGTTCACAAGCAGCACTCCAAACAGGAAGCAAGAAAATGGGAGCAGAAAAAAAAAGTGATGTCCACTTTGCCAGTCTATGTTACTCACATACTGTATGTTGTCCTTTGATGCCACTATGGTGACAAAATGTCCAACAGAGCCCGTTTGTAGCCCACCAGTACACCTAGTTTAGCATTAGCTTGTAGCAGGAGCAGGCCAGGGTGAGGAGAGAAGGCGCCGTTCCAGCACAGGATAGCTACAAAATAAGGTATCCACAAACTAAATCTTCATAGAAATAACAGAAATACTGCTTGCGTTCTCCCTCCCAGGTGCCAAACATCACAAGAGCATTGTGACTCTTTCCGTAAATGTCCTGCCATGTGTGAATGAAGCCAGAAGCAGTGGTTGATTTAAGTACATTTTCTAAGGTACTGTCCTTAAGGACAAGTTTGAGTCTTTTCTTTTCATGCCACCTTCTACTTCTACTCTGCTACATTTCAAAGAGAAATATTGTACTATTTACTCCACTACATTCATCTGACAGCTGTAGTTACTTTACAAATTAAGATTTTTGCCCTTAAAACACAAATCTGATGTTGTATTATAAATTAAAGTACCCAACAATATAACAGCCTACAAGTCCAGCTGAAATGATTAGACCATTAAACACACAACTGTTTGGATTGTTTCCACTTTCTGAAATGTGAGGATATTTCTGCATTGAGTACTTTTACTTTTAATACTTGAAGTACATTTTCCTGATGATACTTACATACTTTTACTTAAGTAATATTTTCAATGCAGGACTATAACTTGTAACAGAGTATTTTTTTACAGTGTGGTATTAGTACTTTCACTTAAGAAAAAGGATCTGAATACTTCACCACTAATCATAAGGAACAATAAGGGAAACCACCTGTGTCTGAATGACATAAAGCCATCACTTTAACACATAGATGAAGCCAGAAATATTGCATATTTCATGTCTGAAAATCTTCATAACCGCAGTTGTATGACCACAGACGGAGCCCTCTAACTCTACACCGGCCTGTTACTCCAGCTGAACTTCAGTGGATGCAGTGGTTGGTAAACGGCCCTTTTTACAAGACTCATATTAACAGGTTTATCCGCGTTGGCTGGCTGAGCGTACATTATGCAAATGTTCCATTGCATGGTATGCACAAGGATGAAGGTTAAACCCATGGATCCCTGTTACAGGGCTCCATCTGTGTTCATACAACCAGAATTATAACACATAATCATTGTGTCCTCTACTTACTTCCTTGCGTTAAGCAGTAGTATTGTAATTAGTAATTGTGCGTGACACTTTCAAGGGAATCAAAGTATATATTTAAGAGAGATGGAGAGTCGCATGGAAGTTCCTCAGGCACTGTTAAGGAAATAACATAATCCTTTATTTAATCAGGCATAGACCTTTGCACAAAAACACTACACACACTAGGATTTATCCTTCGGGGAGTACAGGCAGTACAGATTTAATGACAGCAAAATATTGAAATTAAAAAGGTGACATTGAATATCTTGAGATACAGCTGTGTTTAAATCGTTCTTTGAATCTATAAGATAAGAATTCACATGTTGTTGACTTGTCTTTTCATGTCTGTGTTCCTGGTGGCATAATTCATTTAGTGACGAATCAAAGCAGAATACAAACTACTCTCTGTGATCTTAAACAAGCAGGTGTTTAACAAAAAGCCCTCTCAAAACTAAAAGTCAATCATGAGAGTCACTGCGTGTGCGTGCGTGCGTGCGTGCGTGCGTGCGTGCGTGCGTGCGTGTGTGTGTGTGTGGCTAAGAGCGAAGCTATGCTCGGTAGCAAGGCCCCATGCCTCCCTCATTTCACCATGTCAAGCAATACACACACACACACACACACACACACACACACACACACACACACATTCCCTCTCTCTGTATAAGAAGGGTGGCAGGGGTATGTTCGTTGCCTTGGAAACACTTCAGTCCAGATAATTATTACTGTAACTGTCTCTGTACACCCCACCTTTAATAGAAATGGATCATAAATTATAATCACTGAGTGGCAGCCGTCTGTTGTGTTGCGTCTGCCTGCTCACTGCTCACTGCCGCCACCCATTGGTCAGCAGAGGAAGTGCAGCGGTGTGGAGCTGCTGGGAACTCGTTTCTTCACTTCTCCATCTCACTGCACTGCCCTCGCCTGAACACACTCAAAAAAAGACAACGTCTACTTTTTTTGGTTTGGTTTCCCCTATTTTTAGTGAATCATTTTCACTGCGAATGTCAAACCCAAATGACAATAACAATCATTTAAAAACATAAATGGCAGAATGGAAATATGGCATCATGCTGAATCTGTTTAAATATTTACAAAGGCCTATTCCCATGGCCCATTCCTAAGTAATCAAAAAACAATTAAATATTCTTTCCCGGTTGAAAGTCGCTTTTTTGTTTGTTTGTTTTTAAAACAAAATAATTCACTGCCTTATAAAGAAGTAGTCTGGGGTTGAGTAGTAATTGCAAAGTGAGCGCCCTACTTTTTCTCTCCCCCTTTGTGAGAACTGGGAAGGAACAACCAAAAAATGAAAAACAAGGAGGGGGGGGGGGGGGAAATGAATAAACAAACAGAAAAAGTAGATTAAAGTAGCATTAAGAATATGAACCAGCAGCCAAAGGAAATAAGATAATTGCCTGGCTGTGTATTTATCATGTCCTTTGTTTATTATATTCCAGGGAAATGATGAGTTTCAGGCCCTCAGTTTGATAGCTGCAGCATGCAGTTTTGTATGGCAGATAACTTTTTATTAGCAGGAGACACTGGCACTTTCTTTCTCTGTCCCCCACCCCCCTCCCATTGCATTTCAAACTTGAAGCTATTGATCACATTCAAACCCTCATGACAAAAACCTGCCTTTACGTTATCTGCTAAACAGCCGGTTTTTAATTCAGCCTTTTCCTATGAAGTGTTTTCTGATAGGAGACGAGTGTGCAACGGAAGGTCTTCACCACACCGCCAATTACCGCCTTAAATCAGCTCCCATTTATAAACACAACTTCAACTGCGGCGGTCAGATTACTGTAAAAACAGCAGGTTTAAAAAGCCACACCTCAACAGAAATTCAGGTTTTCATATCTGGTGTCAACTCCGCTCACCTCCTCGGTTTGCAAATGAGACGCCACAGCGTTTTGCTTCCTGCAAGCCACGTGCGAATGAGTGGCAAAGTTTTTCCGGCTGTTCAAATGACCTCAGCATTATGATTGTAACTCTGCAGACAGCTTGGCAATAAAAAAAAAAACCTTTTAATCATCAATTGTTGTTTCTGCTGAAAATCCCAGTCCGTTTTTTTTTTTTTTTTCAAAGGGACAAGACGGTGTCACACACAGAGAGACAAACGCGCACACACCGACGCAATCAGACGCGCCGCCGAATCGCTTTCAAAACCAAGGAAAAAAATCTTCTATCCGGTTACTGAACAACTTTAAATGACACCGTCTCACAACTTCATTTCAAAAGAGAAGATGTGGCTGTTTCGGGAGGGAGGGCCTTTGAAAAGTTGATGGCGCCTCATGTCATCGGTTTACGGCCAGGGCTTTCTCTCGTCGCACGCAACGCAAATCACAGGTGGGTTTCCTCATTAGGTGCTATTGACAGGCCACATAAAACAGAATCTGTCGCTCCTCCAAAAAAGGCTCGAGCGGGGCCCTTTTGGTCTCTCCCCCCCTTCCCCTTCCCCTTCCCCTTCCGCTCCCTCTCCTCCCCATCCCCTCGTCTCTCTTCTTTTCTCCGCCATGCATATTTCAGATCAGGAATGGATGTCAGCCTGGTGCGTGGGAATTATTAATCTCAGGTTCTGTACTTGTGCTGAGCTGTTTAAGGATTCATACTAACAAAGGGCAGCGGAGTCACGCAATGGGGCTGACAAGGCCCTGTCTTTCTATCTCCATACCTCCACCTGTCTGCTGGCTCTTCTTCTCCTACCGTTTGGAGCGGCCGCACACACACACACACACACACACACACACACACACACACACACACACACACACACTCTCTTTCTTTGTATGTTTCTCTCACTCCTTGCCTCCATCTCTCTCTCCAGCTGACCTTTGGAGCCGCTTAGGTTCACAAAACACCTCCAAACAGCTCCTCTCTAATGGCCTGCTACTCAAACAATCGGTAGAACGACCTGACGAAGATGATTGATCTCTGACAAGCGGCTCGATGCATTCCTATGAGTCATTAGATCAAGCCAGGACGGAGCGAGAGATAGACAGAAGCGAGAGATAGAAAATGAGAGAGAGAGAGAGAGAGAGAGAGAGACCTATTGGAGAATTGGTGCAGCTGTGTGTACAACCAGACCAGGCATTTATCTAATGTCAAAGACGTGCAGACAACCTTTAGTCTGAGTTTGATGTTGGAGGAGCTTTGGAATGACAACACCATTCACATCCGCACCGGCATTGCACAGGCTCGGGCCTACAGTATGCATACACACATTCACACACATTTACACACACCCACACACACACACACACACACACACACACACACACACACACACACAAACACACAAACACACACACACTTATTCTAGCAGAATTAAAGGCACTCGTGTATGTGCTCAAATGAAATGAGTCTCTAAGAAGAGAAAAGGCACACACACACACACATACGCCCGAGCAGTCAGCACTAAAACAGTATCAGTGGAGCAGTTCAGCGCTGTGGAAAAGAGAAATGTCTTCTTTAAAGATCCTCTTGTTGTGTTGTCGCGCTGGGAGATAAGGACGGATTAGGCTGAGAGACGCTCTGAGCTGAGACACGCAAACATGCTGTTGAACATGGAAGTGAAGCACAAGAAACTCTCTCCCCAACCAATCGACACACACACACACACACACACACACACACACACAAACAAACACACGCACAGAGAGAGAGAACAGAGTGCTGTACAAGCTCACTATAGATGGGTGAGCACTAGAGGATGGATACCCGACCCGAGCCCGACGGGACCTGATGGGCCAGGCTCGGACAGATATTTAGAAATCAGCACAACAAGGCATTGAACATTTTAAATTTAAAACAACTTATTTATGTAGGTAGCCAATGGACCTGATTCAATTGATGCAAAGGTTCATTTTTGTGATATGATTGGGCCTCTTGTGCGCGCCTGTGTTAACGTGCGTTTGTTGCCCCCCGTGTGCGCTGATGTGCTCATCTGTTGACATTTCCGTATGCCTTCCTTCAGTTGCTAAATAAAAACGGGCTTTCCACACAAACAAACGTACATGTGGGCTCGGGTCGGGCTCGGACATAAATATCTTAATGTCTGTCGGGCTCGGGTCTGTTTCGGTTACTGCTCTGTCGGACAGAAAAATGTGGCCCGATCCGCACTCTAGGGAGCACTAGGGCTTCCAGCTCTAAGTCGATTAGTCAACTGATCGCTCGTTTTGGTCTTAGTTGACTAAGAATTCTTCTTTTCCAAGTCGATTAGTTATTCTTGATGCTTTTTTTAGTTCATGCTGAATGACTTATTTCCAAGAAAAGTATGAGAACCTCTGGTAGACAAAAAATTATAAGCGGTGCTCTAGCGTGATTCTTTGTGGAGAAATTCAGTTTTACAAATCTGTCGATTTAATCAACTAATCGAGGAAATCATTTCTTTCAATTGAGGACAGCCCTAGTGAGCACCAAAAGGTGCGCCATGGGAATTAAAGTCCCAAATATTGACTCTAGATAATTCAAATGTGAAGTTTGGAGTTTTAATTTGGAGGCTTCAATCAACTGTGAGTGTGTAACAGACAGACATGTGCAGGTCTGGCTTTAGGGCTGAATTTTCAAAGGTTTGGAGCCATGTAAAGCTCTACAGTGAAGTATGCGTTAGAATTTTAAATGGTTATGGTCTAGGCTCATGGGTGAAAATATCCAAAATGATCCTTTAAAAGGTCCAATGTGTAGGAATTTCTCCCATCTAGCGTTGAGATCATATATCGCAATCAACTCTCTCTCGCCACGCAGCTCAAAGTACATATTACAGCTACGGTAGCCTTCACGCTTCAAAAAGCCGGTCTCTTGCTCTTTTCAATATCCTTTTAATTTTTCTGGGCGTAGAAGACTCCTGTTCCTGAAATTTGGATTTTGAATACGTGTGGTCCTCCATGTTTCCTTCTTCAAACTTGCCGGGGCCGGGAAGCTACGATACCCATTAGCAGCGTTAGCAGCACTGGTGAGTTTATCATGTGACAGCGAAATCTTGAAAGGCGGAGCAGTATGTCCTGTATGTCCCTTACCGGCTAACGTATTTCAAGATGGCGCATGAATATGGAGTGTCTACCCTAGTTCATGCAAATGCAAAATTTCAAGCCAAAAGGAATACTTGGAATTGATGGTGGTGGTAAATATTCATGAAAAGGACAAGTTTGTGAACGGGCAACACAGATTTTGATAATGAACAACTAAACACGTTACATACTGGACCTTTAAAGAACATTCAATAAAACTTATAAAGACAAAAAGGTCAACTCTCAATAGACAGTAAAGGTTAAAACTAGTGCTGTCCAACACTTAAAATATTTAATCGCGATTAATCGCATTAATGTCATAGTTAACTCGCAATTAATTGCACATTTTTGTCTATTCTAAATGTCCCTTGATTTCTTTTTGTACCATTATTTTTTCTCATTTTAATTCTCTTATCAACATGGAAAAGTGGATCGGCTTGCTTTGTGCTTTTGTCGCCTGGCTTTGACGAGGGGGAGGAGAATTGGCATCAGCTGTATGCTTAGCCATCAAGTGGTATTTCAGAATGCTGCGATGATAGCTCAGTTCACAACGACAAAACACACAGATCACTTTGGTCTTGTCAATGGAACCATTTGGCAACTTTTTAAAAGTAAACTTTCCATTCAGAATCTTATTGGCATCCATTTCAACGTCTTGCGTTCGCCATCCACTCAAAATGTAACGTTAGCCTACTCTTTGGCTGGCTCGAAAGTCCAAACAAGTGTGTGCAGCGTGCCTGTTGTTTTGTTTCCGGTCTAGCTAGATCCAGTGTGGTGTTGTAGTTGTTCTAACGTTACTAGTTGTTGCAACAGCATGTGAATAAAAATACAAAGTTTGCTATGCCAAAAAGAACGTTAATCTTGCGATAAAAATATTGACGCCGTTAAAATGGGTTTGCGTTAACGCCGTTAATAACGTGTTTAACTGACAGCACTAGTTAAAACATTAAAATAATGACTTTTTTTTTTCTTTTTGAATTAATTGCTGCACAGCTCTCTTCTTCATCTGTATTTGTTTAAAAAGAAAGACAACTATGAAGCACATTCTCCAGATGTTTGAAGTTTTATACAGATTCAGATATCTTGCCTTTAAAAGGTAGGGGGCAAGAGTGTTTATAACTTATAATAAGGTCCTAATTTGACCATTGCAGTGTGAGTGTTTTTCAAAGGCCATCGTGTGAAAATCTATTCAAAGTATAACCGTTTGCTGGACCGTCATTGGTGGGTTAAATATTTTACTTGTACCAACTGTAATTTTAGTTGTTTAAATGGTATGTGGCTTACTGGTTTATTAATCTTTTTATGCTGAAAAATACTGAGATCACAGTACTCCCACTGCTCACAACTCACTAATCATAACTACTTAGAGTTTGTCATTTATACTCTCTAAATTGCATTTCCCAAAATAAAGTTATAAACGCTGTCCATGTCCATAAATCCAATTAGAAAGTAGTGTTTCCTTTATGTAGCGAGGCGGAAAGTAAGGGTGTAGAGGTGTGGGTCGGTGGGTATGTAGCTTGTCTGACTTGAACGAAAGTCCAATCTAGGGTTTTAAATTTAAAAAAAAAACACTGCTCGACTTGAAGAATGTCAGTCGACCGAATATTCGACTTTCAGGGAGCAGCACTAGTCTAATCATATACTTTTATTTACTTGCATGTTGATTAACACATTGAAATAACAGCTGTAGTGGACTAAATCTGACATAGTCTCGCATTGTCAGACCTATCTCCCCAGCTTTGTGGAGATAGGTCTCCACACATGCATTCAGGGATGGGAGAAAACGCTCTTGTTTGCATTTCTTTAAACCAATCACAATCGTCTTGGGCAGCGCTAAGCTCTGGACGCAGCGACGGTGGCTCTGCAAAATAGTCTCGGGAAGGAACTTGTTTTGGTGGAATATTTGCACCCCACGAAAGAAAACGCCAAAGCAATCCCACCAATCGGTCCCAAAACATTCCTTGTAAATCTTTACAATCAATCCCTAAAAGAACCAAGCAGGCCTATGGGGTGCCGAATGTAAAAGTTCGGTTACAATTTTTTAGCTGATACATTTTCAACATTTAGCTCACTTTCCTCACATTTAGCGCATTTTCCTCACATTTGAGACAGAAATTATATATTATATCTAAATGTTAAATCTAAATGTTATATTATATCTAAATGTTAAATCTAAATGTTATATCTAAATCTAAATGTTAAATATATATCTAAATGTTAAATGTTAAATCTAAATGTTATATCTAAATCTAAATGTTAAATCTAAATCTAAATGGTAAATATATATCTAAATGTTAAATGTTAAATCTAAATGTTATATCTAAATCTAAATGTTAAATGTATATCTAAATGTTATATCTAAATCTAAATGTTAAATTTATATCTAAATGTTAAATGTTAAATCTAATCTTAAATTTATATCTAAATGTTAAATGTTAAATCTAAATATTATATCTAAATCTAAATCTTAAATATATATATATATATATATATATATATATATATATATATATATATATATATATATATATATAAATATTATACCTAAAGCTAAATCTTAAATATATATCTAAATGTTAAATGTTAAATCTAAATGTTATATCTAAATGTGTCGCCAAGTGTAAAGCTAAATATTTAGAAAATATTCAAATCCCCAAGGAAACCACGCCCACTGCAGTGGCTTCAAATCGCGTTGCACCGCCCCCACCCCACACTAAAGGGACTAAAGCCACGCCCACTGCCAACTCGGAACTTGCAGACAGAGCAACAACCAACAGCGGGACATTTTTAACAATTTTCACCATCTTATTCATCATTAAATTCACTTCTGGCAACGTTTTAGGAGAGAAATTAACTGTTTAGATTTTGAATATAGGCAGTCTTGCGAAAATTGATGCTGAATTGACAGTTGAGGAGCTCCATGAAGTGAGGCGACAGCCAGCAAGCGCCTGCCCCGGCCTCTAGCTCGTCGCTCGGTCAGTCATGCTCAGACACCTCGCTGTAAGCTGGAGGTCTCTCAGACCGCTCTCGTAAATAAGAGGCTTTTATTTCACCGTTGACGGTTCGTTTGTTTAAATATCACAACACATGTCCATCATAAGATTAACGGGAACCTGTGGTTAACTGTCTTTTCGGAGTTAAACTCCAAAAGCGTGTCCTGCGGCTCTCTGGCCGTCACACACACACGTCCACAGCGCAGCAGGCAGAGGCGGGGTCTGTTCTGAGTATAATAAAGTATAATAAAGCCCCGTCTGTGTTGAGCAAAACATTACGTGAATTACTACGAGAATGGACGGAATGCAGAACTCGGAAAAGTGGACTGATGCGGAGGTGCAGGCACTGCTGGCCATGTACGCATTTGTTGTTGTTGTTGTTGTTGTTGTTGTTGTTGTTGTTGTTGTTGTTGTTGTTGTTGTTGTTGTTGTATGTCGCGCTAAGGTCTAGTGACGATGCTATAAAGACTAGACAAAATAAAACACCTGCATATTACAACATGAGAAACATCACATTCATAGCCTTAAACATTACAAGCCACTTCCAAAAACGCATTCATAACGAATCAGTACAATTACAAGAAAGGCGAAAAATAAAGTTGATCTGCATATGCCTTAATCGCCTCACAGTGATTGCTAACATCAAAGCAACATTTTGTTTTGGGTTGATCTGAAACAATAATAGGCTTATATAATTTCCCCGCATCTATTGTAATATTGTAGCCTCCCTTTGGTGTATCTTAGAAAAATACCCGACATATCTGTTGTAATTTCTCTATCAACACTTTTTAAATGTAGGCTATAGCTTAATGTCCACAATCACATTATGTAGCCTATATTAGTTTTGGGACGTGGCTTGTAATAGTTAAGGCTATGAATGTGATGTTTCTCATGTTGTAATATGCTGGGGCCTGTTTCACCAAAGCAGAATTTATAAATCCAGGATAACTGATAAAGCGAGGTTTGACCTAGTCTAATCTGTGCATCCTGGCTTGGTGCGTTTCACGAAGGCCAAGCCAGGCTGAGGAGGAGCGACTAGGTTGAGCCAGGCTGAAGTAATTCAAATAGATGCGCGTCCATGGCTTTCCTCAAAAGACTGTGAGGTCGATCACAGATTTACTGATGCCAAAATGGAGAATACGCATTGTACATACTTTATACAGAGTGAGCAGCAGCTTCTTGTGGAAGTATGATGACGTGAAACACATTATTTGTATAATAAGAAAAGAAACACGGCCGCTGGCCATATAATGAAACAGCGAGAGAAAGCGGAGGAAAGACAATCACGGACGACTGAATGCGTAAGTAGCCTAAATATATACATTAACTGACCACTGCTCTGAATTGAAACCGTCATAATCATTCTATTTAAGGATTAGGCTACTAATCATTTGCACAAATTAACAGTTGTACTCTTTGCCTTAAAAGTAAGCAGAAGATAGTGTTACTCAGGAAATTTACCATGAAGATCAATTTTCTAGGCTATGATGCGTAAATATCTCTTTCACTCTGTTCCTCCCTCAGTGACTCATTGAATGGTTTCAGTTAAGAGCAGTAGTTCATACATGTTCATCATGTTCATCATTCAGTCTGTCCACTAGCCTATTATCTGCCACACTTTTTCTCTTGTTTCTTTTATTTTTTATTTTTTTATAGAGGACGAGTTTCCTTCTCTACATAGTATATGCCTTGCTCCCTTGTATATATGGACATAGAAAATAAAGACACCGAAGAAATTTGACTCTAAAATCTAGTACTATAAAGATAATTAAGTGATAAATCCCATGCACACTGTAAACATGAATGGAACAGAGTATATTCATCAGTTATTTCCACCCCCCCAGCAAAATATAAGGTCCATATAACCATTGAGGTGTCCTCTCCCTGTTGTTAAATCAATGTACAGTAGCCTACATCACTAGATAGTTACTGGTCCAGTAAACTAAGACTATAATTTGGGAGGATTGTACAATTAAGATATGTTCTTTAAATTGTACAGTCCTCCCAAATTATAGTCCCAGTTTACTGGACAACACAAATTGTGTGCTAAGAATGCCAAATACAGTGCACATGGAAGCTGAACAAACATGATGCTTATTGTTAAAGAATTAAAAAAAAAATCAACTAAAATAATTCAAGGTGCATTGGTCAACTATAGAAATGTACAGCATTGTATGTATTGCCCTTAGTAACAGACTTCATTTAAAACACATTTGAATTTGTATCAGCCTTTTCTCAACAACTGTCATAATATATTCATCAAACTTCTAACAACAATATGAACAGCAGTCTTCATACAGCAATATAACAGTAACAATGACTGTTAAAAAAAGAATAATGGTCCCAACTTTAAATAATAACAGTACTTAAATGAACAGCAATATGCACCTGTTGTATTTTAATCCAGGCTGATAGGGTAAAACCACTGCTGGGTGATCAGAAAAGGCTCCAGGATTAAATAAATCCTGGCTGTTAGCCTGGTCGGGAGCAGGCTAGCTGTTAGCCTGGCTGTTAGCCTAGTCGGGAGCAGGCTAGCTGTTAGCCTGGCTGTTAGCCTGGTCGGGAGCAGGCTAGCTGCACAGAATAAAAATCCATGGTGATTTATGTGCCTTCGTTTTCGTGAAACCGAGTCAAGGCTAAATTCATCCAGGATAACGGGGAAATCCCGGCTTAATCCCTTATCTTGGTTTTGTGAAACAGGCCCCGGGTGTTTTATTTACTTTATAGCATCATCAACAACAACAACAACAACAAATGCGTACATGGCCAGCAGTGCCTGCACCTCCACATCAGTCCACTTTTTCCGAGTTCCGCATTCCGTCCATTCTCGTAGTAATTCACGTAATGTTTTGCTCAACACAGACGGGGCTTTATTATACTTTATTATACTCAGAACAGACCCCGCCTCTGTCTGCTGCGCTGTGGACGTGTGTGTGTGTGTGTGTGTGTGTGACACACGCGGAGAGCCGCAGGACACGCTTGTGGAGTTTAACTCCGAAAAGACAGTTAACCACAGGTTCCCGTTAATCTTATGATGGACATGTGTTGTGATATTTAAACAAACGAACCATCAACGGCGAAATAAAAGCCTCTTATTTACGAGAGCGGTCTGAGAGACCTCCAGCTTACAGCGAGGTGTCTGAGCATGACTGACCGAGCGACGAGCTAGAGGCCGGGGCAGGCGCTTGCTGGCTGTCGCCTCACTTCATGGAGCTCCTCAATTGTCAATTCAGCATCAATTTTCGCAAGACTGCCTATATTCGAAATCTAAACAGTTAATTTCTCGCCTAAAACTTTGTCAGAAGTGAATTTAATGATGAATAAGATGGTGAAAATTGTTAAAAATGTCCCGCTGTTGGTTGTTGCTCTGTCTGCAAGTTCCGAGTTGGCAGTGGGCGTGGCTTTAGTCCCTTTAGTGTGGGGTGGGGGCGGTGCAACGTGATTTGAAGCCACTGCAGTGGGCGTGGTTTCCTTGGGGATTTGAATATTTTCTAAATATTTAGCTTTACACTTGGCGACACATTTAGATATAACATTTAGATTTAACATTTAACATTTAGATATATATTTAAGATTTAGATTTAGATATAATATTTATATATATATTTAAGATTTAGATTTAACATTTAACATTTAGATATAAATTTAACATTTAGATTTAGATATAACATTTAGATTTAACATTTAACATTTAGATATATATTTAACATTTAGATTACGATATAACATTTAGATTTAGATATAACATTTAGATTTAACATTTAGATATAATATATAATTTCTGTCTCAAATGTGAGGAAAATGTGCTAAATGTGAGGAAAGTGAGCTAAATGTTGAAAATGTATCAGCTAAAAAATTGTAACCAAACTTTTACATTTGGCACCCCATACAGGCCTGCCTTGTTGCACGATTCAAATGTTCTTCAAAACTTGCCATTTTTAGCGTGTAGCTTGCTAGCTCGAAGTTTGTTGTTCTTTCCCTAAACGAACAGAGTTAGATAACGGCAACACAGAGAGAGAGCTGAAGGCGATGGATATCTGGCGGAACATCCGTTTCTGCAATTATCCTGGAAATGTACTGTGCATTGATCAAGACTAACTTGTTTTTTATGCGCTGTTTGATCAAAATACTGGAGGCCCTGGTTCAAAAATATTACGTAAATTGTTGATATATGAATGAAAGATTAACTGGGAGAATGTGACTCTTGAAATTGACATGCGGCAAAGTCAACAGCCAGGTTCCATTTTGGCCTGTCATCAAATTACTCACGTAATTAACATGAATTAGCGGCAGCTGATGTGATCTACCGCCGCCGATGTTTGACATTTTAACCGGTAAAAGGGACAGTCAGCACCGGCTGAAAAGGAGAAGCTGCAAATGTTTTGTGCACTGATCTTTGCTAATGACAATTAGCATCGCAGCTTAGAGAATCCGTGTATTTTGCAAGCCGGGTTGTCAGAACAGACTCAATCACCGGTGCGACCAAATCATTTTTCACATTGATACAATCTAATTTTCATGCATCTTGCATATGCAGTGGAATGCTGTACTGTAGAGCTGGCTGCCATAAAGGAGAGCAACGCTGCAACACTAACAGGCTGAGATGGGCAAAAAAACAGCAGAGAAAGGATCAGATTTTGATCGGCTTTATTTCAGAAGATACCGATCCATTTAAATACGCCCAGATTGGCCCTGATACCGATCCTAAGGGAGATCTCTACCTTGAACATAATCTGGGGCTTTACAGAGTGGTCCAATATGGACATTCCTGTCTGGCAATAGGGTTGGACCTCAGTGTCTTCAATCTATCAGTACCTAACAGCTAACTCTAAATTTAAAAAGCTGTGAGTAATTCTGAAAAAGCGATGTGTCCTAAGAAGTTGACTTCAGATCCAGAGCTAATGCACAGGGTTGGTTCCTGCTGTCTTGAGTACTTTGTATTAATATCATACGCCACACTGTTCACGTTTTTATGTGGTTCTGCTCTAGGCGTCATTAGACAGCAAGTATCTTTCACAAAAAAAGCATTTATACTGAGAAACATATGTGAGAGACACGGAGAAACATTACATATGGACATGCAAAGACATGTGTATACCCTAACTGTTGTGAAAAGAGTTATCAAAGGCAGAAATATGAGGAGAGGAAAGGAGAATAACTGATACAAGTAGGTGAAAGAGTGAAGGCCGTAATTCCCTCCATCTTTCCATTAGCGATCTCTAAAAGTTGATCCGAAGGGACAGGGTGTGTCGTAGCTCTTGGTCCTGATCCAGCCACTTTCCCCTTGATCTTTTCCACAGATGACTATCATCATGACGCACACACTTTTTATCACATAGCCACAGTGACATGAAACAAAAAGGGACAGCTGGGTAGACCAAGAATGTACCGAAAATCAGAAATACATCGGAACCAGGCCGAGTGAGTGATTATTGGTGGGGTGGAGGACGGGGATAGTGTGTGTGTGCGTGTGTGTGTATATACAGTATACGGGGATTAGAGGAAAACTGACAAGCTGCCTATTTGATGCCCTTTTCTTAACTCCAGTCACTTAAACTATGTCTCCAGTCGCCCCCCCCCCCCCCAAAAAAAAACTGCAATGTCAGCTCCATTTTCAAAGACATCATATTTATTAACACACTGAAACTATCACATGTACACACACAACCGCACGCCTCACACTTCGGTCGCCAGCTCTGGGTCAGAGGTCAGCTGATCGAGTTGAAGTTAATTTCCTGGTGGCTTGGTGTTTCACCTGGAGTCTGTGATACGTGGCTCGTCCAATCCACTACAGCTATAGTCCAACTGAACACTCATGCCAGACAACTTCCTGCTATCATCACTGTCATTAGGCTCCATAATCCACAGCACATGTGGTGGGAAAACATATTAACGACAGTCGCTGGCGGATAAAAACAGCTGGGACAGGGATGAATGAGCAAGGAATAAGACGCTCGATTGAAATAAATACAGTGGAGCATGTGTACGATCCAAATAGACTGCAGACCAGACAGACAGACAGACAGAGAGACAGACAGACAGATAGATAGATAGATAGATAGATAGATAGATAGATAGATAGATAGATAGATAGATAGATAGATAGATAGATATAGGACAGAAGGGAAGTTTCAAGGAGAGGAGGCTCAAACGAGCAGAAGGAGAGAGCAGCAGACAAAGGGGAAAGAAGGATAAATGAGGGTGAATAGAAAAAGTGAATAATGGAGCGAAGGGGAGAAAAATGAGGTGGAAAAAATAGAGGGGGAGGCCAGATTGAGAGGAGGAGTAGAGGGAGAAGGAGGGGAGACAATGTGGCTGGAAAGGGGATGAAGACAGAGATAAGAAAAACAATGTGGAGAGACACAGAGGTATCTTTGTATCTATCATTGTCTCTATCTGTATCAGATTAGGATGAAATCCACACTTCCTTGATGGTGTGGGTCTGTTTAACAAGACCCAGGCGAGGCTACATTTAATGGTACGGCAAATTTAGTCTGTGCACCTTTGCAAAATATGTTGCTTGGTGAATTAGTGACTTCTCGCAACTGGTGAACTATTGTAGCTGGTGAGTTAATATCTAACACGCTACCAAGTTAGGGATAGCTAGCTCTACTCAGTCAATACTTCACATTTTTCTGTACTGAGCCGGTTACTCTCTGCCATTTGGTCTCTGGATTGTAAGTCATTTATTGAATAAAGAGTTTATTGAAGAGAGGAAAAAGGCTCTCTGAGCTGGCTAGTTTGCTAACATCAATTAGCATATGGTGAAAAGAACTAGAAATATTAACAAACCATAACCACTAAATGATGTAAGATGACGTAGAATTAAGCGACAACGGTAGCAAGTAGTATGAAAGACCAAAATGTGCGTAAGGAGGTTGTTTGGGGGGGTGGATGGGTCAAACAACCCAGGACTTTCAGTCAGGAGACCGGGGTCTGTGTCCCGTTCTTATTCAGCGTGTCACTAAAACATAAATGTTGTAACCCCACCGGCAATCTTTTCCTAAACCTAACTGTCCCGTTCTTGTGCTACATGTTAAACGTACGTCCCCAGAGCGTCAAACAGTGACGCCAAGAGTCTTGACCAAGTGCGTCTAAAAATGACGCCAAAGGGCTAGACGCTAAAGGAGACTTTTTGCGTCAGTAACAAACTGACCAAGCGTAGCTTTTTAACGTACTGGGAATGTGTTGCCAGTGCTGTGTCTCAATTTGCATACTTCTGTACTTACATTTACGCTATTTTAAGTGCAAAGTGCATTCAAACACTGGGTCAAAAAGAAAATGGCTCGCGAGGAAGCTGCAGCAGTTGCGATTGAAATGATGAACATCTAACCATACAAATGTAATACTTTACTATTTTGGTTCACCCTCACTTCTTTCATAGTGTAGTTGCAGGCACAGCAGGCAGTTGATTTGAGTGCAAAATCTCCAAAGAAAACCTGTGCACTACCTGCTCAGCACCAAATGCCAGACAGACACAGTTAGAGACTAGCTGTTGAACACAATGGAGCATTTAGCGGCTAAAGAGACAGACATATCCCCGAAGAGTTGATAGAGACCAAAACAGAACTAAACAGGAAGACAAGAGAGTGAAAATTTGACTTACATTCAGCAGGTGGCCAAACACACAATTCCAAATGTTGCTCCGTAACTACTAAATAAGCAACTGTTCGCCATATCCACTTAAAAGGTGATGATATATCAACGTTTTATTTACAACATGTTTCCGATGCCCCCAAGTGGCCAAACAAATCATCTATTGCAGGTTTAAGAATCAGAATATAAATTAGGGTAAGGGTTGGGTTAGGCATTATGTAAATGAGGGTCCTCACAAGTACAGAAAGAGAAATGTGTGTGTGTGTGTGTGTGTGTGTGTGTGTGTGTGTGTGTGTGTGTGTGTGTGTGTGTGTGTGTGTGTGTGTGTGTGTGTGTGCGTGCATGCATGCATGCATGTGCAAGGTGAGGGGTTGTTAAGAGGTGAAAAGGGGTCGCCCTTAGCCCCCTCAACCTTTAACACACCAACCCCTATTCACACATACACACACACACACACACACACACACACAATCCACCTCCATCCACCACAACCACAATCCAGTCCACTGCCAAGGCAGCACAGATGCAAACTCCCCCCTGACCGGGCGGCTGCCAAGGCGTCGCTTCCGAAGCCTCTCCACCAGCTGGAGACTCTCTGATGAGGCCAACACATCCATTTCCCTGGTAACCGGCGAGCCCAGTCACACACACACATAGGGACGCACTTGCATATAAACATGTATATGAACCCATGTGAATATGTATATGCCACACATGCACAGTGTCCCATCAACGCCCCCCCACCCCTCCTCTCCGCACAAAAGCCTCCTATCCCTCCTCCTTGCCCTGTTTGCTGCCAGGTCTATTATCACACAGGATGCGTTGCAGGGCCACAACACAACAGCTAGACACATTTACACCCAGTAACCAGACATATGCAGTGAACAGCCCACTGTTCTGATTAGCAGAACCCAAGATGTCCCCTCTGCTTTTGCATGAGGGCACTGAGATGCACCCCCAAAAAGTCAGATTAAATGTGGAACTTATTTATAATACCCAAGTATAGAAATCTTGTCTAATACAAAAATCATGCAAAATGCTTTTTTTGTATTGCAACCATGTAAAATCAAGATCTGGAATTTGTGAAAAATGAGACAAAGTGGCCATGTTAAGATCTATAAAACTACAATAAATTAGGTGTTTGAATGTCATTTCAATTTGTACGCTACAACTCATAAGCAATTGCAACTTGGGGGTTAATGAGTTGGTAGAATAGTAAATGTAGTTGTTACAGCAAATCCCAAAAATGCAAAACAAAATTGCCCCAACACATTGCAAGCTAAGTGCACCACATTCCATGTGTTTTCAGTCAATATTTTTCTTGACAATACGCCTTTCTGGATTAATTGAACGCTGTTAATTCAATGCCATGCGTCTGTACATCAACTGTCGTTTCATAAGCAAATTATATTAAAATCAAATGATTTCTTCTTATTCCAGTAGTCTGTGTAATCAGAACAGCTGCACACCATGTCTTAATTATTGTGTGCAGCTTATGCTTTACCGCAGTATTTCCAGTTTATTGAAGTATAATAACTATTATGAGTAGCATAATGAGTATCCTACTACACCTAACACGTGCTTTTAATGCGATGAACAGTATTTCGTTGATTGTAAGAGGAGAACAAGCCTGCACTTGCTACATGTATATTTCTCAGCTTGGGCTGGAGCTGTCTTAATAGACCTCTCTTAAACAATACAATATTTGGTTAGACTTTACTTGAAGGTAATATAAGAGTGACATGACACTGTCATGAACGTGTCATAAACATTATGAACAGTCATAAACGTTTATGACATAACGCTTCTGTCATTAAAGGACAATTCCGGCGTAAAATGAACCTAGGGGTTAATAACATATGTGTACCGAGTCGAATGTTCTCTAGGATCTGTTTTCATGCTAATCAAATGTGTCTCTAGCTTTAAACAAGCTACCGCAAAACCAGTGGTTAGCTGCTAACGCTAGCTTCCGGGGCACTTGGTAAATCACTATTTTATACCACTAACAAGGCTCAAAAAAGCACCACACTTAAACAGTAGCATAATGAGGGTTAGATTATAAAGACAGAAGCGTTTATATTCGGGCGCCAGCTTGGAAAACAGTCATGAGCAGTTGAATCACGACCGCTGTGTTTGAGCAGGTAACCACCGGTTTTGCACTAGGTTGTTTAAAGCTAGAGACGCATTTGATTGTCCCAGAGAACGTTCGACTCGGTACACATATGTTATTAACCCCTAGGTTAATTTTGCGCCGGAATTGTCCTTTAAGTGTCATTCGGTTTTTGTCATGACAAGTTAGGGGTAGGGTTAGGGTTAGGGTTAGGGTTCATGTGTCATGACAGTGTCATGTCACTCTTACCTCACCTTCAAGTAAAGGGTTACCCAATATTTTTATTTGGCAATGAATTAACAAACCGAATGCAAAGGCTTGCTACAGTACACTCTTGTTACACTTGGAGTACATATTTAGCTTTCCTTTCCACCAGTTACAAGACTTATTAAGATGTATTGTCAATTAAAACTCAAGGGACGTGGCACACTGCTTGCCATAAAAGAGTGGGCTATTGGTATTCACTGGGTGCAATACAATATCTTTAAAATACCAAGTTAGTTTAAATAGGCTACTTTAATGAGGTTTAGCTTTAAAAAGGTTTAGGCCTTATATGAAATAAAATAAACAATAATTTAGGTCTGACACCATTTATTCATTTAGGTCGATGATTAAATTACAGGTGACTTTCCCTATTCTTCTTTTACCTGAAAGCCAAGTGGAGTTAGCAGCTATGTTTTCGCTTAAAGCGAATAAGCTAGTAGCAATATCAGAGTACAAGATGATTTCCGGCCGTTTCATGCCGTCTTTTTCAAAGATTATTTCATGTGTGTCTTTAATTCAAATGCTCAGACAAATATATATGTGGGGCAAAATCTCCCCTACTCTACAAACCCAACTGCTGGTAACAATGATCAGATCTAACGTGGAGTGGTTCTGCAGTAAAGAATGGCAAACTGCTAGCTTGTCAGTGTTTGTTATTCGGAGGGGATGGAGGTAACTGGTCAGAAGAAGAAGAACAGGCTTTTAGGATCTCAAGCATCTTTCAGACAGGATTACCAAACATAACAGCAGCATGACAACTTGTTGAAATGTGGCTTGTTCTGCAGAGCTAACGTTACCCAAGCTGACAGCCCATGCACTGTGTGGGAGATGTGAAAAAGTGCATTAAAGTGAAATTTTAAAAATGTGTCATTTTCTGGTTTTGCATCTGTGCAAAGTAGTTGCTACCCTGCCATTTTTTCCACCTAAAAACGCCACTGGGTATCGGTGTGGGGGAAGATGCCCCCAGGTATTTTTCTCTAAACCACTAGGGGGCATCTTGTCCCACATGTCACATTTTTTTAATTTGTATAATTATCAGAATTCTTAGGAAGGAAAGAAGTGGAGAGAGGTGAGGAAAGGGGAAAGGTGTTTTCAAGAAGAAGGGAGGAGGCTGCTAAGTATAAAACCTCTTTAAGGTCAGACAAACAGCACCTGTTTGTATCGGCCGATAGCGAATGGCAAGGCATGGTGTAGCATGGCATGGAATGGCACAGAATGAGACACGAGGAAGGGGCAGAAGAGAAGGAACGTGGCTGCTGGAAGGGGATCAGTGGCTGAGCGTTAACCTTAGGGCTCTTTGTGTTGGAGCAGGAGAGGGCCCTTAGCCTCCTCTGTCGCGTTTACACACAAAGAGCCAGAGGGGGTCCGAGGCTCCCACCACCCCACTCAGCCCTCCTTACATACATCCACTCCACTCGCCGTCTCACAGACAGGGAAGGTTCAGCCGTGTTCTTGTCGACAGAGCCCTGCGAAAGCCTTTTGATGTCCCTCTTCTTTTTGAGGGGACCGCAGAAAGGCTGGAGGACTTTTGGATGTGGTGCCAAGAACAACAAGTGAGGAGGCAGCTGTGTGCAAGAGGAGGCGGATCGGCCCAGGAATCAAAGATGGCTGGCGAAGAAAGGAAAATAAAGTATCAAAGGAGGGGGGTCCCACGCAATTGGAGTTAGCCTGTGTTTTTAAATGAATTGGCTTGGGCGGAGGCCACAGAAAGAACATACACACAAGGCAAACGTCTGCCATCAGTAGAAGTGTTTAGCAGAAATGTCCAAAAAAATCAACTTTGCGGCTTCCAATCTTGACTTTGGGAAAAGTCAGCCACATTAGTGCACAATGATCAGTTTTCCAGTCATTAAAGCCACTATATGCAATATGTTTATATTAATAACGCAACAAGTCCTGCAAACCATTCAACGATAGAGATCATTTATTCCTCCCCCCTAATATGACCCACAGGAGTGTTTTCCGTCCTCATATTTAAACCGCAGAACGGTCGCGCATATTATGCTCATTTTCAGCTTCATAATTGTATTTAGAGGTTATATCAGAATAGGTTTACATGGTTTAATTTTCAAAAAACACCATATTTTTGTTGTACTACACATTGCTGCAGCTCCTCTTTTCACCCTGTGTGTTGAGCTCTCTGTTTTAGCTACAGAGTGAGACATCTCACTTCTGTTCCATCTTTGTTGGGAGTCGCACATGCGCAGTAGCTAGGTAAGGACTTCTGGCCAGTCAGAAGCAGAAAATGAGGGCATGCCACGCTAGCAGCTATCTATCTATTTGGCTCCTGCGATGGGTAGGGGGGTATCCCTTCCCTGTGCGTTGAGCCGACCAGATGAGCCAGTTGTTTCCAGAGCTGACGGTCTTGTGCCAGGTGCTCCGCATCTTCCACCGCAACTCCAAGTTGTTGGAGGTCGCCCGCAAGAACGCTAGAAGCTAGGTGAGCATTATAACATGTGTTACAAAGCGACGCACATTTGTCTCTGAAGTAAAGGCTGGACTACAATAGAGCTGTTTGGAGTAGTTTGTGAACAGTGCTTTCTCTTGGAGATGGTAAGTCTCTTTGGGGTAGACTTTGGGCTTTTTCACTTTGTAAACATATAACGTGCACAAAAAAGATATATAACACAATAAAGGGAAAGGGACTGTCGCAATTTGGCGTGTTTGATGTTTAGGCACAAAAACTTCAGCTGCATCTCGGAATATATTTTGTCATATCATCCTTTGATTATGATAATTGTCATATACTCACAATGGTGCATCAGATACCATAAAATCCCTTAAAAGGAAGCACAGTGTGTAAACCCAGTATCTCCCACCGTCTCTCTCCGGATCTGCACAGTTAAGTGATCATGAAGTGAACTTTATGTTACAAATACACAGTTTTTCTTGTGTTCCACACTCCATTACAGCTGGGGGGGAAACAGCCTCTTAAGAGATATCCAGACATTTCCCGAGGCTTCGAGCCCCTAGGGCCTCCCCTCGATTTGCCCTTTAGCAGGAAGAAATCAGCAGCTAAAGCAACAGCATCTCCTTTCCCCGCGGCTACTCCAACCATACACATGTACTGCTAATGCCTGCAAATCACATTTCCCATCACTTTACCAACATCCCTTCTTAAAAGCATGCCTCTTTTCCCACCAGTTTAAGACAAGTAAAGAGATAAAAAGGATAACCCAGGAGAAAGATGTTTTGTCAAGATTTTTTTTTTTTTTTAAAAGGTAGCGTCCTATAGAAAAAAAGATACAATTTTTACAATCGGTGTGAAATAATCATGAGAGTGATAGGGTGGTGTTACGTCTACCAGAGTGATTTAGAAAACATCGGAACAGCAGACTGAAGGCCGTTACAGACTAACCAGATGGCCGACCATTGGCAGAAAAGGCAGTTGGACTGATCAGTCTCCCTGAGTTGGTCAAAAAAGTGCCTTGGAACACACCAAAGCGACGAGACGTAATACGTCTCCATAACAGCAGGCGGCGCTAATCTGTATTGTCGACCCAAAAAATTAAAACTGGCAGCTGATTGGACAAACGCGTTACATGGGTCTGGCTGCTGCTTCCGGATTTTGAATTTTTCAACCGCCATTAATGGCGACTTATTCAGAATACGATCTCGCATTGTACTAAAACAGTTAACCGAAACGTGTTTCTGAAAACATTTTAAGGGAGAAATAGGCCATGCAGTTGCTGAATCTGTCTTCATTTCAGATCAACAAAGGTCAGTTTAAAAGATTTTCGTCCGAATATGACAGGCTTATCCCGCTTGCCAGACTCGAGTCTCCGACTAAGCATGTCAGGTCGGCCAAAATGAAGGACGACGGCCCCTCAAACAGACGACGGCACGGAACACACCGAACAGACTTCAGTCAATGACCTCGCCAGACTGCCTAACGGCTGATTATCGGCCCGGTGTGTAGCTGCCTTAAAACCATTCTGCAGATCACGGATTAAGGCAATTCCATCTTAAATTAAACAACAGAGAATACAGTCATCAATGTGGATAAGCCATTTAAGGTGTGGACACACAGAGCCGATAATCGGCCGTTGGACAGTCTGGCGAGGTCAGTGACTCGAGTCTGTTCGGTGTGTTCCGTGCCATCGTCCGTCCGAGGGGCCATCGTCCTTCATTTTGGCCGACCTGACATGTATAATTGGTGGGGCGGGCACTGCCGGCAGTCGGACAAAAATGACCCATCTGATTGGTAGAGTGCTAACCTGGAAACGGGGAGCAGAATGAGCGTGACTAGAGTCTCTCAAAATCTGACAAAAATCTTTTAAACTGACCTTTGTTGATCTGAAATGAAGACAGATTCAGCAACTGCATGGCCTATTTTTCGCTTAAAATGTTTTCAGAAACACATTTCGGTGAACTATTTTAGTACAATATGAGATCATATTCATATTCATAGTCTTTGAATTTCCGGAGAATCAGACCCACGTGACGCGTTCGTCCAATCAGCTGCCAGTTTTCATTTTTGGGTGACAATACAAATTAGCGCCACCTGCTGTTATGGAGACATATTACGTCTCGTCGCTTTGGTGTGTTCCGAGGCCCTTTTTTGACCAACTCGGGGAGACTGATCAGTTCAACTGCCTTTTCTGCCGACGTTTGGCCGTCGGCTCTGTGTGTCCACACCTTTACACATACATGTACTGTTTTTGACAGATTTTCAACGTATCACCATAGGCGTCAATTTCGGTGGGGACGGTGGGTATGCGTACCTACCAGATTTCGTCATGAGTCATTTTGTACCCACAACTTTTTTTGAAAACCTCAAGCTCAATTTAGTTAAAAAAATAAATAAAGTTCATGACACATATAATTCTTGAGCGACAGATGCCAACAAATCCACAAAAATCTCTATCCCCACAGGGAAGGCACAGACACAGCCATTCTGCTACTGCGCTGGCTAAATGCTAAAGGCCCATGCGCATCACACAATCTTTTTCACCACTGTATACCCAGAGGTTTGTTGTTTTTTTCCCATTGGAAGGGTGGGGAATCACTGAGTGACAGGCTGAGTGAGTGACTGAGAGAATGATTTAGGTAGAGACAAGCCTGTAGTAGAAATAGAGTGAGTGACTGACATCCTAACTGTTTTGTATGATGATATGTCTACCTCTTGTCTCTCGATCTGTGTCTGTGTTGTTGTTCTCTCCTCTTTCTATCTGTTACTCTGTCTAAATATGATTATTCCTACAATATTCATTCATGGCAAGCGCAGCGCAAAGCCCGACGCAAAGACATCGTTTATGGAGCCTGGGCTGTCTACAGAGACCGCGTTTTTTTACAGTGTGTTCAGGGACAGTCAGCATGCGGTTAGTGAGGAGATGTTTGCTGTATGTGACGAAAAATGTTGTAGCCTAAAAAATGTGTTACATCACTTAGAGCAACTTTAAGTAAAATTTTCAATGCAGGACTCTTACTTGCAACAGAGTATTTCTGCAGTGTGGTATTATTACTTTCTACCTAAGTAAAGGATCTGAATACTTCTTCCCCCGCTGGGTACAAAAAGTTTCTATATCATAAATTCTGATTTCAACCAAATTGTCAAAAAAATAACGTGGATGGTTCTGTACAACACTCTTCACATGTAAAATAAATGATCAGTTCATTACTTTCATTGAATTTAAGTGTTTTATTCAAGTTTCTAGCATTTCAAAAAGAAAAATTATAAAAGAACGTTGAAAAAAGTGACAAAGAAGTCGAAGAAAAAAAAAATGTCAAAAAGCGCATAAAGAAGTGATAAAGAACTTCAGTAAAAGTGACAAAAACTTCAAAAAAAGGAACAAAAGCTCGGGAAAAAAAAGCAAAAAGTGTCTTAAATTTTGACCCAGAAAAACAAAAAGTTGCATGGCCGACGAAGACAACACAAGGCTTAAACCATCCCAGACCAGCCAACTGGACTGCAGTTTATTGAAATCAGGCTACAGTTTTGGGTAGTTCAGTTCCCACTGTTGTCTCTGACTACTACTTGGTGACGAGAGTGAACAACCTTATGCCTACAGTTTACACCTAATGGTTATATTTGACTGTAGTTAGTAATCCACTCACACTCCACTGTTTACTTATTATTGGCCATCTTGGCCATTTAGTGATTGTAATGTATTGATGAACATATGCATGTTTTTTTAGTTTTTTTTTACTTCATATGTACGTTGTCGTATTGCTAATTGTATTTTTATTTCATTTTCTTTCACTCATCTGTTGTTATGTAATGATTGTGTTTTATGTTGGGACCCCCTCAAAAACGAGATGATACATCTAAAAGGGTTTATCCTACTAAACACATTTTGAATCAACGTTGCCAAATAGGTTAAATTCCAAGTTACAGAGATAACTTTTTTTCAGTAGAGATGTCATGGTAAAGGTGTTGAGAGGTTGAAGATGTGTGTGAAAGACGATTCTGAATATGCAATATTTCAGTCTGGTGGAGAAAGAGGTGTGGAAGGAGGATACAGATTATTTTTCAGGGGGGGGGGTGAGGACGACTTGTTGAAGAGGGGGATAAAAACGGGAAAGGATGAAAGTAGGAGGCAGGAGAGGAGAGGAGAGGGGACAAGGCTTCCACCCTACAGCCACGTGTTAGAATCAGCTGTCAAACGCTCACCTCCTCGTCTCCTTTCCGCTGATCTCAACTGCCTTCTGTCTTCTGTTTTACTCCGCTGTCGTCTAGTTTCCTCACCTTTCTTTGATGTTTACTCTCACCTCCTCTACACTTTCTCTGTTCTCCGCTCTTGTTACACTGACTTCACATCTCCCTGTCTGAGATCAGTCCATTCAAGCTGCGACTCGCTTCCCAGATTAAAACCTTTGAGCATTAGTGGCGAGGCAATGTGGTCGCTGGTGTTTGAAGTGTCTCCTTTAGAGAGATTTCTTTTGTGTCATTCAGCAAATTGTTGACCAACCTGATCTCACAGAATTCCGTGAAATGAACACGGCCCTTTAACTTAAAATCTGTGGCCGTTTCACGAAATCGCAAAAAAATCCGTGATGGGCCCACGTAAGAATTCAGTGAAATGAACACGGCTCCTTAAGTTAAGGAAAAGGTCGTGGGTGGGCTTACGTTTCCATGACACGCGGGACAACAACGGGACGGTTGGGTTTAGGAAAACAATAACGTGACGCGGGACAACAATAGAACGGTTGGGTTAAGGAAAAGAACAACGGGTTGGGTTTAGGAAAAGAAGAATGGGACGGCTACGGTTGGGTCTGGGAAACGTGACGCGTGGGACACGATCCCCGGTCTCCTGGGTGAAAGTCCTGTGTTGTTTGACCCATCCAACCTCCCTATGTTGATTTTCGGGCTTTCATACTACTCGCTAATGTAGTCGCTCCTAATGCTACGTCATCTTCTCATTGACTTTACATTGGCATTGTTTTCTGTGGTGGCCACACAGAATTTTCACACATTCCGTGCCACCACCACGTAATGCGCTGTTAACAGTTTGTGATCATTTCACGGAATTCTGTGAGATCAGGCTGGGTTGACAGGAATTTAACAAAGTACATTTACTCTTTCAAATTTCTCCTCAAATTTATTACAAATGTTGAGGTACTTGTACTTTACTTAAGTATTTTCTTTTCATTCCTCTTTCTACTTCTACTCCGCTTAGGGTGACCAGATGAGAATGGGTAAAATTCAGGATGGGCTGCCTGCACTTAACATGAATTTCAAAACTCTGCACCAAAATTATGTATTGTTTTTATTCAGAAACTCAACTGTCTGTCATGTAAACCCGAAAATACAAATAAAAAATCATTAAAATCATGAACTCAAGTGAGGACGGGAGCAGGCTGCATGACGACTCAATCACCATGAACAGTTTTTAATGTTCTATCAGACTATAACTACTCGACAGTCTGCTCTTGAGACTTTGCTCTAATTTTTGGGACAATTAGGGCAGGATTCGGGATTCAGGACAACTGCTTGGATTTTCCCGAATTTTTCGGGACGTCTGGTCACCCTAACTCCGCTACATTTCAGAGAGAATTATGGTACTTTTTACTCCACTACATTCACCTGACAGCTTTAGTTACTAGTTACTTAGTTATTAGTTATTATAAATTAAACTACTCAACAATATAAGTCCAGCTGAAATGATTAGACCATTAAACACTTAGTTGATTGACACAACTGTTTGGATCGTTTCCATTTTCTAAAATGGGAGGATTTTTCTGCATTGAGGACTTTTACTTTTAATACTTGAAGTACATTTTCCTGATGATACTTACATACTTTTACGTAACAGAGTTTTTCTGAAGTGTGGTATTAGTACTTTTACTTAAGAAAAGGATCTGAATACTTCTTCCACCACTGGTGCTTGATGGACAAAAGGCATTTACCCAATTACTGAAAATGAACGGTTTGTGTGTCTGGTACAACATGAATGCGATCAATTCTGGTTTTGCTCAGATGCAAAATCCAGAAAGCTGTCACAGTCCCAACATGTTGTGGTGTTAAGACATTTACGTTCAGCAGTTTCTCCATCTCGCTCATAACATAAGAAACTCCCGACTGATTTTCAAGTGAGGAGAATGGGCAACAAAAAAAAAACAGCTTTAGCACTTTTTTGTGCTTACAAAGCTTGATGAAGAATGGAACGGAGAGAGTGTACAAAAGTGATAATGAGTCCTCTTTTTCAGTGATGAGAAACTCATTTGAAACTGCACAGATTTCTCCTACAAAGAGACACGACAAGACACCAAGGGCTGGATGTTCGCGCTGGCTCCTCAGAATGTGCTTTCACAGCCTCAAAATCATTCCCACAGAGGAAAAAGAAAAAAAGGAAAGTGATTTTCTCCTCCGTCTCTCTGTGGGTAATTCTCGTTGCTGTGTCCGTCCACCGCCGTCTGTCTTCTGCAACTAGGTTGTCTTCAATCGTCTCCTGGACGCTCAGATTTTCAAAGACACACAAATACAGATGTATGTCTGTTCATGCAACAGTCAGCAGAGTGACTGAGTCGATCCGATGGATTTTCATAAAGGAATCATATTTGAAATGAAATCTGTCGAGGGCTGCTTGTGGTAAACACTGTCATGTCAGGGAGACAGCTAAGCCCTACAAGGCTTTTCCGCCTAAAGGCTCCACTTAAAGCAAATTATCATTTACCTTTCGACGCTTGCCAGATCATTAGGCAGGGACATTAAAACCAGCCACCACAGCACCAGAGGGGGCCCGAGTGAACCGCTGCCCGGTACATAGCTGTATGGGAGGGTGTGTGTGTGTGTGTGTGTGTGTGTGTGTGTGTGTGTGTGTGTGTGTGTGTGTTGAAGTATGTGAAAGAGTGTGTGTGGGTGCACGCAGTATTTTCAAGAAAGTGTGTGTGTGTGTGTGTGTGTGTGTGTGTGTGTGTGTGTGTGTGTGTGTGCACAGTGACATCAAAGGGGCCAGCAGCCCTGGGTTTAGCCATGTGCCCAGAATCATTTGACACAAGCAGATGCATCATTAAAACACTGCCACACTTGCTGGCCAGGCGAGAGACCAGGCAAGTCTCTCATACTCACGCGCATTAGCATTTTTTTTTTTTACCCCACCCCCCCCCATTCTTTCAACACTCTCCCAAATTCCACAAAGATGCGGAAATGCAGAAAGGTTTGCGCTTCCAGGATGGGCCTTTTCTTTTCCATTTTTTTTATATTTTCCCTGTGACTTTCCAGGAGAGCCGTGTGAGTTTCGACAAGCGTGTGCGATTTTGGAGGGGAGTGACATGACCGCGGGGAATCGGATGGGCATGTCGAGCGGTGTGTGTTTGTGTGTGTGTGTGTGTGTGTGTGTGTGTGTGTGTGTGTGTGTGTGTGTGTGTGTGTGTGTGTGTGTGTGTGTGTGTGTGTGTGTGTGCGCGCGCGTGTAAGAAAGAGACAGTGCCTGCCCTAGCTATGGCAACCCAGCCCTTCTCATTAAATCAGCCAGAGCAGCTCGTGTCTGGGGTCGATGCTGGCCACATAATGCACACACACACACACACACACAATCGCAAACAAACACATGCACGCACACACAGAGAGACAGCGGGGCCGACACTGGGCCAACGACAGGCCTGTGATGTGTGGCCAGAGGATAGATGTGGACAGACTTCACCTTCTTCTGCTGCTGCTGCTGCTGGGGAACACACAACAGATGGCTGAAGCACAACCTCCTTTCTCCTTACCCCTTTCTTCTGTTTCTCTTCCCCTCTGCTCTCAAAATTCATCCTTCTTCCCCGATCCATCTGTACTTCCACTCTCACTCCCTATCTGTCCTTCCTGACCCTTCTTGGCAACATAAAAGTGACACAAAGTTTGACATTAACCTAAAAAAGGCAAATGTATTGAGAATATGAGACTATATGACACATCCCACTACCAGAATTGGACAGCAGTTTGTGTGTTCTTGATTATATCGAGAAACATTAATCCGATCTAATTCACATTTGACAGGTGTACTGCTGGGGAGCCCATACACAGTGCAGTGTTGGATTTAGTGCAATTTGGACACGGGACAGGATTTCCCTGTAATGGCCGCAGGAGATCGTGGTTTGATCCACAATCTAAAATAAAAACCATAACAGCTAGAGCATTCCTTCTTTCTGCAGCAGAAAGCTAAGGCTTCATCTGCATCTTTCACGTCATTGCGTTGTACGTTCGTGATGACGCTGTCACGTTACGTGACGTACGGTGCAAACACCATTCTATTGTAGATGAAACAAATCACCTTTACACTCTTCTCATGAAAATGAGCGTATCTCAAAAACAAAAAAATTGACATAGTTCATAAAACTTCGGGACTGGGGTTTTTTTGGGGTCTTGGCCCATGGACTAACTACTATAGCTTTCTGATGTATCCACATTCCACTATAACACAAGTTGCATAACGTTACTGTGTACAAAATGCAGCTTTAGCTTAACTTACAACTTTACTTAACAGACTATTACTATACAAGACATCTTGATGACAACCATGCTCCACCTTCAACCTTTAGCCATCATGCCATCAAGAGCCAGGCAGCCTTTTTGACTCAGTGAGTACACTATCATCCTATCTGACTTACCACTCAGCTAAGTTGCAGTATTAGGGGCTGGTATGTGTATCAAATATATGTGTTGAAGGGGAGTGCAATGACGGGTGGTGTCCGGCTGATAGTTCTCAAAAGTTCTCGCGTTACTGAGATTGTAGAAGGTATAATATTACCAAAATTGTATTAGTAATGAGTTATATTACTGCTTCAGAGCTAAAAGGAATGCATTATTGTAATTGCGTTACTTTTGTAACGCGTTACTCCCAATACTGTTAAATTATAATGAAGAGTGTCTCCCTCTCACAAACACACACAAACCAAAAACTGAGTTAAGAAGAGACACAAGACATGAGTCAACATTTAGCTGTTCCAGTCTGTGCGATTTCCAAAAGTCCAGGGCTGATTTTTGTACCCCAGTCCAGCCCTGCAGAGATCTGAGGAGCAACCAAGGAGTTAACCATAGTCCTCATAAATCCACCGGAGCTTAAAACGCCAACACAGAGACAGAGGAAGGTGGCGGATATCTGGCGGAACCTCCTGCAGCACCAGAACAATCCCGTAAATGAAACGTTGTCGACATAGCCTACATTTACATTGCTACGTTTTGGTTTGAAAACAAATGTTTTTTGCTACGTTTACACCTCGCATTCACACTGCTCTGGCGTGTCAGAGCCCCTACACCGGAGACATTTTAAAACACTTCTGACCCCGTTTTGGTTTGGAATCTTCAGGGTTGTGTTGAAGTCTCAACGGCCGCAAACGGAGACCTTTGGCAACGGCGACACTGATGCCAATGTTTCGCCACCTGATTGGGTCTTATCGTTCATGACGTCTATTTCTCTGAGACTAAGCGACTAAAGTTACCATGGCAACTACCAGCAAAAGGGTGGAGTAAACATGCTGCCTCCTGTGCCAAGTATACGTGAATGTTGATGAGCTATGTAGTTTGGGAGTGTTACTTTAAATGGAGATTAGTTTTTCTACTGAAGCTAAAAACTAGGGATGCACCAAATCCCGATTTTTGGGATTCGGCCGAATACCGAATCCACTGGTTAAGATTCTGCCGAATCCGAAACCGAATACCGAATCCTACTGCCATCCTCAGTGCATTAACACAGTAAACACATTAATGAAGTAAACAACGTCCACAGCATTCCTTCATGCACAACTCGTAATCATTCGGATGTTTCATACGCAAATGTTGTAACAGCGGCGATGTTGTGTATTGTTTAGGGTCCTTGCTGCCACGAGACAAATCAGCATTGCAAATTGAACATGTAGCTCTACTTCAACGGCCTTCTTTTGACTGAAAGTACAACCAAACAACAACAAAAATTCTAAGGTTTGGCAGAAACCGAAACACGTCAAAAAGCCCAATATTCGGCCGAATCCGAAGCCGAATCCTGGATTCGGTGCATCCCTGCTAAAAACACTTGTGTGCACGGAGTTTGCTTTTAGCTCAAAACTCCCCTTAAAAACCAAAAACGTAGCAATGTAAAGTAGCCATAGACTATTGCCTGGGTAATCTGCAGAGCTGTCAGTGATATCTACCATGGTTGATCAGATAAAGACAAGAGCGCCACCTTATAGACACTTTCTTTTTGGTCCAGTTATTCCTAAAACCTGCAATGACTTTTTTTTTTTAATCATGAATTCTGGAAAATGTATCTTTATCAAATTGTAAAAGACGTGCAGTCTTTCTTAGCTGATGTACTAATGCACAGTAATAAATAACCTGAAATCTTTCAAACATCATTATGTTGCTTTGAAGCCTCTAACTCTAGTAAGAACACTGTTTTTAAATGTGGATTTACAAACGTACTTTTGCTAGTACATTAAATTAGTTTGAATCAGAATCAGAATCAGAATCAGAAAAAGCTTTATTGCCATGTACGTTTAGACACACAAGGAATTTGTCTTGGTGTTGTAAGTGCATGTCACCTTAAAGCAACACACACAGACACACCGAGTCGCCATATGCGGCGCCAACCCAACTCTCTCTTAACTCCCGCAGGGACAGATACAGCAAGACATGAAGGAGAGAGGAGGGGGGAAAAAAAGCAGCTCTCAGACTATCATAAAGATAAGAACAGTGAGGGAACAGGAAAAAACACCTCAGCACGTAAGCACACAAACAGTACATTTGCACTGCTACATACATAACACAACATAACAGAACATAACATAACATAAATGTACAGTTGCACATTTAGCGGCGAAGGCGTGGGACTGGGGGTATACATGAAGCTGAACATGTTTTGCTGACATGAAGCAATGTTAGTTCACCACTCCGTTTTTCACAGGATAGCCTATATCTGTGTACATATTACTCAATGTAAGAAAAACAATGAATATATTGAATGTGTAATGTCGTTCAGTGGAACCTCATTGATAAATAAAAACTGGAGTTGTTATATTGGGTTGAAGCTAAATTCTAGGTAGGCCTGCGAAATAAATGTCCGTGAACTTCTCATTCTTAAAAAAAACAAAAAAACAATGCATTGTAGCTTGCATTACTGAGATTGTAGCAGGTATAATATTACCAAAATTGTATTAGTAATGAGTTATATTACACAGCTAAAAGGAATGCATTATTGTAATTGCGTTACTTTTGTACCACGTTACTCCCAATACTGTTAAATTATAATGAAGAGTGTCTCCCTCTCACAAACACACACAAACCAAAAACTGAGTTAAGAAGAGACACAAGACATCTTAGAGTCAACATTTTGCTGTTCCAGTCTGTGCGATTTCCAGAGAGGAAGAGGATGTTTGGTCTTGCGTCTCATGTCTGCTGTCTAAGGAACTATAAATACACAGCTAGACACTTCCAGGTGAAAGGACGGGGCAATGCAAACACACAAACACAGCTAGCCAGAGAGATGGAGTATGGGAGAGGGAGGGAGGGAGGGAGGGGTAAAGCAGCCAAATAAAAATCTATTGAGCTTAACAATGGTGTTATAAAAACGTACAGAGGTAGTGTTTAACAATGTGGTAGGAAGAGACGGGGGTAAATACCTCTGGGAACGATGGCGCTTGGCTCAGCATCAAAGCCCTGGCAAGCACACAGCATTGTCTTTAAATTCACACCATTGTCTCCTTTAAACACACACACACACCTACTGTATATACATCTATGATGATGTAGAGGGATATTTTTGGGGCTAAAACCCTTTTTGTTTGGTAACTCTGAATTCCGAGTCAGAGATACCTCTATAAAGCAAGAGAATAAGCTACTGAAGAGCAGGGCTGGTATTAGGCATGTGTAAAATATCAAAAGAGGGTATTAAGTTTAGCGCAGATTGTCTATGCAATTAGATGTTGTGCAATTAGCTTGTGTTTACTCTGTTTACATTCGACCAGCTAGCCAAGGCTAGCAGAGTCGGCAAGAGGTTAGCAGAGTCGGCAGGAGACTGGCAACTGGATTTCCCGATCCTGATAAGGGACTCATAGCCAAATAGAGGGCTGGGTAAAATATCTATATTATATCGATATTGTGATATAAGACTAAATATTGTCTTAGATTTGGGATATTGTAATATCATGATAATACATAAGTGTTGTCTTTTCCTGGTTTTAAAGGCTGCATTACAGTTAAATGATGTACCTTTCTGAACTTACCAGACTGTTCTAGCTGTTCTATTATTTGCCTTTTCCCCCACTTAGACATTATGTACTCATTACTGATGATTATTTATCTAAGTGTGAAGATATTTTGTTAAAGCACCACTTGTCAACCCTAGAATATTGCCGCAATATCAATATTGAGGTATTTGGTCAAGAATATCGTGATATCTGATTTTCTCCCTATCGCCCAGCCCTAGCCAAATACCATCAACATCCAACATCTACCACATAAAGCACAACTAATATTAGTAAAATAGACATTTCAGCATACACCTCGCAGAGCTGACAGAGAGGCGACTGGAGAGGTGCACAGCTTCTAGAAAGCAGAATAGAAGTCTTTATGGCACTTCATATTTAACTCACAAATATGAGAGTGGCATCAATCTTGGCAAGAAAGTAAAGTATTTCCCCATTTCTTCACTATTCCTTCAAAAGAATCCGCGGGAGTTTACAGTATGTTGAGACCTTGAACAGAATATTCAGGTCCAACTTTGAGGGAAAATGCTCCACAAACGTGCAGGTGAGCCCCTGCAAAGTGACATCCAGTTCATACAGTAAGTAGTCACAAATAATACAGGACATGGTCCCAAAAGCCTTAATGAAAGAGGATTATATTCCAACATCCATAGCACCCTCACTTCTGTGATCCTGCAGCTGACTTATCATCAGACTTTGCAGAGATGAGCTTCCAGCTGAAATAAAATTGATAAGTACACAAATATCCCTCGCATAACAAGACATTTGGCAGTAAATAAGACACATGAATATTTTCACTCAGCCATTTTGCAAACCATACAGAAAATGCTCACAACATACTTGCCACGAATCCTTCAATAGGACCAGCAATAAAGTGCAGATTTATGGCAAATGTTTTCATCGTTTTGCCTCTATCGGTGCCCCTGCTTCAAAATTAATTATTGATTAATCACTTTGCTTTTTAAGCAAAAATGCAGACCAGCAATATCAAACTATCACAAAAAAATGATTATGCCCCCAAATCGCATATATCTGGCTCATTCATTACTTTGTATTGACAAGGACCAAGTTGCTAATCGCCACAGCAAAAGAAATAAGAGCCGTCAGCATTTCCGTTGATCGGGCCAAACCAGATATATACACAACAGGATGCAAGTTAACGGATTGATCAGAGCAGGAGGCAGGCATGGCGAGGCTAACCATGCAGAGGAAGGTGCATGTGCATAATCATCACTTTGCTTTAGTCTTAAGTCTACAGCGAAACAGCACTGAGACATGATGACACAGATACGCTGTGAGCGTGTGTGCGTGGGCTTGTGCATGTGTGCCTACATTTTGAAGCTGCAGCTCGGTTGCCAGCGCAGGCGGCCAGCAGTTAAAGGTCAAGGCAAAGTTTAGATGGCGTGTACCAGGGGCCTTAAGATATTCATAGCCAGCATTTTAGCTTGGAACATAATGAGATGGAACTGGTAAATATTTGCTGATGGCCTGAAAATTCCAACCATGCTGGGAACCTATTTTGAATACAAAAGATGTCAGGGGAGGATGATAAGTGAGGAGGGGGGGGGGGTGGGGGGGGGCACCTGATAGCTAATTAGTACATTTGCTCAAATAATTAGAATGAGCGCTCATGGCTGATATCACACAGGAGAGTGGTGTGTGTAGCATTCTGAATGGGGGAATCTGCATTTCATAGGCTGCTGGTCGCTTATAATCCCGCCTCTGGGGGGTGCTTTAAATGGACATATTTACCTTTGCTGCATATTGGTTATCTGTGATTAAGATTGGCAGGTTGATGCACCAATGACTTTGCACTTCCTAACCCCCTGTCACACACACCCCAAAATCTCCACCTGAATCTGCTCCGAAATTCCTACAGCTGCTTGAAAAAGGGATGTTTAGTGGAAGTGAATGGGGGTAAAAGAAAATATGAAATTACACTATGTATAATTTTCCACCCCTCCCACCACCACCAGCAGGGCTGAAAGAGAGAGGTCCACATGTCTTTTAACAGCGTCTGGAGACACACACATTACGCTGTGCAAATAGATACTCTGTCTCATTATCCTGTCCTTTAAGGAAAGGCCCAACATGGCTATTTGCGGTGCCCCTATTATTATTACCCCTTCACTTCTAATACAAATACGGACAGGCAGGAAATAGAGGAAGACGGAGACGTGAGCATAGAAGGGAAGGGAAAAGAGGATTTAAGAGGGAGAAGGAGAAGAAACAGAGGCACTTCATTTGCCAAGTGCACAGAATGAATGTGCACAGGTTTGTACAGCCATATCAAGGCCTGACATCTTTACAGCCAATACAGACACATGATAGAACAACTGGGCCTCACAATATTATAAAAATAGTGGAAGAGGTTTTCTCAGACCCCACAAATGTAGAGGTCAGTGTAGTGATTCAGTTTCTGGCTCAAAGACGAAGCTGCTGGGCAACATCAGGATTGTGAAGAGAATAGTTTTTTTTATTTTTTTATTTTATTCCGTTAATATAACATAAACCTCACATAGTAGAAGAACATTGGAATAGGAGTTAAACGCTTAATGGCAAGCTCAAGTCAAGTTAAAGGCACACTAAAACTGCACTCAGTCCAGATTTCACTGCTGTTCACTGCTGTTTAGGACACCTTTTGGATTTGACTCATTGTTTTGACTCCGCACTAACTGTGTGGAAAGTATTTTCCACCATGATGGAACACTGGAATTTTGATTGGATATCGGAAAGGACCACTCTTGTCTATTGCAGTACTTAGTTTATTTTTTGTCCTCGGGTCAAATTTGACCCATTTTAAAAGTTTCTATATTAGAAATTTGGGTTTCTTTCAACAAAATGGTCAAAACAAAAGTAACGTGGATGGTTCCTACAATGCTCTTCACAAGTAAAAATAAATGATTAGTTCACTACTTTCATTGAATTTGGGTGTTTTATTCAATTTTATAGCATTTGGAGAAAAAAATTGGTAAAAGACAAAAAATATGACAATAATTGGAAAAAAGAGCGTCAAAAATGTCAGGAAAAGTGACAAGTGTCGAAAAAGACGATGCAAAGGTTGGAAAAAAAAGTTTTCATTTTATATTTTGACCCAAAAAAACTAAAAGTTGAATGGTCGATGGGAAGACCACACAAGGGTTAATTGAAATTGCCAAAATTTGAACCTCAGATGGAAGTATGAATTTTCTTGAGAGCAGGTCTGACAATCCTCCACTCTAGCCTCCTTGTTTTACTACTGAGATTAAAAGATCTAATAAGTTCAAGTCCCCGTACCGACCAAGTACAGCGTGTGGACTGGTAGCTGGAGATGTGCCAGTTCACCTCCTGGGCACTGCCAAGGTTCCTTTGAGCAAGGCACCGAACCCGGGCTGTCAGAAAGCTTAACACCTTTCTTATCTTTTATATTATACTTGTCGTACCTGTCCTTATTGCACCGGGGGTCGAAGAGAAACGTATTTTCAATTGCTCTGTATGTCTGGCAGTTGACTTGACTTGACTTGAACCCCCAACTGGTCGGGGCAGCCCCTCACTCTGAAATCTCTCCATTTGTGCATGTACAGTGCTGTACTTACAGTGCATGCACTGCATTGGTTCTGTGCATGTACGTATTTGGAGCATGTCTGTAATGTGTCCAACTGTAACAGAATGAAAACAATTCATTTCTCCTTGCAGGATTAATAAAGTGTCTTCTTTTTCTTCTTTACATATATTTCTTTGGTGGCATTTTACAGGTTAACCCTCACTCTGAAAAGTTCTGCTGTGTATATATATATATATATATATAGTGTATATAGGGAGTATACATATATATATATATATATATATTTAAATATATACATTATATAGAATCTAAATAAATGAGCAGGATTAGGAGTAAAGGATGTGATCGGTACATCCCTACTTTTGACTGAGCTCTTTCACTATCCAAACAGTTACTCCATACAAAGACTCTGGCTCAGTGGCCTCCTGAAGCGCTGGGCCCCTGAGCCTGTGCCTGCTTAACCCATTCACTAATCCGGAAGCCAAATACCAGCCTGAGTTGCATGTGCATCTGTAAATCTTAAAAACTGTTTCATGTGGGAAGTACAGCAACGTGATGGCTCCTTCTGCTGCTGCTGCAAACTCTGGCCTCAAAAAACATACACTCAAACACATTTCATCCAGAGGATTAAACCTCTTCTGGGAGCAGATGGTGATCCTACTACATCTTAGAAGGTAACTGTATATACCACATACTGTATATTATTATTATTCAGTGTTTCAGTTATTTTGTTCGCCCCTTCTTAACACAGAAAATCTGAACGCTGGAAGCTGAGAAAGAGTATTTTTTACTCCCCTACATTCATCTGGCAGCTTCAGTTACTAGTTACTTGCAAACAAAATATATGTAGTTTATAAAATGTGTTTTTATTAAAAATTAAACTACCCAACGATATAATGATGATTAGACCATTATACACAACTGTTTGGATCGTTTCCAGTTTCTAAAATGTCAGGCTGTTTCTGCATTGAGTACTTTAACTTGTAATACTTGAAGTACATTTTCCTGATGATACTTACATACTTTTACTTAAGTAACATTTTCAATGCAGGATTTTTTACTTGTAACAGAGAATTTTGTACCGTATGGTATTAGTACTTTTACTTAAGTAAAGGATCTGAATACTTCTTCCACAGCTGCAGATGAATGAGGTCTTGCATGGCAAATCTAAATGTTGTGGAGAAGAGCAACATAACTATGAGGTGAGAGGATGAGGAAAAGAGAGAGAGAGAGAGAGAGAGAAACGAGAGGAGCAGGAGGAAGAGGAGGGTGCATTTACAGGACTAAGTGGGAGTGCTGTATGAAAGGCTTCTTATTGGGTTACTGTAACTTAGACCTGGAAAGTTTTGCAACATCCTCTGCGAGTCTAGCTTCTAAAGTCTTCATCACTTTGTACGAGTCATCACGTGCTATTCTTTCTAGCTCTTCTCATCCGGCCAAGAAGGGAGCAAAAGAGGAAAGAGGAGGAGGAGGATATGGGGAGTCAACATAACTGAAATAGAAATCTGAATTGGAAGCAAAGGATACAGATCAAAATGTAATCCCTCTTACGGAGAGAGAGAGAGAGAGAGAGAGAGAGAGAGATAGAGAGTGAGACAGAGATAGAGAGTGGGGGGGATTATCTGATACTGTGATACTTTACCATATCTTAACAATTAGTTTCCTACAGGTTCTGGCCCATTCCGAAATCACATTGAGCAACTTCTCTAACAGGGTCAAGGAAAAGATGATTTAAGCCTCTACTATATTTACGTGCAGGGCTACAACAGCATGCCGCAATTTGTCTCTGTCTCGCTGTGTTTTAGCAACATCTGGCGCCCAGAGATTTAGGTTAGACAGGTAATTAGTGGCACATATTTGTCCGAAAGACAGGTGTATTTTCATTTAAGAAACACTCCATCACTCCTCCGGATGGGAGCCTGTTTGTTACACTCCGTCTGAAGGATGCACACAAGCTCTGCAGCCCCCGCAACAGACGCAGAACACATCTATAGGGGTTTCTTAATTTTATTTGTCATTTCGATGTTTTAAGATTGAATAATGGCAGAGACACTTAAAAAGCAATATCCCCATGGGTGTAAAGCCCTACTTTCATTACACAACCCTTGCGTGATTTGCAAGGTTTTGGCACAGGCTATCCCAAAATGTTTTTCTACTTAAGTATGAGGCATTACTCTATGTTAACAACTTCACACGGGATTAAATGTCTAATATCAATGTCCAGTCTTTTTCTCCATCTCTAAATCATTTCACTTTCGCTCTTTCTGCGTCACAATAACCCCTCTTTCTTTTTCCCCCAGCAACCATACTCAACCCCCGTGTTTAGGAAGATAAAATATGGAATTTGAAAATGTTTTTTATAATACCTTTCAAATTGGATAAACTAAAAACTGAATGCATGTCTGCTGTATCCCTCTCTTCTCTGCTCCGTCACCAGAACGTTCTCTCCCCGTGTGTTTCTTCCCACTCTTTAACTTTCTTCCTCCCCTCGCCAGACGAAGCTGTATGGTCTTTTTTAAAGTGGAAATGCACTTCATCATGGTCACTCGGCTCACGGTTCTAATAAATCAAGGGCCCGCCGCCATTGCTGCTCCTCTCCGGAAAACAAACTGCCCCTGGATGGATCTCCTCAGCTGCTCCTAATGGAGGTCACATTCACAGAGACACATTTACCCACACGCCTGTAAAAAAAAAAAAAAGAGTAGCACACACAAACACACTCTAATGCTGTCCTGACTGAAAGCAATGCTGTTGCATCTAAGTGTGAAGTAGATGAAGCGTCCCGACACACACTACGACTTTAAGACACATTGGCGTGATTGAGTAGCACTAATAAAAGCATCAGTTATTAATGTTACAGGCTTGGTTGGGTAAAAAAAAAGCTCTATTCATACATTGTGAACTACATTATGGTTGTCCTCTGCATGTTCTACAGCTAACTGTCATGAAGTATACCTGTGTATGAGCACGCAGAAGCTCCATGTATGCCCTATGCAAACTTTTATGAAACATACGCACGTGCATTAACTACCATGAAAGCTCATATTCACTTTTACTTGCACGGTTTGTTTTACTGAGACCTATTTGTGGTGTACACACTCTTGAATAAAACCAGTTCTTCATCTAATTCTTTCAAAGTCTTGCCTTAAGAAAAATGTAACTAGAGCTGAAGCTATCATCGTTATAAAAATATTTGCAATAATTGATGAATTGATTGGTGTATAAAATGTTTCTTTTATACATGTGGCCATTGAGAAGCTTTAATTTACTTCACTAACTTGCTTGCTTTTGCTTATGTATCCTTGCTAGATATGCATGTATTTATTGTGCCGCTTCTAATGTTTTTAGCTTGTTTGTTTAGCTTCTGGTTCAGTGTCATAGGAGTACCTTGTTTTCATTTGTGGTGTGGCATTTTTCTGTATTTAGTTTCCGTTGTGAATATTTTATATTATATTATATTATATGTTTGTCATTTTTATGTTCCTTGATGTGATTTGATGCCTGCTGCATATCAATTTTTTTCTTCAGGATAATACAGCTAAAGTTTAAATAAAGAGTGACAAATGCCTGTTACAATTTCCCAAAGTCCGAGATGATATCGTTAAATTCAGATATTGATATTTTTTATGATAGAATACCTATTAAAACAATGAATAGATTATCAGAATTGTCGCCAATTCATTTTCTGTCAATCAACAAATGAATATAATGTAGCACCTTTAAGTTTTAACCACACATTCCTCTGCCATGTGTCACATTTTTATGTATGTCCCCCCAGATCACACTGACCAGTTAATTACCGCTCTGCTAACCCATGTGTTGTACAAGAGAAATGTCAGAATGCATCCAGTGCTCTTATTTTATTGTATAAAATAAGATAATTCAATTATATTGAAGCTTACATTTGCAAAGCAGCACAGTGCCGTACAGTAACATACTGTATAACCAATTAGAAGATCTTATTTCATGAAAAATTAATTAGAGCTCCATCACAGTCCTCACCTACATGACGATATAGGTCATTATCAGGCAATAAATGTCACCACGGTAACCGTGTGATAGCATGTGTTCAGTCAGGTCGCCCATATATCTCTTATGCATCTTCAACAGGGGGCCCGTGACCCCTAAAGGGGGTCCTCAGAGTTACTGCATGGGGGCCGCCGAATTATTGTTTGATACAAATTATTTGAAAGGTTTTTTTTTTGTTGTTTTTTTTGTTAAATTAAAATATGTCTTATTATATATCTATAGTGACATAGATATAGAACCCACTCATTTCCACTAGTTTTACACTTATTTTTTCTGAATTAAATGGTCAATAAACCTCATTTATATGAAATTATACCTCATTTTTGTGTAAGAAAAAAGCAGAAATGATGAATGATTTGGACTAATGGTTAAGATCAGAGGAATGAAGGTAATGGATAATGAATCCCAGACATGTCAAAGTTTAGTCAGGATAATGCTATGAAATTGAATACAACACCCACAATTCAATGAAAGTAGAGATCTGAGCTGTAATTTCACTTGTGAAGAGTGTCGTATGGAACCATCCACGTTATTTTGGAGCAATTCGGTTGAAAGAATCCCAAATTTCTAATACAGAAACTTTGAAAACGGGTCAAATTTTGACCCGAGGAAAACAGCAGGGTTAACATGCAACTACATTTTTATACAATGTACTGTATACTCATCACTGTAGCTTGTATGAGAACGTTGGTTGGCCTTCTTTGCACAATCGCAGGTTGGAGCATTGGTATATATTGGTATATATGTTTACTGTGTAAACGGCCTCCTTACTTATGTTCTCTCCTGACTCCCAAAGTCACCACCAGGAAATGTAATCTTCGATCATATGGGCAAATCATGTATGACATTCCCCGAACGCGAACTGTCTTCAGTGAAAGTGCCTTTAAAGTTTTTGCACCCTCATCCTGGTACTAACTGCAGAATCATCTTAAATTAGACTACCTACCAACAATGACACAGTTTAAAATTAGGATAAAGGACTATTTGAGTACTAAATGCACATGTGCTGTTACTGAGCGCTGCTGGTGATTATGTTGAGATGATGTTAAATTGCCAACTGTCTTTTTCTATTTTATGTTTGTTTTTCACTGTATATTTTAATATGGAACTATTATACTGCTGTCTTAGCCAGGACTCCCTCGAAAAAGAGATTCTGAATCTCAATGGGATTATTTCCTGGTAAAATAAAGGTTAATTAAAAAAAATATATAACATGTAGTAGGGGCTCCCAGCTCTGTCTCTCTTCCAGCTAACGGGTCCTTGGCCTAAAAAAACCTTGAAGACCCCTGCTTTATAGAGTAGGCTAAATACATACATACATACATACATACAGTAGTTGATGACTGAATGCCACTGTCTACATTATCGAGACATTTTTCTTCAGAAGTCTCAAACTGCTCAGTGTGCTGGCCTGCACAAGCCAATACCCTCTCTGTAGCCACTTTATCCATAGAAACGTATTCCTCCACATTTAATTGTAAGTGAGAAGGGGGTGGGGGGGGGGTGAAAACAACGAGATCAATTGTGATTCAACTCGTTCCCCTGAACGGAATTATCTGCACACAAAAAAGAAAATTCAAAAATGTCTCCGCTGTACAGGCTCAATCAAAAATATTCCGATCCTAGTTACAGAAACTGAATATGTATGAACAGCTCAAATATGCTGAATTTATTTTGAATATTTAATGAGATATAAAATATAAGTCTATTTCGGCAACTAATAAAATCAGTCTCGTATGAATGTGCCATAGATTGAAAATGAATGGTAGGGGGGGGGGTGGGGGGGGAGAGGACGAGACAAGGTGGGGAAAGAGGGGAGGAGGAGGAGGGTGGAGAGAGACGAGGGAGAAAAACAAAGGGTGTCAGAGCTTCATCAACATGCTAGAACTGAGTGGCACGGCCATATTTCCCCGCATCAAGATCAGTCAAAATACCAATGTGCAAATCGGAGCACCTCCTCCCCTCCATCTCTCCATCTCTCCATATTCTTCCAGCCCCCCACTCCGCCTCCCCCCACCCCTCTCTCTCTCTCTCTCTCTCTCTCTCTCTCTCTCTCTCTCTCTCTCTCTCTATCTCTCTGTGTGTCCAATCACACGGCAGTCCTTCTCAATAAAACAAATTAACTGATTAGACATTTTAATCTCAGTTGTCTTTGACCTTGTAGAATATATTACTGATGTCTACATCGCTGAGAGCAGATAATGCGGCAGGCAGCTGCTTTTCTTAAAGACAAAACTGCCCTTTTTTTAAAGAGGCGCCAGACACACACGCTAACAGGTTGGGGGGCAGAAATCACCCCCTCCTCCGCCTCCTCATCATCATCGCCACCCTCCCTCACCCTATACACACCCCCCATACTTCAACACACACACACACACACACACACACACACACACTCCTCCCCTCCCTGCAGGCAGACGGCGAGGAAGGGGTTAAGGCAGAATGCATTAACAAAAGAAAATTATAGCGTAAACAGTTCATAAAATCTCACAGCCCCTGATGTCGGGGCTAGATCATTAAATTTCTGCAACAATTAGACCTTTTCTCACGGCGGCAAATTGGAGCCGTTGCCATGGCAAATCCGAGCCCTTAAGTCATATATCTTTGATTGCGGAAAGGTCAGGCGCAGACAGCCTAATAACTCAGGGAGCTGTTTGACAGATTTCATCCAAGCATGATCACATAACAGAGCCAAACTATGTCGGCAGTTGTTAAAAGCGAGGGAGGGGTCAGCAGGAAGGTTGGGGGTTATGGAATGCTTCTGCTCGGCTGGGCCCTGCCTGATAATGTTCCTGACTGACTTTAAATCCACTGGAATAATGAAAAAAAATGGAACATTTCTTTAACTGTGGATCAGTGGGGGGTTGGGTTTTTTTTTCCACTTGACCAAACCCGGATTAGACTGTAAAGGGGTTGATGTTAGGGGTGGATGATTTAATGCCTGCATGATTCTAGAAATGCCTTGTGAAAAGAAAAACACAATAAATAAACACAATAGAGAATAGGAAATAATTAAGCAGAGCAGGAGAAAACAGAAAGCCGTGATGAGCGGGAGTGACTGGCAGTGTTTTGAGACACCAATGATGAACCGTGATTTATTTCCTGTTCAAACACATATGTTGAGGGAATTGAGATAGATGTGAGCTCCTGGTATACGGCGTGGGATCGAGCGGCAGGCTGCAGTAGAAATCCCTGTCATCGACTCGTTTAACGACCCTGACACACAGAACTTTGAATAACAATCAGCTTCTCCTGACTACGTTAAGACTACATGCCTGATACTGCTGGGTTGTTTAGACCCCCCCTCCCCCTCCCCTCTCTAACTCTCTCTCTCTGCCACCCCTCCTCTATCCTTCTGTCTCTGTAGGCAGTGCTGGCATTTCAACTGTCTATCCCAAAGGCCCTAGCTGAGAAACAAGTGCTAATACCACCCCCTACTGGAGGACAGCGGCTACTGGCTCATTTTCTCACATATCTTTGGTTCTGCTGTCACAGGGGGGATGCAGGGGATATGTCATCCCCTCTCACCACCCTCCAATATTTAGAAGAGGTAGATTTGTCCCCCTCAAAAAAATATGAACGACAACCCTCTCCTCAAAAAGAGGTCAAAATAAACGTTCGGGGGGCTCAAAACATGTAAGGAAAACAAGAACTGTGTCTACTTGTGTGCTACATCGCGGGGGTTGAAGAACACAAAACAAGCGTGAAAAATAAAAGACATATTTACATAGATTTAAACTTCGGAGCTTATCGTACCGTTGTGACGAAAAGAGAGCTGAGCCAGAAGGCAAAGCTCTCAATCTACCGGTCAGTTTTCGTTCCTACCCTCACCTATGGTCATGAAGGCTGGGTCATGACCGAAAGAACCAGATCCAGGGTACAAGCGGCCGAAATGGGTTTCCTCAGGAGGGTGGCTGGCATCTCCCTTAGAGATAGGGTGAGAAGCTCAGTCATCCAGGAGGAGCTCAGAGTAGAGCCGCTGCTCCTTTGCATTGAAAGGAGCCAGCTGAGGTGGTTCGGGCATCTGGTAAGGATGCCCCCTGGGCGCCTCCCTAGGGAGGTGTTCCAGGCACGTCCAGCTGGGAGGAGGCCTCAGGGAAGACCCAGGACTAGGTGGAGGGAATATATCTCTAACCTGGCCTGGGAACGCCTCGGGATCCCCCAATCGGAGCTTGTTAAAGTTTGGGGTCCCCTGCTGGAGCTGCTGCCCCCGCGACCCGATACCGGATAAGCGGACGAATATGGATGGATGGATAAACTTCGGAGCTTCTGGTTTTAACAAGGTCTAATTCTCTGACAGATCTGTTGTTGAGATGTACAAGTTTTGGTGTATTTCTATATTTTAATCAGTGGTGTAGTCTATGTGATACACAGGTATATGCAGTATACCCACTAAGAAACCTCCAGTTCCACCTTCTGGTTTTAACAAGGTCTAATTCTCTGACAGATCTGTTGTTGAGATGTACAAGTTTTGGTGTATTTCTATATTTTAATCAGTGGTGTAGTCTATGTGATACACAGGTATATGCAGTATACCCACTAAGAAACCTCCAGGATTTCCATTTACCCATTTAAAAATGCCCAATGACATGCAACAACATACTTTTCATTATATTTTTGATATATTTTGAATTGTCATCTTTGTTTTTCTTCTTCACATAGGCTAAATAAAGGTATTTGCACCGTAAACTGGTGCATAAAAGTGTATCCGAATACAGAAATGAAGTCGTTGAAATGAAAACTTCCCTGGGGGAGGACACCCAGACCCCCCACTATGATATGACCCCCCCCTCCCCCAAATGCAGATTCTGGCCAATATTTATATACAGTACAGTATACCCACTACAATACATTAGACTACACCACTGATTCTAATGACGGTGTTTCTTCATTTTCGCTGATTGTTTTTGGTTTATTCTTGTTTTTGTTTTTCCAATCTTTGTCTTTGTGGCTGACTCTATGTCAAAGTAAATAGGGGCCGCCCTTAATAATCTCTCGAGTATAAATAAAGGTTGAATGAATGAATGATTACCAGTAAAGCAAGGCAGGTGAACCTACCTAGGCCACATTAACCCAGTAAGCAGCCCTTGGGGAAAAAAAGCTTTTGGCTTTTATGATGCCATGTTTCTCACACTCTCTGATGTGCATTCTGGGTGCCCTGTCACATCGTAATACCCACCGCTACCTAGAGACCCACTAAGCCAGAGAGCTTCAACATGGGGTCCGTGACCCCCAGGGGGTCCTCAGAGTTACTGCAGGGGGGCCGCCAAATTATTGTTTGATATGTATTATTTGAAAGTGTTTTTATCCAGAAATTAAAATATGTCTAAAAATTGACATTACCATGAATCCAACATGTTTTTAAGCAAAGATGAATCGGCCTATTCATACAAAAAAAAAAAACATTTAATTTACACAACATTGATGATACACTTACTAAGTAAGAGTAGCCATCCACAGATATAGTTTACTGTAAAGCTTAGCTTACCTTAAAGCTTAAGGACCACATGTATGTTTAAAGGTCCCATGGTATGAACATTTCACTTTATGAGGTTTTTTTAACATTAATATGAGTTCCCCCAGCCTGCCTATGGTCCCCCAGTGGCTAGAAATGGTGATAGATGTAAACCGAGCCCTGGGTATCCTGCTCTGCCTTTGAGAAAATGAAAGCTCAGATGGGCCGATCTGGAATCTTTCCTTTATGACGTCATAAGGGCAAAGGTTACCTCCCCTTTCTCTGCTTTGCCCGCCAAGAGAATTTGGCCCGCCCATGAGAAAGAGAGAGACATCATTAGGGTTGGGTACCGAAACCCAGTTCCACTATGGAACTGTCAATTAGGGCTATCAGCGTTAACGCGTTAATCGCATGCCAGCATTTTTTTATTTATTTCACACTTCACTCGGCTTCGCGTCGTGCCTAACAGGCTACTATTTTGACCCTTTGCAGCACCGTTACTTGTCATCAAGCAGCCAATTCCTCGTAACACATCCTGCTGCTGCAGGCTGCAGGCATGATGGAGAAAGACAGCAGCAATGAAATCCTGAATGGCGCTTTTTATTTTCCAAAAATCCCGGACAGCTCGTAGACAAGTTGAAAGCCATATGCACATTGTGTAAAGCCAAATTAAAATATCACGAAGCACGTCAAGCTTGAGCTACCACCTACGGGATACGGCCGAAAAGGACGCCTCATATGCTGGGAGGCGGCTGCAAGACGGCCGCTGGGGATGCGACTACGGGGAAAGGACGCCTCACATGCCGGGAGACGGCCGAAAAGGATGCCTCACACGCTGGGATACGGCCACGGGGGACGCGCGACAATAACGGGATGGCAGAGGTTGGGTTAGGAAAAACACTACGGGGAAAGGACGCCTCACACGCCAGGAGACGGCCGCTGGAGACGCGCCACAATAACGGGACGGTTGTGATTAGGAAGACTACGGGAAACAAAACGCCACACGCGGGACACGATCCCCACTCGCCCGGGTGAAAGTCCTGTGTTGTTTTTCACAAACTGCCATGACACTGGGCTGTCTGACCTGTCTCATTGTTGTCGAGGCGGACAGTAGTTTTCACGGATACACAGCCTGTACGACACGGAGAAAGCAGCCCAACTGGAACAGCTGCAAAGTGCTGCAAACGCTGTCTCATTAACCGGTGATCACTGGACGTCAGTGAGTAACCAACATTATTCAGGAGTTACTAAACAGTATAGTGACTCTAGTAAGGATAGGGATTTTTAGTTTTTTAGTTAGGTACTTGGAGGAATTGTGCAATAATGACAGAAATTTTTCTTTTGTTTACAGTAAATAAATAATTACAAATCTTAAAATCAAGTTCAAAAAGTAACTTTCTTTGCATTCATTTGATTCCCAATCAAGATACACTGGTAAAAATTGCTTTTGATTGTTAATATGTACTTAAAAACTGTTCTGAAATGCAAAATAATAGTATTTTAATCGTGTGATAAAATATGCGATTAACTATAGAAATTCAGCGATTAATCGCGATTAAAAAAATGAATCGTTTGACAGCCCTAATTTTAATTTAATGTATTTAAAGGTAGGGAGGGAGTAGTATGAAAAGGGTCATGGCAGTTCCTGAAATGGTAACGTTCGAAAATCATGACCTGGACATGAATCAATAAATCAAAATAACATGACTATTTATGAACTGGCGTGAGACCGGGTTGCACGTGCCCGTTCGCGGTGTGAAGCGAGTGTCCACGCTATTCTAGGACATCATGCACTCTCTTAGCTAGCTAGCTTTTAGTGCATTTAAAATGCCTAAAGCGAAGCGGTCGAAAGTGTGGCAGTATTTCACAGCCAAGGATTTCGAGATCGCAAAATGCAACAAATGTTTAAAAACGATATCGTGCAAAGGGGGAAGCACGTCAAATTTATTGAAACATGCGGCGACACACGAGATACATATTAAAGCAGACGGATGCACGTGTTCAACACCTTGCGGACATCACCAGCCCCTGTTCCCAGTGACAGCGGGACCAGTCCAAGTCCTACTGCTAGCAATTTCGTGAACATTGATGATGACGATGATGATGGCAGCAGCCTTTCTGCAGGTAACTAGGCTAATGTAATAGTGATTGCTAATATTGCATTTATACTAACAAATGGTCATGGATTTGTTAAATATTTAACATCAATTATGTTTATATTTTTGGCTCTCCACCAGCTAGCAGTAGTAGTACAGTGTCAGTAACGCCATTCACCTTGGCAAATAAGGCTAGTCTGACAAAGGAGAAAGGTGGAGGAAATTCACAGGACTGTGACAAAGTTTGTGGTCAAGGGACTGCATTCTTTTTCAACTGTGGAATGTCCATATTACAGGTAAACTCTTGTGAAAATTATTTCTCTTCTTGATGTGCTTAATTTGTCATCAGAACCTTTTGAAAAAATGTATAAACATATTTTCTTTAATACAGAGAGATGACCGCTGACCTTAATCCTCGCTACCGACCCCCATCCAGGGATGCTCTGTCCAATACTCTTATTCCTGCATGGTACTCTGTTGAAAAACAAAATGTTATTCAAGAGTTAGCACAAGAGAGTAAGGCTGCTACAACATGTGATGGGTGGACCAGTGTGACACAGGACCACTATTTAACAGTTACTGCGTACCATATCAGTCATGGCCACATGAAACAGAAGGTGCTATACACCAAAGCTGTGTATGAGTCACAGACAGGCCTCGTCGTAGCAGACGAGATAAAAGGCATTCTGGAGGAATTCCAGATAAACACCAAAGTTGTAGCTGCCACAGTAGACAATGCCAGCAATACGGATGTCGCACTGAAGAATCTGAAGCTTTTAATGATGGGGTGCTTTGCCCATACCCTAAACCTGGCAGCACAGAAGATTTACAGCATCAGTGCCATTGCAGTGTGGTGTGCCAGACTTTGAGCTGTCGTGGTGTGGCTGAAGAGGTCCACCATGGCTAAAACCGTCATGCGGGATAAGCAGCAAAATGTTGTTTGTTTTAAACATCTTCAGTAGATTGTATATTGTAATTCAATATGTGTATTGTGTTTCAGATCTGCCAGAACACAACAAGATTCTAGATGTCAGAACACGGAGGAACTCCCTTTTCCTGATGGTGGAGCGAATTTTGGAGCAGTACCCGGCCATCCAGGCAGCATCACTTGACCAACGACTTAGGAAGCCAGTGGAGAAAGACAGGTAAGGTGAAGGACAAAAAGATCAGTTGTGAAACAATGGGTAACAACATAATAGTTTATATTTTATTCTTATCTTCATATCTTCTTTTTCTCCCCCAGACTAGAAAGGCTCACAGATGACGACTTCCAGAAAGCCGAGGATTTTGTTAAAATCATGAATTTGTTGTACACCTCAACCCTCTGTGTATCCAGTGAGCGGTCCCCCACATGTGGCCAAATTCTCCCCATACTGACTAAGCTGAAGGCACATTTCAGGGTGGCTGAAGAGGACACACTGTTTACCAGTGCTTTGAAAAAGGAGGTCTGGGGAGATCTGGAAAAATGATACCAGGTATTTTCCATTTCCGTTAAGAGCTTTTGTCTGTCAAAGAGAGGGCAAACCACATCATTTTCACTGGTAGACACTAAATCATTTGTCATGTATGTTTTCCTTACAGAATGAAAACATTCAGAACTTCCTCCAGGAGGCCACTTCGATGGACCCTCGCTTCAAAGGCAAACTTGGATGTCCCGATGCTGATGCTTGGGGCCGGTTGGAGAAAGCAGCAGTTGGTAATGTAATGTAATACAGCAGATATTTTACAGTTATCCTTGTTTCCCATGTGTGCCATGTTACCGTTTCTATTATAAAGTATTGCTATGCTATTATGTGCAACAAAATTTCTTTACTTCAGGAAGGAGCGGATTACCATGAGGAGGACGAAATGGCAGAAGAACATGATGTAAGTTCAGCTTGGATCTAAAATTAATGCATTTTTTGAAGCATGTTTGTCTAAACACAGCTTTTATGTTTTTATTTTTCAGACTCCTTTTCACAAGAAGCCTGCCAAGAAGAAGTCACCCATAGAGGAGATTTTTGAGGATGAGGACCAAGAGCTACTTCAGGCAACGACCACTAAAAGCACTGACCTCTGCATTGCTAAACAGGTCCAGAAAGAGATTCTACTCTACAAGAGTCTGCCTTCAATCCCATTAGGACAATACCCTGTAGCCTGGTGGTGGGGGAGGCGGGACAGCCTCCCCAAATTGTCTGCCTTATCAACCTCATAGCTGTTTGTACAGGCCTCTTGACACCATCTGAGAGAGTTTTCTCCTGTGCAGGACATGCCATAAGTCAGGAGAAGTGTCTTATCTTGCCAGAGAAGGCAAATATGGTCATTTTTCTGCAAAATAACTGCTAAAGTTTGAACCTGGTTAGCATACCAACTCAACAACATGTATTTGTTGTTACTTGTTAACAGTGTAACTGTTATTTGTTAAATTATTGTAGTTGTGTCACTTGTGTGTTAGGTGACTTAGGTTTACTTATTATATATATTTAAGTACTTTAAACGTTAATATATTGTTAAATTTAAATCATTTTCAAACTGAACATCTTTGAGTTGTGGACAAAACAAGACATTTGAGGACGTCATCTTGGACTTTGGTAAACATCGATTGACATTTTTCACAGTTTTCTGACATTTTAGAGACCAAACCGCTCATCGAGAAAATAATCAACGTTTAAATCGACATAGTTAATAATTGTTAGTTGCAGCCCTATTTAAGAACTTTCACCATGTAAGCGCAATATCGACTTTAACAATTTTAGTCTTTAGGGTTTGACTCGGCGCCCCTTACGAGACCCAGGATGCAGTCATGATGCAGGTGATTTCAGCTGATGTTGTATTGGGACATATTCACTTTATGTCCTCAGACCATCAGGTAAAATGTATTTGGACAAACAGCACCAGTATCATATAGTAATGTATAAACTGTTATGTTAACATGCCATTTTTTTCCCAAATTAGGCTGTTCTCATGAACCATTCATACATAAAGCTACGAAAAGTAATGCACTGTAATTTGTAATGTATGTATTCCACATATTTATTACTGTATGCAACACAGTGACTGCCGCTGTATAAGATCGCTGTGGAGCACGTGGGGAGGAGGTTAGGGGTGTGGGAGGGTCATGAAACACTGCGCTTTCAAGCCAGGGAGCGGAGTTCGCTTAGCCTGGTCCTACCAGACTCTGGTACATTTCATTTGTACAGGGAGTCTGGCCACTCGCCATTGACAAGTGTTAACTTCCTTGAAGGCGGGTACTCTGTTGAAGTTTAAAACTATTAGATCTGCCCAGAGCCACTCTGGTAGCCTGGCTCCACCCTCCTACGTACTGTCTGGTAGGACCAGGCAGTGCTTAATTTGTAAAGTGGGAGGTCCCGGAGCGCAGAGCGGGGGTGGATCCGGCGACTCAAAATGGGGGTTGGAGGTAACGGAAAAAAAAAAAATTACACTGCGTACGTAGCTTCTCTAACTAAAAAAAACTAAACAACGCTGTGTGGACATTAGGGCAATGTTGTTGTTTTTTTATTTCAGAACATGCACTGCATCGGTGCGAAATGTAAAAAAATAAATAAATACACTGCAACAATCGTTTTCACAAGCAGCAATTATCCATTATTAAATTAACCAATTAAATTAACCAAAAAGCCCACCATGGTCTCCACATTCTTGATCGGCAGAAACGTTTTTTGCTTGTTTGGGATCCAACTGACCAGCGTATTTGAAAAAGTTAAGCAAACTTTGTTGTCTTTTTGACATTTTTCCCCTGAGTGAAATGAGGCTATAACAGCAATCTCAACCAGCACAAGCGCTTGTGTCACTTGAAGTGCAGCGCCGGGCTGTTGAAGTGCCTCCCCTCCCTCCCTCCCTCCCTCCGTCCGTCCCTCTCCCCACTCCGTCTTACCCTAAAAATTCACCTCAAAACGCATTGAAAATACAAACATAAGATTTTTGTGGAACTTCAATGGGGAATAAAGACTAACAAGACAGATAACAACATTGAACACTACACAAACAGTCATTTATTTTTTCATTTAGACAAATTTTTCAAGGTGACACAGGAGGTGCCGGATCCAATAAAAAAGGTTCCGGATCCAATAAAAAAGGTTCCGGATCCAACGTCGGAGGTGCCGGAACATGTTCCGGCAGGTTCCGGCAGGTTCTGGCATGTTCCGGCGTGTTCCAGCTCAACTTAAGCCCTGGGACCAGGCTAACAAGAGGGGAGATAACAACAACTATCGGCTTAGCATCACTAACGGAGCGAGCTGGAAAGTCAAATTGTTCCCGAACCCTGTGGGGAGGAGGGCCACAACATCATGGCCACCAACCAAACTCAGCAAAGATTGTTCTTGCTCGGGCTTTAACTAAAAACGTTGTTGTGCATATTTCAAAACTTAGAAAAGAAGCAAGTAGTCATTCTACATTTAAAACCAATTGGCATGCATTGAATCTGGGGGTTTTGGAGCACAGGTGATTCAGCATAGAAACTTTTTATGAGTTATCACAGCATCTACAAAACTGAAAAACACATTACTATTTACACATGTATTAATTAAATCATAAATAGGCAATATACAAGTGACCAAAAGATTTTTGCTGAATGATTTCACTCCAGGTAATAAAGCCCAATGAGATGTAAGATATTACATGTGTTCTTATTGAATGGACAATAAGGGGTGTTATGAATAAGTTTGAAAGCTATACAAGATGAATTTAAAAATACAAAGCTGCACATAAGTACAAAGAAATATTGTCTGCAATAAGGTTTCAGAATGCATATATTAAATGTTTAATAAATGTGCCAAAACTGAAAGCTGTAAGAGGAAAAATGTCTATGGTCTGTTAGATATTAGACAGTTTTTGTACGCTTAAAAGGTAGAATATGTAGTGAGTATTGCTTTCCTTGGGTAAGGGGGGTAAATGAAGAAAGATAGCGCCGTACAAAGCACTAATTAGATAAATAAGAGACTCTTTTCTCATTGTTTTCGCAGCGATTATGTTCTAAAGCACAAATAAACACACCCACACCTCCGCGGGTAGCTGCCACATTGCCCGATTAATTTATGAGTGAATGCAGGGCTACATCCTGCCTGTTTCTGTGTGTTTGTGTCAGTTAGACTTGTGTGTCAATATGAGACGTTGAGGGGCAAATCAGTGGTTGGGAATGAGAATGGATTGCACAACATGCACACTCTTATTGGCTGGGGGGTTGCACACCCACGTAGGAGCCAAAGGCTCTTTGGTACCGCCCAGAAACATCCCGCACACAGACAAATTTTAAAAAAATCCAGGCAGAGGGCAGGGTCTCTGTAGCTACAGACACCACCACACACTCCTAGTGGGTCATAAGTGATAATTAAGAGACATTTTTTTGTATTATAGTCTATACATTGTTTTGTGAGGAAAGCACAGCATATTATACCTTTAAAGCAATGTGGACCAATATGAGTATTAATCTTTTCTCATGTTTGGATGTGAAATTAAAAACAATGATTCATTCTTTAAGCCATAAGGGCGTTTGAGGGTGAACAAGGACTCGTAGCTTTTCTTTTTACACATTATCCCTCTAACTTTTAAACAGTACATAACAGGGCTACAGATCAATGCTGTGCGTCCAGTCTGGATGTTAACTTCCTCAAATCAAAGCTATAATAGTTTTGTCCATTGCCAACGCAACAAAAAAAGATGCCTAATTAATATTAAAATGAGACTCTCTCTTTTCCAAAGCCAACTGATATTACCTTTGTTAAAGTGCCCATATTATAAAAAAAAAAAAAAAAAAAAATTCTGGGATTGTGTAGATTAGGGTGAACTCGTGTGTGTTGTCGCAGTGTTTTGCCATAGAGAACGAGGTGGCTAACCGCTAACCGCTAGCAGCGCTAGCTTCTAGCTAGTAGTCCTTACCTAGCTACTGCGCATGTGCGACTCCCAACAAAGATGGGATAAAAGTGTGAGGCCTCACTCTGTAGCTAAAACAGAGAGCTCAACACACAGGGTGAAAAGAGGAGCTGCAGCAGTGTGCAGAACAACACAAATATGGTGTTTTTTGAAAACTAAACCATGTAAACCTATTCTGGTACAACCTCAAAATACAATTATGAACCTGAAAATGAGCATAATATGGGCACTTTAAGTGTTTAAGGACAGCCAGTAAAAGCCTAAGGATCCATGTCTGTCAGCACTACCTAAGTCCTCTCCCTTCTCTCAGTAGGGACTGGAAGAGCAAAGGCCAATGGGACTTGTAGGACAAAGGAGAGGGGAGATGCTGGGGGCTAACGGGGAGGAGGGCTCAGCTGTGACACAAAATGTCTCTCTGGCAATGAAGTCTTTAATATCCTCTCCCAGAGCCCCACCATGTGTCAAAGATCTCCTCGAGCGTCTCATAGCTTCTTTCCTCCCTGGAATTCTGGCCCCACAGTGGATACACAAGGCCCAACCCCCAGCACTGCCACATCTAACGCACAATCAATCTGCTGGATCTTTCTAATATTTAGGTGTAGAATTCATTTAGATAAAGTACAGAACCAATACCATAATAGGACCCAAACCCAGACTGCTGATAATACATCAGTATTTAGATTGAGTTAAGCAATGTGTATTTTGATTAGGGTTGTGGCTAGAAGGGATACAGCTAGGGCATTTAGCCAAGAAAAAGTGACAGTTAAGTTTAGGAAAAATATCCAGGTTTGGATTAAAACACTCCCAAGGAACAAACACAAGTTTTCTGGGTGAAAGTATTAAAATTATATTATAATATTAGATTTAGACAGATTTTGTGTAACTTCCAACCGTAGCACTGTCTCTTCTAGCCACAACCTTTGATTGGACTTGGTCACGGTGAAGAAATTTCCCCTGCAGTGATTTAGGGTGGCTCATCAGCACGATATGTGGTATTAGCACATATATACATATGGTATTGATGCACGTAATGCGGAACCAACTTTCACAAACACGAGTTCCACCCGGGAAACTTTTAACTGTCTGTTGTTAGCAACAGGTGTATAAGATGAGGCCGGCGTTGCTCAACCATTGTAGGGTATGTGAATGGAAACACATCAAGCATGCTAACGCACATTCGTCTGCATCACCGGGGAAAAAAACTAAATGGAGCCCAACTCCTTATTCCCGCTGCCAGTGACGGAATGGGATCAAAAAACGGCCCTGGCATTTGCAACATACCGGCCCTATTTTTTTAGTAACTCTTCTTAAGTAAGCCTTCTGAGTGAATCTTTCCATGCACCTCGCTGCAGTACAATCTTGAATATTTGTGGCTACATGCATAAATTAACTTATCAAAATTAACCAAAGACAAATTATCAGTAGTGGCCCATAGGGGTTGATAGGGGACAGCCCTTCTGGCATTCGCCCAAATTCCAGATGGCCAGTCCGTCACTGGGCCGCTGCTTTCAGGCAGCCTTAAGACAGAGCAATTCAATAGTTTGTTAAATGCCCTCTATGTCAACCAGCCATCGGGAGTGGTAGGTTGATCAAATTCACCCGCCAACATCCAAATTCACTTGCATTTGGCCGCTGGTTGGGGCCAATTTCCAAATTTGCGTGAGCGTGGCGTTTCTGTTGCGTGTCAGCTGCATGGCGGCTGCGTGGATTTTTCTGTCTTTACACACCAGAAACGTGTCTGACACGGCGCTGCTGCTGCTAGCCTTGTCTGTACACATGTATGTTTCCCATTGATTTACTGCACTCAAGCAGTATACTTCATGTTAAACATAAATATATACTGATTTAATTACAGCAAAGACAACGTCGGCAGTATTAACGGCAAAATAGGCTACAGAATATTTAGTTCTGTATTGACAGGTGCAATATTTAAAAATCAATAAATTACATTTATATCTGCATTTATGTCAAAATCTAGAGACTTTCAAACAAACATGTCATTTATTAATATGTATTCTATTTTGCCTGGAAACGCTTCCAACACACTTGCGTGTCGCGTGAAAAATAGGTGTTGGTTCTGTTTCATCAACCAAGCAACACTGTTTGAGTGATTTTTGGGAAGTGAGATCCAAAAACACACCTGCAATTACCACTTATTGCCATAAGTGTCGCCAATGAGAACAAAACCAAACTTTGAGATTGTAACTTTTAACGTCAATTATCTTTTCCCAGTGCTTTTATCATGTAATGAGATATTTCTTATTTTTCTGTGTTCTTACTTTTTGCAATAACCACCACTATTACTACCTACGGTAGGTACCGTAATGGTCAGAGGTTAAAGTGGGCCGGCTTTAGCCTGGCTCCGCCCTCCTACGTACTTCCGCTCAATTTTCATTTTCCTTCAGTACTCTGTCTGAGTTTGCGGTATATTCTTGGGTTTTCTCCGGCCAAATCTTTACCGGTCCAAGCAGCGAACAGAGGGAGTGGCTGAGAACGATGACGTTGAGGTCATGACGTGCGCTAGTTTGAGTTGTAGTTCTGTAATGGCAGCAGAGAAAGATGCGAGCGAAGCCATTCAGTCCGTTGTGGCAACACTGCCGAATATCCAGAAGTTAAAGCCCGAGCAAAGACAATCTTTGCTGAGTTTTGTTGGTGACCATGATGTTGTGGTCCTCCTCCCCACAGGGTTCGGGAAAAGTTTGATTTTCCAGCTCTCTCCGTTAGTGGTGAAGGAGTTGGCTAAGGCAAATGCTAGTGATGCTAAGTCGACGTCACGACCAAACGTTAGCGATTGGTTATGGCAGATCCAGAGTGGCTCTGGGCAGAGTAACTGCCTTCAATTAACACTTGTTAACTACTTTCAACTACTTTTCATTAACACTTGTTAATGGAGAGTGGCCAGACTCTCTGTACAAATGAAATGTACGAGTCTGGTAGGACCAGGCTAGGCCGGCCTTTGATAAATAAGTAAATTAATCTGATTGTCAGTTTCATACATCGGTGTTTGGTGCACCGCCGTATCTATCAGCGACGCACTGCTGTGAGTCCATGAATGAGGCAAGTTGTCTGTGGTTGGTTTAAATGTGTGTAATAAAGGCAAGCAATCTAAACTGCTAAAGTCAGTTAAACAGATGAAGTGAAGATAACGTTGTTGGTAGCCTACTGGTTACAAACGTGCTCAGTACGTAACGACGCACTAACATGTTGACAGATTCAGAATTTTTGTGTTTTTAGCTGAGCTAGACCAGAGAATATTCAGTTAAAACAGATGGGTGATGGTGTTTTGCCCTCATTGTTCTCCGTGAAGTTTGCTGCAAGTGATGTAGCCCCGGTGCACTTTATGTAGAGTGAGCACCGCACCGGACTCAGTTTAAGAAAATATCCTTTTAAATGCTACATTGTTTTCAGAAACGGGTCATACTAGGAGGCAATTTGGTCTTGTGTGCTCTGATTAATTTGGCGTAGAGTTAACACACCAGTCAGAATTTTGTTTAAATTAAAAAAATCCTGACATTTGCTCCTGCTGTTCTTCACCACCGTTTTGGAACCAGCTTTTAAAGTAACTTTTTTTTTTTTTAAGAAATTTTTATTTTAAATAAGTTCCATCCTGTGCATGTTAAAGTGGTTCATGTGATTTCCAAAAGTAACTGATACATATTTTTAGAAACATTAAAGAAACTTCTCACATCATTTTGCTCCTACATCAGATCTTAGGGTTCCCCCACCTGCCAATTGGATTTTGATTTATAGTTCCACGTTGATTTTTTTCTCCTGTTGATCGATCACATTGTGCCAGGCTGTATCGTGCTTTAATTGTATTCCCCACAGTATCTGTGTTTACAGTCTTTCATTCACTTTTGGATACAAGTGACAGTGGCTGACAAGGTCTGCCTTGTTTTACTAGAGACTATGAGACCATTCCGTGCAGCGGCCATGCTTAAGTTCTTTCATTGATGGAAATAGAGAGAATCTGAAAAGGAGAAGATAACTGAGCCTTCCTTAAAGCGTAACTCTTGCCAAAATGCAACCTAGGGTCTTTTTGTAAATGTATCTGAGTCAAACTTTCGTTTAAAAGCATAATTAGGATGGAAGTGACACTTTTAAGATTGCCCATATTCTTGTTTTCAGTCAAATGGCCTTTTGAATGGAAGTGCTAGGGGCACTACTATGATCACATCAAAATCACTATTTTTAAAACACTAAGAAGGCTCGACCCAACATGAAACTTTGCTCGAAGTATCACCAGGGGCTCTACACATGAACTCGAACATTGAGAACATTGTTTGTGTACACAGTTTACTAAAAAAATTTTTGAACAACTCACTTTAGCAGTTGTTGTTTCCGCTTGCAGCCATCTTGCCAGTCAAAGTTTCATGTTGTGTCGAGCGTGTGTGCAGAAGATAACAAGTTTGCAATATGCAACACCTGCAAGGAAAGAGTAGGGCGTGGAGGGATGACACCAAAAACCAAAATCACATTTTTTTTGTTAGATATTGGATGTGAAAAGAAGGAAATAGTTCTAACATTGCACTTTAGATGTGTGTGAATTTCCTACACCAGGAGTAATTTATATAGTTCTATTTTATAGTGATCATTATCTGTTCAAAAAATGTTCTATGTTCTGTGCAAAATGTTCTATTAAAGAAAAGATAGAAAATAAATGTTTTTGTGTGCTGTAAAGTGGTTAGAAAAAATGAAATCAGAATCGGCTAAAATCGGTATCGGCTGGCCTAACTCAATGAAAATCAGAAATTGGAATCGGCCTAGAAATTTGTAATCGGTGCATCTCTAGTTTCAAAAATCTCAAAACCTGTAGGAGAAAACACAAGCAACCAATCACAGTTCTTGCAGTCCCTACCTGGTTTCTCCACAGCCACCGTAGCCCCGTAGTGTAGTGCTGTAACACCTTAACCTTAGACTGTAAAAAATAATGGATATAGCATCAGTGACGTTACATATTGGTGTTTGAACTGCTATTTTGAAGCCATGGGTTTGCATTAATGCCGTAGCCATCTTGGTGTTTAGGAACCAGAAGTGACCATATATGGACAAAAGTGCAGAGCTGTGGAGGATGACGCGGCTAAACCAGTGTCTCTATGGTTTCAATGGCGCTGCACTAAGCTAAACGCTAAAGAGGGAAAGTCAAATTTTAAACCCTTCTGATCAGGGCTTGACATTTACTTTTTTGCACACCAGCCACTGCGGCTAGTGGTTTTCCAAAAGCTACTAGCCACTCAGGATCTTCACTAGCCGCTATTTTGTGGAAAATTACGTATTATTTGAATAAAGTTTACTTAGGTGTACTACAATTAGCTTGAAAAAACAGATTTACAACCCTTTTAAATGTAAATGAGCACTGAAAACACCGAAATCAAGACTACATAAAATATAACACTGCAGTCATCAAACATTCAGCTCTGATAATGTGTGTAAAGATCCTTTTTGTATGAAAACATGCAACCGAATAAGAAACAGACATAAAAGAGTAGCTTCTTATGCATAGGCTAGGTGGTGCAGGGTTGTAGAAGATTAGTTGAAAGTAGTTGAAAGTTATTTGGAACTCCCTTGCATGTCACTAAGCAGCCGGCACATGCCCTCGGTGACGGGAAGCAGAGCGCACAGACCAAATATCCTGCTAAATTGTCCTGCTGCGCGCTCTCTCTTTACTTCTTCTACAAACCTATACCTTATACAGTCTATGACCTGTACAGACACAACTGTTGCCTCGGCTTGCCATGTCGCGTGCGTGTGCTGAACGTAGCTCTGGGGGATATTTTAAGGAGTCGCAGTGGCTTGCTGGTCTAGTGTGCCATATGGGCCACCGTACTCCGGCCGTGGGCTGCCACTGCATACTGGGTCACAGCTGTGTTCCTGTGTCGGGGGGAAGCACAGTAGGCTGCTCCATCCACCAGTGTTACAATAATAAAGGCATGCCACCTGCCGAAGTGGCTAGTGAGAGTGACTGTGTTACCCGCCACTGTCGAAATCTACCTGCATTTGGCGGGTTGGCGGGTACTAATGTCAAGCCCTGCTTCTGAAGCGAGTCATCCAGTGGAGATTTACCGGTGGTAAACGTGGACCTCCGGGTACTGGTGCCGTTCACGGCTGTACAGATAATCGGCAGGCTTTCCCCTTAAGGCCAATGCTAGCTCTAGCTAGCTATAGATTTGGTTGACAAGGTGCTACTGATCACTGAACAAAACATTTTTTGGTGACCAAAATGTCCCAATCAACTCTGAAGATTAAACACACAGTGAGAGGGTCAGAGTTAATAAAGATGAAAACATGGATAACACCCAAAAGTTCAGGTCTATTTTTATTTCCACAGTGTTGGCATGGTTAGCATTGCTAAGCCTGTGTCCTGATTGACAGGTCCTAAAGCAGTCCCTGTTTTATCATCTATTTTAAAATTAATGGGACCATCATTTTCTACATGAACATCATGCTGTATTTAAGAAGATTTGAAACTAGCGATTGAGACCATAAACGCATGATGAAAATGTTTACTGAGGTAATAAATCAAGTGAGAAGTAGGCTCATTTTCTCATAGACATCTATAGAAACAAACTTCTTTTTGGAGCCAGTGGAGTCTCCCCCTGCTGGTAATGAGATAGAATGCAGCTTTAAGGAGCTTCTGCATTGGCTTCACTTTTCAGGCACAGAAGTTGCCCCTTAAAGGTGCACTATGAGTTCCAAGTAAATTCCAAACAAAACAGAGCAAGCTCGCCCCTCCCCCCATGTTTCCGTAACTGTCATGACTAACTGACTAACTGTCACTAACCCCCACCCCCTCCCCTAACCATCTTGTCAGTGATTGGCTGGAGTGGTTTGTTGTATTTTGGTGAACAGCCTGTGTCTCTAGTGTTTGTGTGACGTTTACGACCCCTGTGTTGTCTCCCGAGACTGGGATTTTTCACAGTGTATTCAGGGGGCAGGCAGCTAGCGGATCAAGGAGGGATGCCTACATTTTGAGACAAAAATTAAATTGCGCTGAAATCATGCAGGAACTCATAGTGCACCTTTAAAGCTTTAGTGCGTAACTTTTTGATATTATTGAACGTCCGTTACATTCAAGCCATTGCCAAATGAGTTGCTACAAAGCTAATTAAGAGCTCCACACAACTATCTCTGTATTTGTCAGTATGGCTATGTTCAGAAGATTGTGTCGTCCGGTGACTTTCCTGCGTAGAAACTCGAGTGAAGATAATTACCTCTTCTGAAGAGTCCATCATGTTTTTTTAATCCTCCGTGTCCTCCTTGGCTACTAGCTACTGCGTGGGAACGGGTGGGAAGGCTGTATCATGTGGATGCGCCGACACTGTTGTTGTCATTACTTAGAATTCCTCATGGGGGAGACAGAAACTACGCATTATAGCTTTAACGCATAATGTTGTTGTTGCACTTTGCAGCGGTCACAAATGAAGGAAAGTAAAGATAATAAATGACTAAACACATTCTATCCTGCCCCTCTCTCAATCACATGAACAGCAGCTGTCTGGGTGGTGGGAAGTAAAAGAGGAGGACAAGGTTGAGAAAGAGGAGCTGTTCCTCTCTAGTGGGCGATGACATCCCAGCACCTGCGCGGAGACAGGTGAACGAGCACGTTCCTCAATCATCACAAGTGACACAGTGTCAGCGAATTACCTCCCTGCTCACTGACGCCTGGAGTGCCGGGGAGCAGTGGGAGGCAAACTTCAGGCAACATTCATCCGAGAGAGTTGCCTAGCTGCCTGTGGAGGAGCAACACATGCACTCCTTCTCACACTCTCATATGATCCTGCTCTCCACTTACACACACACACACACACACACACACTCACTCACTCACTCACTCACTCGCGCTCTCTCTCTCTCTCTCTCTCTCTCTCTCTCTCTCTCTCTCTCTCTCTCTCTCTCTCTCTCTCCTGGTGAAGTGTGTGTGATAAGCTGCTTGTCATGGATTCCCGCTGTTTCGGAGTATGTAGCAGCGAAATGTGCTCTCTTTAAAATTCCTCGATTAATTAACTGACCCCCTCCCTCTCCCCTCATCCCGCCACTCCATTCCAGCTCAATCATACTCCCTATTGTAAGAGGTGTCACTGTCCACATGTCTTCAGTCCTTAAGTCCCTAACTGGTTATTTTGTCTTTTTTATTCGACAATCAAGTAGAGTAGTTTTACTGAGTGATAGGCCTACTGTGGAAGCAAGAGCACCATTCCAATTTACCTCACTGTGGTGTATGAGCATCACTTATCAGAACACTTGTGGCGGAATAGGCTGTCTGTTATCCGACTTCTTTGAGTGTAATCTAGTTGTGATGCCTTTTAAATGTCTTGTGTGAATCAGCTCAACTAATGTGGCTCCAAATACTGCAGCCTTTTAAGGAACACCACCAGGAAAGCTCACTGCACGATTGAGAACTTTGCACTGAAAATAGTTGAAGTATGCTTGGGGCACCCAGCCCTTGAAACAAAAAATCCTAACCTATTTGAAAACTCCACACACTCACTCACTCACACACTCACTCACACATTCACTCACTCACACACACACACACACACACACACACACACACACACACAGAGTTGTAATGAAGGGGGAACTTTGGAGAAAACCCATGTTTTGTACCAGGCTGTAAACGTTTTTATTTCTGCTGTACATTTGGGCATTTTAAAAATGGGTGGTCTATGGGGACTAGTCTAAATTAGGGGTGTGAATCTTCACTGGTGTCACGATTCGATTCAATTACGATTATCCTGTTAGTGATTCAAATCAATTCAATATCCCAATGGTTTTCATCAACAAATTCAAGCAGTAAGATATATATATATATATATATATATATATATATATATATATATATATATATATATATATATATATACGTTATGAGTTACCTGCGGTGGAGCTGCTACAATTGTTAACGCAGATTTGCTACTATCTGTATGAAAGTCTGTTGCGCAAAACTATTAGGCCGGCCACACACTGGCTGCGTGGCGTGAGCGTGTCAGCTGCCTGGCATGTCCGTTTTTATTTTGGCTCCCGTGTTAACAGGTTAGAGCTTGCACACTGCCTGCGTGACACACACTTCTCAGAAAACGCGTGCATTGTCTTGTCAGTTGCCAGTTGTCAGTTGTCAGTTGTCTTTGCTCTTTTGTTTGTTCTGCTGTAGTAACTGTTTACTCGTAATGCTAACAGAGACCGAAAAAACAGCATTGCTTTACCCTCTGACCACTGATGGATCATTAAAAAACAGACACTAACCGTGCCCTGCTTGTAATTTTTCCCGGGAATGTTCATTCCACAGACACCCGGTTCATACTACTGCAAATGCAAGGACTTTCATCAGTGGACCACAGGCTCAACCACCATTGTGTTACATCATTCGACGATAGAGATCATCTAACAGACATTTGTTTAAATGAAAATCGTATTACTTTGAAGAATAAGTCTGCTGTTTTATTTGTTTCTTATTTTTGTTGGTTTTTTTATCTGTTATGATAAAGCAACACATTCTTACTCCCATCTTGCAAAATACGGACGCTTGGTCAGGTACCTATGTCGCTGTTATTGACGCTAAAAGTCCCCTTAGAGTCATATAACGAGGTTTAACTAAACGCGCTTGGTCGGGACTATTGCCGTCCCTTTTTACGTAGTTTTAAGGAAAAGCTTGTGGGTGGGCTTACGTTTCCTTGACTCGTGGGAATAACAGGACGGTTAGGATTAAGAAAAGGTCGTGGGTGGGCTTACGCTTCCGTGACACGCAGGAATAACGGGCCGGTTAAAGAAGAACGCGGCTTCTGTGACACGCGGCAATGACGGGACGGTTAAAGACACACACAGGACATGATCCCCGGTCTCCTGGGTGAAAGTCCTGTGTTTGACCCATCCACCACCCCGACCAACCTCCCTTTGTGGAATTTACTTAAATACTACTCGCTAAACCCTCTGTAGCTGCTGCTCTCCCCGGTACATTCTACAAACACTTGCATTTACTTCAATAATATCTTTTACAGCAGTTTTGACACATTCTTTTTAACATGTATGTATAGCAGCCCTCTTAGGCCAGGCATAGTGATGTTGATTCTCTCAATCCACACTGTTAGCATATATACAGACAGACAGTTGGCAGATGGACAAATGAACCAATCACATGAATTAATAAAAAGGATGGAGACTGATTCATACCTTCACAAGATATGAAGCTAAACAGATGTTAAGGGTGTTAAAGATGAAAAAGAAAGAAGAGAGAGACATTCATTCCTGTGAGTGTGAGCAATGTGTGCTATGTCATGGCTCAAAGCGACTGAAACCAGTCCAGAGCTACAGGGTTAATTATATCTGTCAGGAAAAAAGACAAAAGTTCTAACAAAAAAAAAAAATGTTAGAATAGGGTAAAAGAGAAGGCGAGGCGGCCACCCACAGAACGAGGCGAGAAGGAGCAACAGCCAAACCACTTGGGAGTAATGGTCTGTGAGGCTAATATTTCCTCTGTCTCTGCTGAACCCTGAACGAGAGGGGGGGTGGGGGGAGGGGGGCGCTCACTTGTTGTTGGTGTGATGTTGGAGGAAAGGTGGGGGGCAGGAGTGTGGGCCACCTGTAATGGCGGAGCGCTAGATTGTGGCCATTCCACACTCATTACACCATTTACAATTACTGCTACCTATCACCCCCCTCCCCCCACCTCCAAACTCCCCAAGAGGCCAGTCTCAACCATTAGCACCACGACTCAAATGAAGTGGATAATTGTGTCTCTCTGGGGCATATCATGGGACAAGAGAGTCAGACGAGAGAGCAGGGAGAAAAGAGGACTAAATGAGAGAGGGAAGAGAGAAAGGTTGAGACAAAGAGATGTCAGAAATTTAAAAATAGGATTTGTGTTGCAATCACAGCCGCTAGCTTTTGTACAGCACGGTGCAGTGTAATATGTGTGCTATACTTTAATATACAATAGATCGGATTGTTGTGACTGATTTTGTGTTAAAGAACAATGCAAAAAGTAACAACCGTCTTGCAGTAATCAGTCAAGTGCAGAATGAAAACGCTGGCATTATAACTGATATTCCCAAATAACACACCTTTTTACTTAATGTGCGAAGGTCAGAAATTATACAGGATTTTAACCTTTTTTACACAACTACACTTTTTGACGTGTGAAATGTGCCCTGTTTTCATATATGTACACATTGCTCCTTTCTATGTTTTCTCCCCTGCTTTCCAGTTTTGTCCTTCAGAACAGCCATTAACCCTTTTGCCTAACCTTCAAATCGCTAAACGTCCGGTATACTTGCCGTTCCCGACCCGTCACGCGTTAGTGTGACGTCATGGAGCGCCGTAACTATTTATACTTGTGTGTGGTGGTCGCAACACTAGTTGCAGTCTTCTCCTGATCAGAGGTGGCACAACTGAGGAAAGGCTACAGACTATGCTATTTCTACAGACTAGAAGAAGAAGAAAAAGGTAAACAATGGCGAAGACCTACTTTGTCGGATCAAGCCTTTCATTCACCATAAAAGAACTCATCTTAACCCAGTAAGTTTACAAGAGAGACTTGCAGTCGCTCTGAGAGTCCTGGCATCTGGTTGCCCTCAAACTCGTCCATGCTTCCTGTTTCCGCTTTGTCGCGCGCCGCCGGAAAAAAATAGAGTGGTGCGCGACCTCTAAAGTGTGCACACACACTTTAAATCCTGGCACGCCAGCGAGATCTACGTCATTTTGACGACACATTGTCGCGCGACAGGTCAGGAACGGGGACTGTAAAGAGGCCTTTAGTCAACCCATTATTGGCAAAGCCAAGATCAGTTTTGAATCATTTCAATTAGGGCTGTCAAAATTAACGTCATAATGCGAGTTAATTCAAATTCTGCCACCAATTGTTTCGACACGCAATTACTGCACACACGTTCTGTCATTTGGGCCTTGGGACGTTCCATAGTTTGGGGAAATCAGGAAGCGATGCAGCACATATTTTAGAACAGATAGAAAATGTGCGATAAATCGCGAGTTAACCATGGACAATCATGTGATTAATTGCAAATAAATATTTGTATCGATTGACAACCCTAATTGCAATACAAATGTAATGGTATGATTTATTGGAAAGATTTATTTAATGCAAAACCCATTTGTATTTAAGTTTAAAACAGTTTGAAGCAGATCTGTAAAGAAACAAATGCAGTCAGACATTAGAGAATTACCGTTTATCATCTCAAAGTGTTGCCTTAGATTCAAATACAAAGATTAGAAAATGCTGCAAAAAGAGAAGAGTTGCGATTATACAAATGCTAATGGGAGGCTTATATGCATTGCTAAAGCCCAATAGACACTGAAGGCCCAGGATATGGTGGGCTGGCAGAGTGTGTCTGAAGTGCCACAAAGGAAAGGTGGGTGGGGGGGGAGGGGCTTTCCATCGATCTGATGTCTCTGGAGATCGCCAAGTGGCTTCAGGGTCCAAGTGTTAAGGACTGATGTGGATCACAAGAGCAGCTTGCAGATCCTGACAATCAGCGTCTCCAAACGGGATGGGCCTGCCACCGTGCATCTTCATTCAAAATGGAACACTTGTTATATTTTGCACATATGGGTGGGGAAAGAAGAACTCATGAATAGGAAAGTGAACAAAAATAGAGATTCATCTCATGGCGTCTCTTGAATGCTAAATATAAGATGAAGGCCAATGATTTTCGAGCAAGCCGAGACAGACTTGTCAAACTTTGTGCCATTACTATCCTTCGTCTTAGCACAGTTGTCATGTACAGCCTGTACCCGTATGAAATATTCATTTTGCATAATAACTTTCAAAGGGGAATAAAGCACAGAGTTAATTATTAATAGCATGTGTATTCAAGGCATCTCCCTTTTTTTCAGATGCACCAAACTATTGCGAATGTTGACACTCCGAGGAAGAGAATCCCCATAATGCCGTGCTAAAGCAGAAATGACAATCACTAAACACTGATGCAAGTTCCACGAAACATCTAACCTACATTTCACAGATATCAGTGGGAACCACCAGCGCTCTGCTCTCTCCGTGTCTTCTCCTCTGCTCTTCACATTCAGAGTACGAGTTAAACTGATACACATGTAACAGCAGTTTAAACATAGGCCAGACTCCAGCACACATATGAAATTAGCATGAAAATGATCTGAGGACCAAAGGGTGTAAGGTCTTGTTTCCACATTGGGACACACACACACACACACACACACACACACACACACACACACACACACATTAGGACCGGGGGGTGTGGGGGGCATCCACCATCAAATTTTGAGCATCAAACACTTAATTTCCTGCATTCTGGTGAAAGTTTATGCATCAATTTGTGTCTTTATTTGTGTAAAAGGGAATTATTATTCTCCTGGAATGTTCAAAATTGTCTGCATATTCCAAAAATCACACGTGTTTTGGGATGTGTGTTTTTTCAGGAAATCATGTACATCTCAACAACAAATTTATTAGAGAATGAGACCTTGTTAAAGCCAGACGCTCCAATGTTTAAATCCAGTGGTGGAATGTAACTAAGTACATTTACTCCAGTACTGTACGTAAGTACACATGTTGAGGTACTTGTACTTTACTTGAGTCTTTTCTTTTCATGCCACTTTCTACTTCTACTCCACTACATTTCAGAGAGAAACACTGTACTTTTTACTCCACTACATTCATCTGACAGCTTTAGTTACTAGTTACTTTGCTAAGTTTGCACACAAAACACATGTAGTTTATAAAATATGATGTTTCATTATAAATGAAACTAGCCAACAATATAACGGCCTACAAGTCCAGCTGAAATGATTAGACCATTAAACTCACAACTGTTTAGATCCTTTACACTTTCTAAAATGTGAGGACTTTTCTGCATTAAGTACTTTTACTTTTAATACTTTTAAGTACGTTTTCCTGATGATACTTACATACTTATACGTAAGCAACATTTTCAATGCAGGACTTTTACCTGTAACAGAGTATGTTTACAGTGTGGTAATAGTACGTTCACTGAAGTAAAGGATCTGAATACTTCCTTCACCACTGTTTAAATCTCTGTTAATATGTCTTTATTGTTCACACTTGTGTTGTGTTCTTTAATGAAGCACAAGTAGAAACAGTTCCGTGCATGTTTTGAGCCCCCGGAACAGTTATTTTCACCTCTTCTAGGGAAGTGGGTTGTCGGTCATATTTTTTGAGGGGACAAATCTACCTCTTCTAAATACTGAGGGGGAAACATCCCCTGCAAGCCCCCCCAAAAAAAAAATTAATAAAAATAACACCTCTCAACAGCCTCTAGTGTTACATGAGTTACATAAGTTCTTTACTTAAAGCTTAAAGTTTTTTTACCCACTTTGGGGCAGTAGAACATAGGGGTGTAAGGAAAAAAAAAAATCGATACACTTGAGTATCACGATATTATATTTTGCAATATTGTATCGATTTTCAAAAACACAATATTGATTTTTTTTGTTTATGCGCAAAAATATTCATGTAAGACAGTGGTCCACATTTATGTTGTGTTTAAACTTTGGCCTACTTGAGCATATAAACATTTGCTCACTAAGAACTTGTGAACCACAATCCCAAACTGCCAGTTTGATTTTCTGTGTACTGAATTGTTTGCCTAAAGTAAACTTCTTTGACTTTTATGCACATCATGTCTTTTTTTAAATATTTGTTTTTTAAATTATACTTTTAAATAATCCCACTATATCGCCTTACGCACAGTATCGAAATATATTTCAATATATTGAATCGTGACCCATGTATCGTGATACGTATCGTATCGCCAGATTCTTGCCAGTACACAGCCGTAGTAGAACATACTGAAAACACAACAGGGACACATCATTCTAAAGTTCTTTCAGCTAACACGTTAGCAAGCAGTTGCCTATTTACACATTCAGCAGACATGGAACCAGTGCCTGAACAGCTGCAGTGAAGCTGCAGTGAAGAGATGAAATCATGTACCTCAATGTGCAATTTTAAGAGACTATTTAAAATGAATATATTGAATGGATAGGAAAAGGACTCGAGGTGGTAGTATTGTATACTGACTGTATGGTTCCTAGGCTTATATACCAAGTTTGGATGGGTTATTACTCGGTTGGATGTAGATAGAAGGAAAAGAAGAAGATAGATGGAAAAGAAAAAAATTTGTAAATGTGTGTGTGTGTGTGTGTGTGTGTGTGTGTGTGTGTGTGTGTGTGTGTGTGTCTATGTGTATGCATGTGTTTATGTGTGTGTAGGTAGATAGATATACGGTACATGTATGTGTATGTAAACATGTATAAATAAGTGAAGCATCAAATTGTTTTGTATTGAACTAAAGTATAAAAATAGAAAAAGGAGGTAAGACCAGATAAGTTTTTTTTTTAACTTCTTCCTACTCCTTTTTGAACATGGGAATTTCTTATTTGAATCACAATAATTTTGGAAGATTGTGCTGAGATGTACATGTTCTTATTTATGTTATTTTTTAAATTGTATTTTTGTAAAAAAAAATTGTTCAAAATAAACTAAACTAACCTAACTGGGACCAACAAAAGTGCTCTGTACCCTAATTCAGCAGCTGCATGACATGATCACGTGACTTGGATATATTTATACACATATTGGTATTATACTGTATCACTACTAATCTATTTTTTTATGCATTTCATTACATATATTACATACATCATACATTTCCGCAGTTCATGAATGTACATTTGTTAATAAAAAAAAGATTGATGTAGCTATTATTGATACAAACAAATTGTACAGGAATATAATATTGCATATATGCTACAATAAAACAGACTGAAAATATGGTATCTGTTGGCCTACTGTTTAAAATTGGATAATTAGAAGGAATCCCAAAGACAAGACCATAATGTATAGCCAATACTGCAGTTATTTGGCTCCAACGATGCACTCCTATCCAATGTCACCTTGAAGTATAGTGTGTCAAATCAATGTTTCACTGTAGCCAATTCAGTTTGTGTTCACACATACTGTAGAGCCAGAGAATTAAAAATAAATAAATAAAAAATAAATAAATAAAATAAAAAAAATCACTGTGTCTGAAAACGTCACTCAGAGCGGTGCGAGAGAACCAAAAACAGTACACTGCAGGCTGTTGAACCAAAATAATTCACTGAAAAGATGCTAAAATGCTCTAAAGAGTTTAGGCGAATTGCAGAATTGGGTTCAAATTCTCTGTGGGCTCTTCACTAACTGTGGCCTTTACATCACAGATAGTATTTCATCTTTTCCTAATATGAAAAATATTAATCACAACAGTTTGAGCACCTGTCACTCTAAACAATGGCACTAGTGGAAATTTTGTGAACCATTCTTTTCTAGTTTTTTGTCATGTAACTGGACAATGAAACTAACGGCTAGATTGTACGGATTTTAGATATTTTCTCGGGTACAGTTAACAGAGTGTATGTGTGTGTGTGTGTGTGTGTGTGTGCTTGTTTAACTATATTCGTGGGGTCCAAAAACCGGAAGTCCAGTATACTTGTGGGGTCCAGACAGCTTTGTGGGGCCAAAATTCTGGACCCCACAAGTTTAAAGGGCTGTTTGAGGGTTAAGACTTGGTTGTAGGATTAGGGATAGAATTAGGTTATGGTTAGGGTGAGGGTAAGGGTTAAGGTTAGGCATTTAGTTGTGATGGTTAAGGTTAGGGTAAGGGGCTAGGGAATGCATTATGTCAATGATGGGTCCCCACAAAGATAGTGGCACAAACCTGTGTGTGTGTGTGTGTGTGTGTGTGTGTGTGTGTGTGTGTGTGTGTGTGTGTGTGTGGGTGTGTGTGTGTGTGTGTGTGTGTGTGTGTGTGTGTGTGTGTGTGTGTGTGTGTGTGTGTGTGTGTGTAGACTGCAAGGCCAAGGTCAGTTAATTTGAAGTGGCTACGTCATAAACCCATCAGCCGTCAGTAGGGGAGGAAATCAAGCAAGCCGCTCTGATGAGGGGAAATGCTATCTGCTAGACAATGGATATCTCATTTGCACTGCATTTCTGTCCCATTTCAACACACTTTGCCCAGAGCCCGTTAATATGCACGTTATCCGACTGCGCTGAGGGGGCGTATGGAGCCAGCGGAGGGAGGGCGGCTGAGGCGAGACGGACCATTTCAGTGTCAATTTACAGCAATTCCTGCCGTCAAAAACGAGAGGGAAAAAAGTGAGAGTACTTCCCATTTTCTTCCCAGATCTTTTAGTTTAATTCAATTGGACCTTTCAATACCTTATTTATGACACACAGGAAGCATTCACCCTATTGCATTATGGGGAGTGGGGGAGAGATAAAGACGCTGATTCTTTAAAGCTCTTCTGCACAAAAGGAGATAAAAGCAGATAAAAAAAAGAGGAGTGTGTTTTTTGTTGTGTTCTGTTCTGTGCGGGAGGAGAGGATTAAGTCGCTTTATGATGCTGCCTAGCTGTGTTCAGGAGACAAAACACGAGCTAACATGTTTAAAGTCAGACGCGGGCTATATTTAACTTCTCTTCATACTCTCAAAGTGACGACACACCAAACTTACACAGAAGTTTTCAGTCCCTTCCATCAGCGGATCAGTGTTTTTCGACTCTGTAGCTGAGGATATATATACGAAAAGTTCTCAATTAAAGCCTTCTCCTCAACTTATTATTTAATCTTAAGAGCATGCAGTGGTGGTTCTGGACCATTTCAAATGGAGGGGTCAGGGTGGGGCCACAAGCGATTTTAGGGGGTACCAAATATATTATACACAAGTGTACACACGTACCACCAACCCTCCATAGGTTTGGTTCTACAAAAGAGTTACGATACACATGAAGCTCAGCGTAAATTCGGTAACACTTTACTTGAAGGTATCTACAAAAAACGAAAAAAACGAATGACACTTACTTAAAGAAACGTTATGTCATAAAAGTATATGACTGTTTATAATGTTTATGACACGGTCATGACAGTGTCATGTCACTCTTATGTAGATACCTTCAAGTAAAGTGTAAATTCTTTCAGGAAGACTTCTACGCTTCACATTTCTCTCTCCCAACCTAATCAGCTGCATTGTCATCATTGTTGTTGCATTCAAACTTTAAAATCTGTTCTACTCTTTGCTGCCGTCAGTTGTCATTTCAGGCTAAAATCGATACAACCCTCCTCCACTCCTTTTAGCTCCAGTTCTCCTCATCCCCAGCATCCCAGGGTTCCGCCATCAAAAGTCCCGCTTCACATCACATCCATCCAGATCTTCGGGTTCTTCCTTTAACGCATCATCACCTCCACCAGTGTCTAGACTCAATCGGGAGGGATTTTCCTATATATCCACGGGTCTCTATACCTTAACATTGTGATGGAGTCTAATCGCCAAAGACTCTAACATATCAACCTATTATGCACCTTGTTCATTAAACTCATTTCAATCTTAAAATGAAGTCTCTCCTGATTTAAATATCAATAAACACAAGAATAATCAGTGTTAACCTATCATGTTATCTATCACTGCACATGAATTGTATCCGCTCTTCGCGGATAAAGGTGGGGTCAAAAATTAATAAAAATATTATCCACAGTTAGGGGGGCCAGAAAAAGGGGGTGGGGGGGGGTTGAGGCTTAATATTACAGGCCACACTTGCCCCCCACCAACCTAGAACCGCCACTGAGAGCATGTAATGGACATGTTTTGATCATCAAGAAAGTGATCATTTCAGCACGCTGATGACTGTGAATGCCTAAAAACAAAATGCAGAGGGGGGAATCACACCAAGACAAAAGCAACAACTGCTGCCTGCCACACATGAATAATAGGTCAAATGTGATCGAACAGCTCCGTCTCCAGCAATGGCGAGCTGGCATATCTCTTCTTTTCCAGGAATCTCAAATCAATAAGCAGTCGCTAATGTGTTTGACTGAGTGAGATGCCTGAATCCATATTTAAATCATTGTTGCACACATTGTCTCCCTCAACTTATACGCGATTAGGCACGACTGCATTCCCATTTGAACACATTTGCTGTTAATTATAGGGCTTTTTTCGTCCCAGATTCGCAACGATTGCTAGTGTCTTTAACCGCAGTCTTCCAGGATTGTAACCCCTGAGCTCTCCCTCGCACAGGCCTTCCACACAGCAAAGCACAGAGGCAGGTTACCAGATGAAAACATAATGAAATGACACATTCCCTTACTGAGAAGTGCCACCGCAATGGCTCAGGGCGCTACCTTTGTCTCCATCACAGCGATGACGAAAAATCAAGCATTTGTAACACAACACCTCTGATTTCATGCAACGTGCTGGATTATGGCTGCGAATTGAAACGCGCTGCTCTTTTTTTTTTTTTTTTTTGTGTTCCAATTTCCAAATTAGGATTTTCTGCCTTCATAATGACACAAAGCGTTCTCGTAGTCAAATCAATGGTAGCTATTTATATGAGCGGTAATCCCTCACCCAGCACTGAACTGCCAGAAAAGAGGGATGGCTTTTAAAGTAATGCCTGCAAAACAAAAGGAGACACTAAATGAATGCAAATTGGCTTCTCTGTCTTCCTGAATGTCCGTCTCGGGGAACATGGTTCAGCCGGCCAGGAAGAGGAAACCAAGCAGCTGTTTAAGACAGCTCATTTGGTAAATAACCCATAACGCCATGTTCACTACCAGTAAGCTTAGAATAAAATTTTCGAATAGGCACCCCCCCCACCCCTCCCTCCAGTATAAGCAGCAGCTCGTTCCTCTCTGTCTTGCATTTCAACAGAACAGGGCATGAATGCCTGACAAGTAGGCTATCATCCAAGAGATCATTAAGCACAAGGGTTGAAGTGCCATCTTCAGTGCCATGGCAACAGGGTTGAGAGATGAGATAAAAACAATGCGAGGCAGGAGGCAGGAGGCGGGGAGGGGCGCTCAACGATCGCCACTGATCGATGGATCTCTCTCTCCCTCTCTCTCTCTCTCTCTCTCTCTCTCTCTCTTTCTCTCCTCTCTCTCTCTCTCTCTCTCTCTCTCTCTTTCTCTCCTCTCTCTCTCTCTCTCTCTCTCCTCTCTCCTCTCTCTCTCTCTCTCTCTCCTCTCTCTCTCTCTCTCTCTCTCTCTCTCTCTCTCTCTCTCTCTTTAGAGGCCAGGCAGGGGAGGCTGGAATGGGGAGGACAGCTGGGGGGGGGGGGGGGGGGTCAAGCAGCTTTAGGGCTTCATAGGTGCACCAACAGTGGGAACTGTCTCTCTTCAAAGCGCCGATCGTTTTCTTCACAAGGGTCTAATTGAACATGTCAAACAGTACATTTGCATGGGAATGATTATTTTTTTTTTTTTTACTTTGTAGCAAGGATGAGCATCCGTACGGAGGGAACGGCAACTTAGCACTCGCACAGGGCAAAGTAGAGGATATGGATGTGTGTGTGAACGCTACCGAATCAAGTCACAGAGATTCCATATCAAATCAATATGGCTGATTATTTTACAGCCGTTTTTCAAAAATGGTTCAGGAGCTTACAAATCCGGGTGTAGACGACGGCCTTGTTGCAATCCAAACAGATCAGGCACACTTGAACTCTAGGTTTGATAAGCATAAGCATTTTTTTGTGTGTGTGTGCGAGTGTGTGTGTGTGTGTGTGTGTGTGTGAGTGTGTGTGTGTGTGTGTGTGTGTGTGTGTGTGTGTGTGTGTGTGTGTGTGTGTGTGTGTGTGTGTGTGTGTGTGTATATACAGTATCTATTTACCGCTTCTCTTCCTACATAACAGTCGTTTCAAGTATGATAGAGAGGTGAGCCGAGAGGAGCAAGTGTATTATCTTTTGCAGCTGTCAGCACTGTTTGCAGTTTGGTGCCAAAGCTCCACGGGGCTTCCCACTAAATGCCATCAGGTTACGACTGTGGTTGTTTGCTTTTTTAATTATAGCAGGAATGCTTTTTGAAGCGTGCGATAAGCACTCCACGACTCTCCCCTTTCTCTGGGGTTGCATCCACACATGCACAGCAGCAGCACCACCGTGCACCCACAAACACACGCGCAAAAAAACGTACACAAACCCTCCATTTGGGTAGTTGTCTGTCTCACAACATGTGCTAATCAATCTGTTGAGAGCAATCTGTCAGGAAATCTTTAGCTTTAAACAACCCAGTGTGAATAGGGATGAGGCCCTTTCCATGGGGCAGGGCACTGCAGGGACTTAGCAATAGCTGTCTTTACGCATCCCAGAGTGTCAATAAGGATTAGGAGCGAGCTTTTATCTCTTCAAACACACAGACCAGTTACTCATTTAAATGGATGAACAATTCAGGTCTGCTCAATAAATAAAAAAATAAAAAAAGAATATACACTTCCATAAATGTATTCAAATCCCAACTCTATTCAAATGCCGGCACCATATGCTTAATTTAAGATCTAATCTCCCCTCTTTCTATTTCCACCAATTCACCGAAGGCAAATCTTTGTACACATAGTTGTTTAAGACCTCAAAGGATAAACACATACTACCTATTGTTGATGGCAAAGCACCTTTATCCTCAACTTAAGAGCCACAGTTCCTTTGAGAGTGCTGCTGGCAGATGCCGTATGCAAAGCAGGTGCACTGAGGGAAACATGCCCGACAAAAGAGACATTATTGCATTTCACAACCTCCCAAAAAGACAGAGCGGAATATTAAAAGGTGACACAACTGTATTTACACATCGTTTCAATAGACCCAAAATAACCTCATTTCTATCGCGCTCTATCAAATAAAAATAAAAAAGGGAGGCAATAAAATCTGCCAAGGGAAGAACAAATAAAAGCAAATTTTGACATTTTGCTTTTTGACGCCTTCCATTTATAGGTCAGAGGAAACACCAGCCGACCTCTCATTGTTTTTTAAATGCCATTTTGTAAGGCTGGGAAGCGGGAATTAATTAATGCGTGGGTAGCTGCCACTGTCAAGAGGCAGCACATTAAAATCAATGATTAATAAATTCAAAACACACAACAAACTCAGCTGGGAGATGAAAATAGTATTGTGTGCTCCATAGGAAGCAGCCCCAGTGCGGGTCCTCCCACTGAACGAGGCGTCCACTCAGATGGCTAATGGAAAGTAGCCGGTGCCAGCTGTGTGCCTGTGAATAAAATCACTTTAATTAAAGGAATTACAATGGAAAAGGAACCGGGGATGTGTGGAGTAGTATCGACAGGAAACGGCCTCTCATGTGTGACACACACACGCATATACGCATTATGAAATCCCATAAAGACTTAAAAGAACAGAGTGCCTTTGTGCCCGCATTATTAAATAGGCCTAATCCGCACATGCTCTATTGTACCATACAGCTCAAAGATTTACTCCAAATATGTCCTCCTCAGTCTAAATTGTAGGGGAAGATACAGATATTTTAGGAATGTCTGGGAGTGTGACGCCCACCAAAGAACAAATGACAAATCCCTAAATACAATTTAATAAAAAGATATTTGTTTGCTTAAGCAAGGACAACTAAATTAGTGACAGGCAAATACTAGACCCTGCTGGTTCGTCTGGGGGGAAATGGTTTTATTTAACCTTTTATCAAGCACGGCATGAGAATGGAGCAGTCTGCCAAGGGTTTTTGTTAGAAGTTCTGGGTCTGCAGAGCAGCTTCCAGAAGATGCAATTTACAAATGGTTCTGGGGTGAACATGATTGGAAAATAAAAACATTTGGCGCCATTGGAATCCCATAAACAGTGTCATGCAGTAGCCTATGCAGTAGTGACAAAGTATGCGTCTTCAATACTTATGTCTCTCCATTTTCTCACAACAAAGACACACAGACATACACACACACACACACACACACACACACACACACACACACACACACACACACAAATTATTTGAAAATACAAGAAAATGTTGGTGAGAAACATTTTTCGTTATTATTATAACAAATGTGGGGTAGTTAAAATACAAAATCAGGGCGAAATGCATACAGAAATGGGTAGAATAAATATAGTAAAAGCCATAATTAGGGGGGACTTATTGTTTTACAAAATATTATAATAAATGTGGCATATTCTACTTTTAGACTGTTCACAGGTAAGATGTGGTATATTGCCATTACATATTGAAACCGGAAGATACAGAGGTGTGGTTGAAGACGGAAGTAAATACTATGAAGTGAACAAGGTAGACAATGAAATTCATTTTACAGTCCTATGGCATGATTTGCAACAAGCATTGTTTAAAAAAAGTTCAATGTTCCAAAATTGAGATTTGGTTATAATTGAGGATGGAACTTTAATTGAATACCATGTAATAGGAGGAGAGAAATAACGGTAGGTAAAATCCTCACACTCTACATGGATTAGACTATTTATGATCTGAATCACATATACAATGTTCTAACCGACATTAATTAATGCATACATGTTTATTTCATTTTGTTTTTCGGTTATGTTTGGTTAAATTATGGTTTATAGTTGGAAGGCTGAGTGTGTATATTTAATTTCCATTGTTGGTGATCTCATCGGACATTAAATGTAGGCCGTTTGTATTAGCGGTCAGACTAGTCTAGCTTTGCCAGACCTTCCTCCACAGCGCTGCGGAGGAAGGTCTGGCTAGTTCACACTAGAGTGCGGATCGGGCCGCATTTTTCTGTCCGAGCCCGGCCCACGTCCGACAGAGCAGTAAGATATTTATGTCCAAGCCCAACACAGTTAAAATCTATTTTTTTTCCTCATACTAATGACACATGTACGTTTGTTTGTGTGGAAAGCCCGCTTTTTTTTAGCAACTGTAGGAAGGCATTGTGAAATTTCAACAGATGAGCGCATCAGCGCACACGGGGCAACAAGCGCACAAGAGGCCCAATCATATCACAAAACCAAACCTTTGCATCAAGTGAAACAGGCCCATTGGCTACCTACATAATAAGCTGTTTTTTGCCTTATCGCGCTGATGTGACCAAGCCCGACCCAAACCCGAACATCATTTCTAAATATCTGTTCGAACCCAGCCCGGCCCGTCAGATCGCATCGGGTCCCATCGGGTCGGGCTCGGGTCAGGTATCCATCCTCTAGTCCACACAGCATTGGTGCACAGGGATGGGAGGACAAATGTGCTCTGGTTTATTGGCATTTCTTTAAACCAATCACAACTTGGGCGGTGCTAAGCGCCGGACAGAGCCACGGTGCCTCTGCAAAATAGCCTCAGGAAGGAACTTGTTTTGGTGGAATATGTGTACGTTCAAATACAATTAATTATAATTGTTTTAGTCATGCAACAGAAAACTCAGATTGGACAGATAGTCTAGCTAGCTGTCTGGATTTACCCTGCAGAGATCTGAGGAGCAGTTAACCATAGTCCTCACAAATCCACCGGAGTTTAAAATTTTAACACAAAGAAAGAGGAAGGTGACGGACATCCAGTGGAAGTTCCGGCGGCACCTGAACATCGTCGATATAGACTAGTGTCAGAATATTGTGCTGTTAGATGCTGGCGGGTTTTCATAAATTCATATTAATGCATCTGTATAATTGTATGAGGGATGGGTCATTCGAATGGCAGGACAAGATATAACCATTCATTTACACATTCATTTATTAATCTATGAAAATGCAAAAGGCAACCCAACCAGTTTCTGTTGGGATACTTTTCATTGACAAATATCTTTTCATTTCAGATCAAATTGTTTTTTTTACAGGACACAGCTGTGAAACCTGATTATCTGTTCCATTTACAGCTGTTGTAAATCTGCATACTCTTTATAATAACCACACTATGAATTACAAAAGACTGGAAAGTGCATGATGGATTCAATAGCTAAACAAAACCAGGCTTTAGGGAATCTGTGTTTCAGTTAATGGTGATGATTATAGTACTTTGTAGTCCACAAAAATAGTAATACCTCAGTACACATACAATGGAATAGGCCTTTTATGCAGCAGGCATGTTGACTTGCCATTGGCAGGAAAAGCACAGGTGTTACTGATACCATCATTAATGACTGTATGTATTCCATTTAGGTGTGCCAGTGTGCAGTCCAGGACACTGGTGCATTGAGGCTCACTGTGACATTTAATGGAACGGAGCCATCATCAACGGAATTAATTACACACCTGCTTCTCTTGCTATGACAAGTTGAAATATCTGTCTATACTCTGGATCAATACTCAGTGTTGTAATGTAACTAAGTACAAATACTTTGTTACTGTGAGTGGTGAAATGTAACTAAGTACATTTACTCAGGTACTGTACTTGTACTTAAGTCTTTTCTTTTCATGCCACTTTCTACTTCTACTCTGCTACATTTCAAAGATAAATATTGTACTTTTTACTCCACATTCATCTGACAGTTTTAGTTACTTTACAAATTAAGATTTTAGCACACAAAACACATGTAGTTTATAAAATCTGATGTTTTATTATAAATTGAACTAGCCAACAATATAACGGCCTACAAGTCCAGCTGAAATGATTAGACCATTAAACACACAACTGTGTAGATCCTTTACACTTTCTAAAAAGATTTAGAAAGAGATTTTTCTGCATTTTTCTGAGTACTTTTACTTTTAATACTTGAAGCATATTTTCCTGATGACACTTACATACTTTTACTTAAAGGTCCAATGTGTAGGAATTACTCCCATCTAGCATTGAGATCATATATCGCAATCAACTCTCTCGCGCCACGCAGTTCAAAGTACGTATTACAGCTACGGTAGCCTTCACGCTTCAAAAAGCCGGTCTCTTGCTCTTTTCAATATCCATTATTATTATAATATTCTTTTTCTGGGCGAAGAAGAAGACTCATATTGAAATTTGGATTTTGAATACGTGTGGTCCTCCATGTTTCCTTCTTCAAACTTGCCGGGAAGCTACGATACCCATTAGCAGCGTTAGCAGCAGCGGTGAGTTTATCATGTGACAGTGAAAACTCGAAAGGCGGAGCAGTATGTCCTGTATGTCCCTTACCGGCTAACGTATTTCAGATAGCGCATGAATATGGAGCGTCTACCCCAGCTCATGTGAATGCAAATGTAAAATTTCAAGCCAAAAGGAATACTTGGAATTGATGGTGGTGGTAAATATTCATGAAAAAGGGCAAGTTTGGACCTTTAAGTAACATTTTCAATGCAGGACTATTACTTGTAACAGAGTATTTTTACAGTGTGGTATTAGTACTTTTACTTAAGTAAAGGATCAGCGTACTTCTTCCACTGGTTACTGTACTTTAGTAGGATTTTACATACCTGTACTTCACTTTGTTATTGACATTTCTAGAAAAGACAATGACCCCCCCAGATGACAGTGTTTATTGAAGATAACGTTACACACTTGTGGCCGTATTTACAAGACATGTTTTCGTACGTTGAGAAAGTGAAAGATTCTTCCTCACAAAAAATGAAAATTCTCTCTGTTTTTCTCTGTTGATGTCAGGTGTTGAATTAGATGTTTAAGAAGGTGTGGCAATCCTAAATATTATGCTTCACAATAAGAAAGCCACAATAATGATCATAAAATGTTTTCTTTACTTTTATTTCTAAAAAAATAAGAAGATTTAATACTGTACTAAGACAATAACTCAAGTCATATTCTAAAAGGTGACTTTAACTTCTACCAAAGTCATTTTCTGCTACGTTACTTGTGCTTTTACTCAAGTATTGCTTTCAAGTACTTTATACAAGATGGATCATTTTGGTATTGTTCCTTCTTGGGTGCTTCCGAATGTAAAACTTAAGTACTTCACACAGCCTCCAAGGATGTATTAGTGTGTGTTTGGCATACCAACCCAATCCCAGCATGACTTGTACACATAAGGAAAAAAGGTGAAGCTCGATATGCGTTTCTACTGCAGAACTGCCCCCCCCCCCCACTCAGGAGTTCCAGCGTGTTTTGCCGGCCATGAAACATTGTTTCAGTTTCTGAATTTTAAATGTAAGCTAATGGACTAATCTGAAAGAGGGCACGTGAAAAATGGTGGATTCGGGAAGCACATTCAGATTGCTCACATGATTTTGTGCTCCACTGAGGAACAACACTGTATGCAGAGGGACATACTGCAAATCGGTAGGTCATAAGGGGAAAGGTTACCTCCCCTTTCTCTGCTCTGCCCGCCTAGAGAATTTGGCCCACCCATGAGAAAGAGAGAGACATCATGGCTTGCAAACAAGTAAAGGGGCAGTTGGTCAAGGCCACACCCCCACCCTCCACCTTGCCCCCCCTCTCTCATCCTCAACAGCATTTAAAGCTACAGACACAGAAATGGCCCATCCTAAGGAAAGCTCATTGTGGGACTGGCTCTAGTGGCTGTAATTCTGCACCAAGGCAGAATTTCGGGAAAGAGACTTCAGATACAGTATTAGGGGACCACTAAGGTCTATATAAAAGAGACTTCAGATGCAGTATTAGGGGAACACTAAGGCCTATATAAAGAGAGACTTCAGATACAGTATTAGGGGACCACTAAGGCCTATATAAAAGAGACTTCAGATACAGTATTAGTGGACCACTAAGGCCTATATAAAAGAGACTTCAGATACAGCATTAGTGGACCACTAAGGCCTATATAAAAGAGACTTCAGATACAGCATTAGTGGACCACTAAGGCCTATATAAAAGAGACTTCAGATACAGCATTAGTGGACCACTAAGGCCTATATAAAAGAGACTTCAGATACAGCATTAGTGGACCACTAAGGCCTATATAAAGAGAGACTTCAGATACAGCATTAGTGGACCACTAAGGCCTATATAAAAGAGACTTCAGATACAGTATTAGGGGACCATTAAGGCCTATATAAAAGAGACTTCAGATACAGTATTAGGGGACCACTAAGGCCTTTATAAAAGAGACTTCAGATACAGTATTAGGGGACCACTAAGGCCTATATAAAAGCATCCAAAAAGCAGCATGTCATGGGAACTTTAAATAAAATCAACCAACACGAGTCATCTTGAAAAAGATCGTCTCCATCAATGGGCCCCGAGTTTTAAATAAAAATGAGATTGAAATGAGATTAAATCAAATTTTGTCATTCCAATGCAAATACATACATCAGTTCTGCAAAACAATGTAAGTATACAAGATTCGGTTACACTTTACTTGAAGGTATCTACATAAGAGTGACATGACAGTCACGAACGTGTCATAAACATTATAAACAAGTCATAAACGTTTATAACATAACGCTTCTGTCATTAAGTGTCATTCGGTTTTTGTCATGACAAGTTATGGTTAGAGTTAAAGTTAGGGTTCATGTGTCCATGACAGTGTCATGTCACTCTTATGTAGATACCTTCAAGTAAAGTGTTACCCAAGATTCTTTCCACGTGTCCTCTCAGCACTGGTGGAATCAGTATCCAGATCCTTTACTTCAGTAAAAGTACCAATACCATACTGTAGAAATACTCTGTTACAAGTAAAAGTCCGGCATTGAAAATGTTACTTAAGTAAAATGATGTAAGTAAAATACTCAATGCAGAAAAAAATCCTCACTTTTTAGAAACTGGAAACGATCCAAACACTTTTGTGTTTAATGGTCTAACCATTTCAGCTGGACTTTAGGCCTGTACTGTATATTGGTGGGTAGTTTCATTCATAATAAAACATTGTATGTATACACTACATGTGTTTGGTGTGCAGAAATCTTAATTTGTAAAATAACACATTTCCACATTCATGCAGCCTCTTCATGTTAAATGTACATATGTTACATTTGTATGTTTTATTTGTTTCTGTATTTCATATTAATGTTTATGTATGCACCACCAACCAAGGCACTTTCCTCGTAAGTGCTACTTACTTGCATTAAATCCATTCTGATTCTAGTAACTAAAGCTGTCAGATGAATGTACGGGAGTAAAAAGTACAATATTTCTCTCTGAAATGTAGCGGAGTAGAAGTAGAAAGTAACATGAAAAGAAAAGACTCAAGTACAAGTACCTCAACATTTGTACTTGAGTAAATGTACTTGCCTCTCGGGAGGAGAGAGAGTGTGAGGCTCCTGTGGTTCAGCAAGTGGTCCTGCATTTAATTAGAGTAGCCACAAGAGGGAGGCAGACACACATTTAAAAACGGCACGACAGAACAGCCGCCATGTACAGCAAGAGTCCCTGAGCATTTGGACACAAGACGTGTTTCTCACAGTCTGTAAGGGTACTTCAGGGTTTCTGGAGGCCCCTAAACAATCACTGGCCCTTCACAAACTCAAATTGATCAACTGGAAATGATGTAGGATGTTCACACAGAATGTGCTGCTGCCGTGTTTGGGATTACAAAACGCCATAAAATAAACTTATCCATCCAGTGTTGGAGGGAGTTTTCAGATCCTTTACTTTAGGCAAAGTACTAATACCACACTGTAAAAATACTCTGCTACAAGTCAAAAGTCCTGCATTGAAAATGTTACTTATGTAAAAGTATGTAAGTATCATCAGGAAAATGTCATCAAAGTATTAAAAGTAAAAGTACTCCAGTACTATCAAACATGTATTTTATCACGTTTAGTGCACCCTTAGGCTGTGACAAAGCCCCAAACCCCATATCTGCAATAATAATTAATAAAGGCTGGTTTAAAGTACTTCATCCTGCCTCTATGTATTATTAATAATAATAATAATAATAATAATAATTTATGAGTCACAAAGTGCGTCACACAAAAGACATTTGTTAAAATACAGTAGGATCCAAAATAGAAAATTAAAAAGCAAAATCAAATACAATACCAATGAAGATTAAAAGACTAAAAACCCAAAATTACAAACATGAGACAAAAGCCAGTTGAAACAAGTGTGTCTTTAGCTGCTTTGTAAAAGCATCAACCGAGACTGCAGAACGTAAGGTAATGGGAAGGGCGTTCCACAGAGTCGGAGCTACCACTTCAAAGGAACGATCACCTTTAGTTGGCAAACGAGTGCGTGGGACCACCAGTAATCCCTGGTTAGAAGACCTGGGGGACCTGTCAGTAGTGTACGGATGGAGCAGGTCAGAGATATAAAACAGGCGCCTGACCATGCACTGCTTTATATGTAAGAACAAGAACTTTAAATTGGATCCTGAACTTGATCGGAAGCCAATGTAACGAGGATAGAACAGGAGTGATGTGTGACATCCTGCTGGACCTGGTCAACAGCCTTGCAGCAGAGTTCTGGATCAGTTGTAGACGGTCCTGGGACGCCTTGCTGAGACAGGTGATTAATGCTCATGGGTAGCCTAAATGGGTACCATTCAGACCTTAACATCAAGTCTTTTACCGTTATGTCAACAAGATTCAACAAGACATTGTCACCTGGCTATACCAGATGTTTAGATCTGTTGTGGTATTTATGCAAATGAGCACAGACGTAATTAGATTATGCACCGTTTGCCAATGTTAAACAATTTCAAAAAACTTGTAATACATTTTTTGTTTATCTTGAAATACGTAATCAACTCAGTCATTTTCATGGTGATATCTAAAGATTACAAATTTGACCATATTCACGTGAGAAATTAATAGGCTATATTTGGGTCTTTTTTTAAACTTTCCCCTAATGGGATTCTTCGGGGCTTTTTTCCCTTACTCAGGACATATTGAGGATACAAAATCATTTGAGTTTGCTTCTGTTGCAAATTGTCCTACCTTTTTTTTCATAAAATGACTGGACTATCTCGTTGACTACACAATGACAGTAAAGTGTTTGAACATTGAACACACTCTGTTACAAGTAAAAGGTCCTGCATTGAAAATGTTGCTTAAGTAAAATTATGCAAGTGTCATCAGGAAAATGTACTCAAAGTATTCAAAATAAAACTACTCAATGCAGAAAAATCCTCACATTTTAGAAACTGGAAACAATCCAAACAGTTGTGTGTTAAATGGTCTAATCATTTCAGCTGGACATGTAGGTCGTTGTATTGTCGGGTAGATTCATTTATAACGAAAGATCCTATTTCATAAACCACATGTGTTTTATGTGCAAGAATCTTAATTTGTAAAGTAACTAAAGCTGTCATATGAATGTAGTGGAGTAAAAATTATATATGTCTCAGCAACAAAAAAAAACTCAGATTGCAGCTGAGATGCTTTCAAAAGAACTGGATGGTGTATCACAGTGGCTCCGAAATAATCATCTGACCCTGAACTATTCTCAATTAAAAGAAAGGTCAATGAAAGTTTTAGAATAAAGATTGATGAGAAGGAGATAGATGAGGTACATGAATTTAAATTTTTAGGGGTTACTCTAGATTCTCATCTTAAGTTTGATAGTCATGTAAAGAGACTGCAGAACCGTCAAGACAAATTTAAATTGCTTCCGATTAATAAGACAATATATACCCATTAAGGCAGCACAGCAGTTTATGCATTCTATGATATTTTCTCATTTATCGTATTGCATTACTGTTTGGGGTCAGGCCAATCAAACAACAATTACACCCATTAGGTCATTATATAAACAGGCATTAAAAGTAATGGACCGGAAAGCTGTAAGATGGCACCATTGCCTCATTTTAAGGAAGCATAACATATTGAGTTTTGACAGTTTTGTAAATTATTCATTTCTAAAACTAATTTTTAAGTGTGTGACTAACCTTACACCAGAAATATTCTGTCAACTAGTAGTGAAACAAAAGAGCGGAATAAGAACTAGAGGCACAATAAGTGGTAACTGTATAGCCGTAGACATTATTTTCAGTAAGAGGCATAAAATTGTGGAACGCTTTACCATCAGAAATTAAAACCTTGACAGAACAAGGTTTTTAATACATATTTAAAGCAATGGCTGAAACTGAAACAACTCTGTGAACACTGACTGTACAAGATACAACACAATTTATACAAACATAATGTTGCATATGTTAGCATGCACAGACATATGCACAATTTTGTGTTCTTGTATTGTTAAATGTGTCTAGACTCTGTTTTACAGTGATTTTCACAGTCCATATTTTATTTCATGTATGGGATGTATTTATTGTATGTATTTTAATAGTTATACATTCTTAAATTAATACTCTGTAATTTCTGTTTTAATTTTAAAAGCATAACCAGGGACAGGGGTTGCAAATTAGTCATGGCTATAAACCTGTATGCATGGCATCTACTTTGTATTCTTTATAAAGCAATGTTCTATGCATTTGTTCCTGTCAAATAAACATTAAATAAATAAAAAGTTCACTATTTTTCTCTGAAATGTAGCGGAGTAGAAGTAGAAAGTGGCATAAAAAGAAAAGACTCAAGTAAAGTACCTCAACATTTGTACTTAAGCACAGATACTTGAGTAAATGTACTTAGTTACATCCCACCACTGCTTATCCCTGTTGACTTTTTGTAAAAGGAGTAGTCATAGCCTCCATAATAGCCAATATTTCGCTCCGCTGTTGAGATTTAGCCCAAGTCAATGAAATATTTAAGAGTAAGAGAAGAGAAACTAAGTCGGCTGGTGACATCAAAGTGTCTGTGCCGATATACACTGTAGCAACTTGTTTACATGGGCCGGGGCCGAGGCCCTGAGGGAGGCCTGGCCTGGTTCTAACTCTGCTCGGAACAAACAACACCGACGGCTGCGTCAACACACAGGGAGGAGACTAACCCCTGGAGACAAACAAGTCTACATCTGGTTAACAACAACCTCAGAGAGGTTGCTGGCAGTGGAGGACTGTAACAAAGTACATTTACTCAAGTACTGTCCATACTTGCACTTTTCTGCTTTTTTTTGCACTTCTGGTTGGACGCAAACTGCATTTCGTTGTCTTTGTACTTGTACTCTGCACAATGACAATAAAGTTGAATCTAATCTATGTCTACTAAGTACAAATGTTGAGCTACTCGTACTTTACTTGAGTCTTTTCTTGTCATGCCACTTTCTATTTCTACTCTGCTACATTTCAGAGATAAATATTGTACTTTTTACTCCACTATATTCATCTGACAGCTTTAGTTACTAGTTACTTTACAAATAACATACACATACATATAGTTATTTAACATTAAGAACAATGCATGTAGTTTGTAAAAAACATTTTTCCGAGTGAAAACGTCATCATTCACGTCACTTCATGTGGGAATCAGAGGTGGGAAACTGGGGCTAGATTTTGCTAAGAGTTTCCCAGTTGGTGATGATGCAGGAATTTTAGTGGAGTAGTTTTACAGTGTGGTATTAGTACTTTAACTTAAGTAAAGGATTGGAATACTTCTCCCCCCCACTGGTTGCTGGTCTAGTTTCTGTGTGGCTATTGACAGTACAGTCACCAGTACCGACTGTTGAGCTGGTTTTTTGTGTAGCAGTTGATCAAAGGGCTGTTTCATAAAAAGGTGGCTCAGAGAAGCAGGGATTATTGTATAAAGCCTGTCTGGAATCAGCTTAACAAACTGAACCATGATTGATCTGTTTCATAAAGCCAACTCAGAGCTATAGTGTAAGTAAGCAGAAAGGGTCAAGTCTGGTTTATTTCATAACTTTGATCATTGGTAAATTTGATCATTGAGAGACAATCGAGCACTGATCATATCAATTCACAGAGAAGAAAAACTGATATATAAAAGACAAATCTGTAAGTAGGGCTGGGCAATAACAGTGGTGTGAAAAAGTTCCTAATTTCTTATTTTTTTGCATGTTTGTCACACTAAATGTTTCAGATCAAACCAATTTAAATATTAGTCAAAGTTAAAAATGCAGTTTTTAAATGAAGGTTGTTATTATTAAGGGGAAACAAAATCCAAACCTACATGGCCTTGTGTGAAAAAGTGATTGCCCCCTAAACCTAATAACTGGTTGAGCCACTCTTAGCAGCATCAGTGTTCAAGTGTTTGAGTCTTTTACAGCGCTGTGGAGGAATTTTGGCCCACTCATCTTTGCAGAATTGTTGTAATTCAGCCACATTGGAGGGTTTTCGAGCATGAACTGCCTTTTTAAGGTCATGCCACAGCATCTCAATAGGATTCAGGTCAGGACTTTGACTAGGCCACTCAGGATTTTTCAGGATTCAGGATTTTTTTGACAGCAGAATTCATGGTTCCATTTATCACAGCAAGTCTTCCAGGTCCTGAAGCCGCAAAACAGCCCCAGACCATCACACTACCACCACCATATTTTACTGTTGATATGTTCTTTTTCTGAAATGTGGTGTTACTTTTACACCAGATGTAATGGGACACCTTCCAAAAAGTTCACCTTTTCCCAAAAGTCTTGGGGATCATCAAAAGGTTTTTTGGCAAAAATGAGATGAGCCTTAATGTTCTTTTTGCTCAGCAGTGGTTTTTGTCTTGGAACTCTGCCATGCAGGACATTTTTGCCAAGTCTCTTACTTATGGTGGAGTCATGAACACTGACCTTAACTGAGACAAATGAGGCCTGCAGTTCTTTGGATGTTGTGGGGTCTTTTATGACCTCTTGCAGTGTTTCCTCTATGCTGACCCTGCAGTGGCAGCCCGCCACAGCACCACAAACAGGGCAGAAGCACAATGCAGTCACAGGGTTGTTTTTCGGACAGACCTGCCCCCACTACTACAAAAAATCCTAAAGGAAACACTGTCTTGGATGAGTCATCGCTGCGCTCTTGGGGTAATTTTGGTCGGCCGGCCACTCCTGGGAAGTTATGTTTTAACAGAGGGGGCAATCCGTTTTTCACACATGACCATGTATGTTTGGATTTATTTTTTTCTATTAATAATAATTAACCTTAATTTAATAACTGCATTTTGTGTTTACTTGTGTTATCGCTGTCTTATATTTAAATTAGTTTGATGATCTGAAACATTTAGGTGTGACAAACATGCAAAAAAAAAAAAAAGAAATCAGGAAGGGGGCAAACACTTTTTCACACCACTGTATATCAATATTATATCGATATCATGATATGACACTAGATGTCGTCTTCGATTTTGGATATTGTAATATCGTGATACGCAGGGGCGGACTGGGACAAAAATTCAGCCCTGGCACTGTAGCCACACCAGCCCACATTACCGGGGGGTAGGGGGGTCTGGGGGTCCTCCTCCAGGAAATGTTGAGGGTAAAAGACTTCAATTCCTGCATTCTGATACATTTTTAGGCACCAATTTATGGTAAAAATGTCAATATTTATTGCAAGGAAATCACAAAATTCTGGTGGCAGGTAACAATTCAAAATACAAAATATAATGGAATATTATTATATTCAGTAGTCCAGTAAGGGGGCGTTCACATCACACTTGACCCCAAAGTCCAGTTGTTTAATTAGCATGAACAGGGCTTCATGGTAACTTAGTTTCCCCCAAGGAGCATGTTTTGCTTCCAAGTTGAAAAATGTGGGATTGACTTAAGCTACTTAATCAGTGATGTTGAATATAGACTACAGTATAACGGACCACCACAGTTCATACATACATGTGAACCGCGGATTAATTACAGAGTTTAACCTACATAGTGTAAAACTACTACGTGAATGGTGCTTGGCAGAAAGATGGAGCAGAACAATGCTGCTTGTTCAGGGTTTTCATGTGTACTCCTATAGGCCTACACTTTGCACCAGGCGTTAAAACCAACTGTACCCAATTAGAATACTATTTAACGCGATAACGAGACGTTTTTAACCGGGAATTAAACTGTCTCAATTTAATACTGATGTCGTCAGACAGCTGTCGGAGTTCCGTCCGGAGCTCCGACTGCTGTCAGCAGCAGCTTCTCACTGCGCAGCCGGTCCCCCAGAGCAGCATGATCACCGGGGGGGTCCGGTACAGCCTGAACCCTGCAAACAGAGATCCCGTTTGAAGGTGACGTGCTTGATTTTGACTGAACGTCCCAATTTAAGTAACCTCTGATTGGGTCGGTCGGCCCATCTCGGGACCAGGCCGGCCGTTGCCGACTGGCCAAATGCTTAATATTACACAACAATACATTTGACCGGTCCACATTTAAAAAAAATGGTCCGGCCCCTCTGGCAATTGCCAGAAATGCCAGATGGCCAATCCGCCCCTGGTGATATGACACAAGTGTTGTCTTGTCCTGGTTTTAACCCTCATGTTGTCCTCGGGTCAAATTTGACCTGTTCTCAAAACTTCTATATCAGAAATGTGGGTTTCTTTTTAACCAAATTACTCAAAAAATGAAGTACAATAGCAAGTACTGGATTACTACTTTCATTGAATTGTGGGTATTCAATTTTATAGCATTTTCAAAAATTTAAATCGTTTCAAAACCTGACTAAACTTTGACATACACACACCTGCGATTCTCCACCAACATACGTTCCTCTAATATTAGTCAAAATCATTCATCATTTCAAAATTGGGTATCATTTCCTATAAATGAGATTTATTGAACATGAATTCCAAAAATACATGTAAAACTATTGGTAAATAGTTGGTGTTAGTGAAAAATAGCATCAAAAATGTGGGGAAAAAAAGTGACAAAAACATTGGAAAAAAAGAGACGAAAAAGTGACAAAAACATCAGAAAATGTGTAAAAAATATATATATATTTTTTTAAACAGTCAAAAAGGGGTGACCTCTACCTCACACAGTAAGAGCACGCGCCCCATGTAGGTTAAGTCCTTTGCAGCGGCCCTGGTTCGAATCCGACCTGCGGCTCTTTGCTGCGTGTCATCCCCCATCTCTCTCTCTCACCTTTACTGTCTCTCACTCTGAAATAAAAGGGGAAAAAGCTCCCCAAAAAAAAGATCTTTTAAAAATAAGTGTTAATTTTGACCCAGAAGGAATAGTGCATAGTCGAACAGAAGACAACACAAGGGTTAAAGGCTGCATGACAATAAGTGATGTCATTTTCTGAACTTACCAGAATGTTCTAGCTGTTCTATTATTTGCCTTTATCCACATTACTGATGATTATTTATCACAAATCTCATTGTGTAAATATTTTGTGAAAGTACCAATAGTCAACCCACAGAATTCCATGTCAACAGCTCATTACGGGGTGGTGGCACGTAATGTATGAAAATTCCGTGTGGCCACCACGGAAAACAATGCCAATGTCAAGTCAATGAGAAGCTGACGTAGCATTAAGAGCGACAACGGTAGCGAGTAGTATGAAAGCCTGAAAATCTGTGTAAGTGGGGTGGTGGATGGGTTAAACACAGGACTTTCACCCAAGAGGCCAGGGATTGTGTCCCGCATGTCACGTTTCCTCAAGTCGCTTTCTTCTTTTCCTAAACCCCAAGCGTCCCGTTCTTCTTGCGTGTCACGAAACCGTAAGCCCCCCACAACCTTTTCCTGAACCCAACCGTCCCGTTTTTCCCCACGTGTCACTGAACCGTAAGCCCAACCATGACCTTTCCCTTAACTTAAGGGGCCGTGTTCATTTCATTGAATTCTTCCATGGGCCCATCACGGAATGTTTAGCGATTCCGTGAAACTGCCACAGATTTTGAGTTAAGGGGCCGTGTTCTTTTCACGGAATTCTGTAAGATCAGGTTGAGTCAACCCTACAATATCGTTGTGATATTGATATTTGGTTAAAAAGATATGGTGATGTTTGATTTTCTCCATATAGCCCAGCTCCATTCATTTCTCCCATTGACGTCTGGGAAAATCCGTATATAAAGAGTTTTAGACCATGCCTGAGGCTAACCACGTGGTACGTGACTCATAAGCATACAACGTATCATTTCGAGTAAAAAAAACAAACAGAAAATCCCCAAAAAGTCAAAGGTACAAGACTGTGTACACAATGTCATCTCAGAGCGAAAGAATCCCATAAACCACCGCGCACCACTGAACAAAGGAAGATAACGTTAGTTTAGCTAACAGCTAATTTGGCTAACCGCTAGCTGAGACAGCATGTAATAACTTTAAAAGACTCTCAAAATAAAACCTGAAAATAACCGTTAACATATATAATATGTTATAACATATATGTTACGTCAGCTGTAGACGGCTGTACCCAGTGTTAAGTTTGAGTGTAACAATTTTACACTGAAGCCAGCTGTCAGCTAGTGGTTAGCCAAATTAGCTGTTAGCTAAACTAACGTTAGCTTCCCGGCGGAGGCTAACGGCAGAAGCGTGGGAACAGATCGGGATTCATGCAGTGTCGTAAATCCTCGTGACGGATCGTGCAGGCAGCAGAGATCGGGTACTGACACCCCCCCCCCTCCTCACCAGCATGAGTTCCACCAATCAGAGGCATCACTGTGAGATTGTTCAGGATTGTGGGTAATGAAGTACTTATCCAAGACATCGCAAATAAAAGACATTTATCTCTAAACAAGGTTAGTGCCCCATGATTTTTGGCGTCTATATGAGCATATACAATCGCTTAGTTATGTACGCAAGCTGGTTTTAAGTCTACCATCGACGGTTACGATTTTATGGCTTATACTGCAAATGTCAATGGAGAAATTGCATTGTATTTTTACTTCTGGAACCCGCTGTGGGCGGGACTGTTGAGCTCTAGGCTATTAATGTTAACAAACCTCATTAAGTGAAATTTTCATGCCATTGGACCTTTAAATTATATTTGTTTGATTTGGATCCTACCGATTTTTTAAATTTTTGAATCAGTTAAAAAACAGCACTTTAACTTTGTTTTATCACAATTCTTTGCACTGAAATTATTTTACATTCACACACTAAGATACATATGTGTGTGTGTGTGAGTGTAAAATAATTTCACTGCACCCATAGGTTGTTTTGTTTAGTAGTTTATAATGTCCTGGACAGTCCCCTTTGATTAACTTTACAGTAAAAGGAGCAGCTTTAGTCTCTATGGCTAATTTCCAGCTGTTGTCCCCTGCCAGTTGTCAATAGGCATCCTAAAATACAATAGTTCAAACATTTTAATAAATTCAATTATATTACATTTATAACTACAGCAGGCCTAAGCAAAAGGGAGCAAGACGTATAAACACACGGCACACAATTGGAGCAAGCACAGACGGTGGCAAAGGCATCAAAGCAGTTCATGCAATAAAAACAATACACAGGAGACAAGGGAAAAGAACAAAGCTGTAGTCTAACAGAAGGCAGTTAACCCTTGAGTTGTCTTCGGGTCAAATTTAACCCAGTTTCTAAATGTCTGTATCAGAAATATGGGTTTCTTTTTAACTTCCTAATTTGAATTAACGAAAAATAACATGGATTATTCCATACAACGTGCTTCGCAAGTACAACAAAAGATCGAATCTCTAATTTCATTGAATTTGGGGTGTTTTGTTAACCTGGAAATCCAGAGTTCTCACGAGAGCACAATTTGAATTTGCTCAGCGAGTCACTCTCAAGGGGGTAAGCCTCTCCCCGGAACGCATGGCTCCTATGGCGCCATTTTGATGCTACCAAGCCATCACCTCCCGTTAGCATTCCATTGACTGCCATTCATTTTGGCAACACTTTGACAGCGAATAACTTTATATCTGAAGCGTTTAAAGACTTTATTTGTCCATTGTTTATTTCTAAAGAAACATGACAATGTATAAAAGGCTCCATTACCTTGTACCTCACGTTATGGCTCCGTAGTAGACGTTTTTATAAAAATAGGCTAACGATTGTGTCATAACCACGGGACTTACTGTCGCACAGTAGAGGAATTACCGTAGAGTACAGGAGAAGCTCGCAGGCAGTTTCGACTTACATTAGCTGTTTAAGTTTAATTACTAATGTTAACTAGCATTTTAGTTAGCAATAATTAGCCTGTGTCCATGTTATCTCCTTACATATACCTACGCTCTCCGTCTCCGCAAGATTGGGAATGATTGAGATTTCTCTTGGCACAGCTACCAGAAGACTTACAACTTTCAGACAGGTTGCTCACGTCACATCTACGTCATCTCTATCAGTTGGAGACTGCGCAGTAACGCTCAGCCCTCACCGGAAAAGTGCTTCTAATAGCCTTCACTGGTCTCCGTCCAGAGCAACGGGATCTGCTGGTCCAGTTTACGTACTGTCTATGGTCACTCTGGCATCGAGTAATGATGCTCATTAACTATGCCCTTGTAGCCGAGCTGCACCAATCACATCGTTGTATCTGATATAGGCGGGCCAGAGGAGAGCTAAACAGATGATGACAGTTTAATCTACCAGTTAGCTCCGCTGGTAGCTAAGCGTATGGGGCTCTGGATACCTCGTGTATTGTTGTAATTGGTCGTAGTGTTATCCAATTGCGTGCAGTGAGATTTTCAAATGCATGCTTGGTGCCGCCCCTCAAGTTGGGCCATTATTGTTACTCAATGCCAGACCCTTAATCTTTCAGATTTGGGTCTGGATTTACCAGGCTAGTGTTTTGTTACATTTTTTAGCATTTTAACATAAACTTTTCGAAGCAGTATCCTAACTGAACGTTGACATATACAGTACTAGTCTGTGATTATCCTTCCTTTAATATTGGTCTAAATAATTCATAATTTCTGCTTTTTTAACTCAAGGATTAGGTATAATTTCCTATAAATGAGGTTTATTGACCATAAATTGGTGTTAGTGGTGTTTATACATGGTAGTGAAAAGAAACGGCAACAACAAAAGTGCCCAAAACATTGAAAATTAAAGTGAAAGTAAAAGTAAAAGTGTGGATTTTTTAGTTTTGGCCCGGGAGGACGACAAGTGCATGGTCCAATGGAATACCAGAGTTAAATCTAGACCTCCCTGTTGCAATTAATTAACTGACTTCTGGACACACTGAAAACGGGTATGTGTATGTGAAGGTATTTCAATGTTTTCACTCTAATCAGCGTCCTCGTCACATATGGACGCTTGGTCAGGACCCCTTGGCATAACTTTTCAACACACTGGGTAGATCTGTATAAGTCAAACTACGATGCTCCATGTACTGCAGTTTTAAACCTGTGGTTTATGTTGTGAATTCAAACATAAGTACTTTGGGTTAGGTTTAGGCAACAAAACTACATAGTTAGGTTGAGAAAAAGATCGTGGTCAAAAGTAGAATGTAACTAAGTACATTTACTCAAGTACTGTACTTAAAGGTGCTGTAGGTAGGATTGCGAAGATCCAGGACCAAAAAATTTGAACATCGACAACTTCTCAGTCCCTCCCCCCTTTCCGCTAAAGCCCAAAACGGTCTCTTAAGCCCCTCCCCCCACAAGGAAGAATGAATGTGTGTGCATTAGCAGTGATTGACACACAGTTAGACACCCCCCTCCCCCCCCAGCCCTGATTGGTGCATCTGAACAGAGAGTGGTGGATTTTTGCAAATCACACTACATGCTGTAGGTGGATTTTTTTTTAATTAGCTGCTTCATGTAGTTCTACTGGAACATAGGGTCAGTTTCAGCAAATATGACAGAAAGTTAGTTTTATAAGTCTTACCTACTGCATCTTTATGTACAAATTTGAGGTCCTTGTACTTTACTTGAGTCTTTTCTTTTCATGCCACTTTCTACTTTTTACTCCACTACATTCATCTTATAGGTTTAGTTACTAGTTACTTTACAAATTAAGACTTCTGATTATTAATGATTAAATAAAATATGATGTTTTATTATAGATCAAACTACGCAACAATATAACGGCCTACAAGTCCAGCTGCAAGGATAAGACGATTAAACACTTAGTTGATTAACAGAACTGTTTGGATTGTTTCCAGTTTCTAAAATGTGAGGATTTTTCTGCATTGAGTACTTTTAAGTACATTTTTCTGATGATACTTTTTTACTTAACATTTTCAATGCAGGATGTAGTCCACTACTTACTACATAGTATTCTAACGTCTTAGTACTTTTACTTAAGTAAAGGATCTGAACACTTCCTCCACCACTGATCATGGTTTTGTTTAAATAAGTATGTTTGTTACGTAACTTAAAGGCACACTGTGTAGAAATTTCTCCCATCTAGCGGAGAAATTGTATTTTGCATTCAAACGAATTGTGCTCTCTAGCACCTCGCTTTTTCAAATGCGTGTTGCAACTACGGCAGCCGTTATGTACCAAGAAGCTATGACAACAATCAATAACAATCCTTCTCCTGTGGCTCGGCATAAGTATGATCCTCCATTATGAACCAAAGTGCAGTGCTGGCTAACATCTAAAAAATAACATAGTATAGTGGTTTTTAGACATTCAGAAATATTACATATTAGATCTTTAAATGGAAAAGTTTTCACAGTTTTAAATGTAAACATTAAAACTAAATGTGCCTGAGTTTGTTTCCTGGGCCCTGTTTCTGAAAGCAGGTTTAACAAACTGAGTAGTACATTTGAACACAGCCACTGATGCAGCCTATTAAAAAAAAAAACTTTGTAGGACATACAGAGGTTTAATTCTAAAGTCGGTCATTTCGGTATAGCAGACCGTTGCTATGTAGAGCTGAAGCCCAGTCTGGGCAGCTTGCAGTGCTGCAGCTAGTTGCAGCCATCAGCCAGTGAGACATATACAACAAGGGAGGGGTCCTGCATCACCCAAAGGGATTCAATTCACTATACCAGCAAACATGCTTGTGTGGGCCCACTGTGGAAAGGTGTGGGTTTACTGTGGGCAGTGTACCCACAGCGTGCCCCCAATATGCACATAGTATGCCCAATGTGCCCAAATTATGCCCACTGTGTGCCTACTGTATGCCCACAGTATGCCCAATGTACACCCAGTGTGCTCATTGTGTACCCACATTATGCCCAGTATGCCTACAGTATGCACAGTGTGCCCAATGTGCCTTGGGCCCACTGTGTGGGCATAGCTTCGTTGTTCACATTGATCTTTTATGTACGTAATATTAAGTACAAATTAAAGTTGCCACACACCCTGGTGTTGCCTGATGTGGCACTAATGTTTTATTGTGGTCGACCCCAAAGATGGCCAGGTTAGGGCTATCAATGTCGGTGGTGACATCAAGCACATAACCCTATGGATGCTCTCCTCTGTATTATGTCAATAATTATTTGCCTGTACTCTGCTACCATTAATAGAATTGCCACTGTAATGATAAGCCACTACTTGCTTCCACTGTGCTTATTTCAGCCAACATATGAGCTCAAGCATGTGTTGCTCCTGTTGTGTTTTGTGAAAAGTTTTGATTTGTAGGTTATTGTAGTTTTTTTTTGCATCTCGTGGCCACTGTACCATGAACTTAAAAAAAGGTCCAAATACATTAATTCTGGTTTGTAACACCTCATGATTTATCTTCCTGTTGAAGATCACAGAACTGCAGATGTAAGTAAAAGAAAAATTAAGACTTGAGAAATTAGTTGGACAGCTGCCACTTCACTCCCTAAAGACTTGACTTAGACAAGCAGGTAATCCTCAAACAAAAACCTGCATGTATGCATTGAAAGGATTTTACTTTACTCTAATATCTACATGCAACACATATCGCATGACTGTCCTGAAAGAGGAATTTCCATTTTTCTTGTCTGCATTGACTGGACTTGATTTTTATCAACTTATACATTACAAAAATAAAGAATGTCCAGCCGCTGCGTCTGCTAATCCTTACTAACAGACCTCTGGAACTCTGAAATAACTGGGGAGCTAAGAACAAATCTTAACACAATGGCACGTTTTTAATTTTAAGAATCAAAGCAAGACTATGCCATTCTTATTTTCATTTTACAACAAACGGCTTTATCCACACCAACCCAGAAAGACCTCACTTGGACTGGAATGACTGGAGACGTGACAGTGTTGCTCCGTCAGTCGAAACTGAGTGATATTAATATATTTGTTCCTAATATCTCAGTATCTGTAGTCAATGTATTGCAGTACTTTAGTGATGGTATATTTGCATGTTTCCCCTCTTTGTGAGAATAGAAGGCAATCAAACATTATCACACTGACATCTAGTGGAATAAAGCCTGCACGCATCTGTGATTTTAAAGGTGTAAAGAAGTTACACTTGCATTACGTATTAACACTTATATTATTTCATGAAAACATTGGGCAGAATAGTTGTGTACTGCAATTTCAAAAAGGCTCGTCACTGAAAATAACAAAATACTGTTAATTAAAAGTCCTCAGAAATGGTCTTTAATGGAAAATATGTAGCAGCATTTTATTTTAAAACATCAAAATAGATTTACATTTTGGTGGTGGGGAAACAAACCGCAGGTTGAGATAAAAACAAAAGTTAAATACAATCAATATTTTAGCTTCTGAAGCCTGGCTGGTTCACACTCCATTAATGTAGCCAAGCTACTGGTCCCTACGCAAAACATGGCCATGCTTTGTCTGACAAAATGGCATAGAGTAGAACCATAAACAAGAGCAACACACCATTTATCTCACTCTCTCAGTCACTCTCACACTCACACACACACACCCCTCCATCATGCAAAGCCCACTTTTATAGCAGCACAGAGAGCCAAATATGACCCTAGGAATAGTTTTTGGGCAAATGAGGCCACTGATATTAAAACAGCACAAATATACACACACACACACACACACACACACACACACACACACACACTAAATCAAGTAGAGAAACCATAAAAATGTCCATTCAATTTGGCCTCTGCATAGAAAACAAAAAAAAAGGCAACCGTGACATGTAGGTTTGGTTGGTAATTAATGCGAGCATTATGGCGCGACGCTATTCAAAAAAAGAGAAATCTCTTGAGCCGTCCCATCTCTTACAGCCCTTTGCTTTCTGATTTCATCTAAACTGAAGGTTTAAATAGGTAAGATTCCTGTGGGGATAGGGGCCATCCAAACTATCCTCACTGTGTGTCAGTGTTTTCCCCAATTTTAGTCAAAGTCCCTGCGTGCACCCACTACAGAGACATTTAAAAGCATCCGGATCCAAGCAATCACCGTGACTTAGGACCGTCAATGATTCCCCGATGAAAATCCATCTGCAGTGGCGTCGCTGTTCAGAGTCAACACAATGGAGTTGCTTTTCTTCCTCTTACAGCTATAAATGTAGAAAAAAATAATAAAATAAAAATCTAATTCGCAATTGCTGTCTTGTCAGTTTCAGGGTTTGCTTCACTACTTTGGAGGCGGCATTGTGGAGACGGAGTAGGAATCCTGGGCCTGATTTTCAGCACTGTGGGATCCACTCGGACCATCTCTTCCGTTTTCTCACTGCTCTGCGGGGGAGTCAGGACGCCGGAAGGTACCGGACAGTTGCCGTGCTGCTTCAATTCCGCATCCTGGTAAGAGCTGGCCTTGTCCTGTACACGGCAGAAACAGCACAGATTAAATATGCCGTCACTAGAAAGTCTGCGTACGGACACACGAGTTAGTTAAAAACATGTTCTGTACTTAGACTAGTGAAAGTGAAAATATATGAATGCTATTTGAATGATGACGTGTCAAGTTGTAGGTTAAATGACCCAGTGTATTTTAAGATCACTTGTCAAGTTTGTAGATCACTGCAAATTCTAAATAGTCATTTTCATATTATGCTTTTTGGCTTCCCCCTTTCCTTTATTGTGTTATATATCTTTTTGTGCATGAAAAAGCCCAAAGTCCACCCCAAAGGGACTTACCATCTCCAACAGAAAACACTGTTCACAAACTGCTCCAAACAGCTCTATTGTAGTCCAGCCTTTACTTCAGAGACAAACGTGGTCACTTTGTAACACACGTTATAATGCTCGCCTAGCTGCTAGCGTGGCACGCCCTCATACTCTGCTTCTGACTGGCTAGTAGTCCTTACCTAGCTACTGCGCCTGTAGAACAGAAGTGTGATGCCTCACTCTGTAGCTAAAACAGAGAGCTCAACACACAGGGTGAAAAGAGGAGCTGCAGCAATTATGCAGTACAACAAAAATATGGTGCTTTTTGAAAATTAAACCATGTAAACCTATTCTGATATAACTTCTAAATACAATTATGAACCTTAAAATGAGCATAATATGAGCACTTTAAAATATAAAAAAAAAAAAAAAAAAAAAAAAAAAAAATATTTAAAAAAAGTCATTGCAATACTTTCACTTACCAGCCATGTAATGTAGGAGGCATGGGTCTGGATGTTGTGCATGTCATCTGCGGGGATTCCTGTGAATGTTTTCATTGACGAGCCACCGACCTCCCGCAGCGCCATGGCAAATGGCACCATCCACCTCACACACGCCTCTACCTCCACCCTCTTCAGAGCTGCATGGACAGAATGGAAGGATAGGGATAAGTCAGGGAAACACCAACAGGAGAGAAAAAAAATTTTAAAAATAAAAAAATAAAAAACACATCTCCAATTAAGGAGGAGTTTGCTTTTCTACCTGAGACGTTTTCTACCAGCTCCAGAGAGGAGAAGTGAAACAGGGCTGAAGCAGCGAGGATGCCATTGGAAAACTCAAGGCAACGCACATCGAGCATACACAGGTCCAACAACTAGAAAAAAAAAAGAAATTAAAGAGCATATCAGAGCATACCTCAAAATGAATACTGTGAATTCTCCAAATAAGCCACAGCAGAATCATCTGTGGTATTTATGTAAATACTGTGCATATCCCTAGTTCGGTCCCAAAGATGAACATTTATGAACGAAAGTATCGTTTTTTTGCTCTTCAAAAGCTACAGCGCGGAGCTGGGGACTCCGTACGGCAGCAACAAGTAAAATGACAATGTCTTAGTAGGGGTATCGTATTTATTGGTGATCACTGGATGTGACTAATGCTGGGTTCAGACTACACCACATCAACCATAGGGTCTGCCTCACATCGCCCAGTAGAAAGACTAGCATGTTTTTTTTATTGTCTTCCCTCATTTCTGTGACTAACAGGAGAACAGAGCAACTGATGAAGATGATGAAGAACACTGTTGGAACTGGGAAAAAGATCACCGTTTTTTTCTGTCTTTATTTTTGTTTTTTTAAGGCTTTTTCCAAACACAAGACAGCCAGCATCATACACACTGCCACAGTTTTGTTTACATTCTTGTTCCTGGAAGAATGTTCCTAGCACCTCCTTTTTCGATGACATCACGACGGCCGTGAAAGAGGGCATGTTTTGATTGGTTGGGGACCGACATGTAGTCGGTCATGTCTCTCTGCCAAGAATGCATGACTATACAAGTGGCCTAATGCCGACTTTACACCAAACGACTTTTCAAGCGCTTCCACTGTCAGACAGTTTTTTTAAATATTAGAATGAAATCCTGAGAGTCTTGCTAAGAGTCGGGCGCTCCCATCGTCTCAATCGATGGGTGTAAAGTGGTCATAAAAGTAAATCAGTCTTTTTCTCGCTTTGATGTTCCGACAAAATCTAAACGCGTTTGATTATTATTGTAAGTTTGAAGTCTTGGTAGTGAAGTTAAATCACGTGAAGATTGTCAACAACCAACGGGTGCGCTGCCTACAGCACCAAACAGAACGCAGCAAACGGCTAGAGCCAGTGTCGTTTTCTATGGCGACGCGCTAAGCTAAACGCTAAAGACGGAAAGTTGCAGCTCTTCAACCTTTCTGAAGCGCGTCATCCAACGGGGGGGGGGGAAACAAAAAAAAAAACGGGTACTGCTGCCATTCATCTGCATGTACTGCAGAACAGAAAATGGGCAAACTTTCTGTTAAGTTACCAGCTAGCGGTAGCTAGCTAGCTAGCTAGCTAGGTTACATTTTTCTAAACAAATTTCGTTGTATTCTCGCAATTTGTGACCCTGCGAGATCTCCAGTCTTTACATATGACAGTCTTTTACATTAGATGTAAGACGATTGTCTTTAGATGCGAGATGGTGTCAGACTTCAGTCTTTTTAAAGTGTACGGTAGGCATAACCTGACACAGTGACACATTTTGTCTTTTAAAATGGTCACTGTAGTCCAAAGTAAAAGCTCAACTGGTGATAATGCGCAATCCAGAAAACAAGACTGATCTCATGAAGTGGCGTATGTATAACACGCCAATTCGTATGCCATTATTGGTGTGTTATCAAGACGCATTCTCGCTTTGTAGTATGTTTATCAGCGCCGTTTGGCCTCTATGGACTTACATTACCTTGCAATTGCGTGTGAATGTACGCCATAGCGAGTAGTATGACAGGGCGAAAATGCGCGTAAGGAGGTTGGTTGGGGTGGAACATGGGTAAAACACAGGACTTTAACCCAGGAGAGCAGGGATCGTGTCCAGTCTTCTTTTACTAAACCCAACCGGTTCATTTCACTTTTAGAAAGTGGCGTGTAGGTTTATGTCCGCAGTATACAGTGTAGACACACGCGGATAGCTCAAAATGCGTACAGATAACACGCCACTTGGCTTGAGAAAGTGGGCGTGTAGGTTTACGCAAAGTCATGATGTCACGTTGCAGAAAACGCATAAAGTGACTAATGCATGCGTTTACCATCCTGACAGGTCGATGATGCGTTAAAACCAAAGGAAGAGAGAGCTTGAGACCCAATGCAGGCTCTCTCTCAATTAAGTCCTCACTCAAAGTGTTTAGAAGACTGTATTTCACCCTCATGTTTACTACCGTCACTTCCTTGGACCAAGACAGACACCTCCAATTGTGCAAAAGAGGTGAATTCAAAGTGTCTCAAATACTGCCGACTAGATACTGCTCTCTAATGCAGCTCCACTTTGCCATTTTTAGAAACTAGAGCTGACTAGATTTGTACACAACTTCTGTTACATGACTTACAACATACCTCTGCGATTTGTGTGAAAGTAGTCTGGGGGTATTTGGGGATGAGCAGCTCGTCTGTCTCTTTCAGGTAGGCTACTTGCATGTAAACATTGAGCCAGGAGATGGGAGTCTGAGGGCTGAGGCTCCACTTCAGCTCCTGTGTTAGAGAAAAAAAGTGTGTTGAAGTAAAACCCATCACCAACAGCAATACGATTATTGGCAACTTTAATCTAAATAAACTCATGATTATCCACAGATCCAGGTATGTGACAACAAAACAAAACACCTTATGGACAGACGTGCATTTCTAAAAACGTACATGAAATGGCAGAGAACACGCCGTCTACCATTAGGGATTTAAGTAACTAAGGCCAATCATTGCAAGAGTCTTACGATTTACATGCTGAGATCTACCAAAACCCCATCAGTGGGGTGAGATTGGGTATGTAAGATTTGGACGAGTTTAGACCAGTTCACATTGATGTGTCATGGGATCAATGAGTAAGGTGTTCTTTACCTTCATAACAATGATTTCCATACTAAGAATCTCATCTTCAGTGCAGGCTTCGTCTGTAACGTAGGCAAACTGGTGGACCTTGGGAGGATACATCTCCTGGGGGGGATGGAAAAATAAATAAATAAATAAAACACAGGAGACGAGCATTATTACAACCGATCATACCAACCAACATATAGTAAAATGTTGCAGAAGAAAGGGGCAATGCAACAAAGATGGTGTTCCTAAAGCCAATTCACATGTCTGTACAGTCCAACCCTTCTTACCTCTACTTTGGCAGCGATGAAGAGACAGGTGATGCCTATGAGCTGCAGCGTTGATTTGAAGACATTTCTCTGTGTGGCCATGAAGCGATCAAAGTAGTCCTGAGCAAGGTGGTACGACTCCCTGTGCAGTTTGTACACCTCACTCACCTAAAAAAAAAAAAAATAAAAAAATAAACCCCCGCACATCGTCATCGATTTCTTTTATTGGCATCTAATTGAGCACCCATACAGTCCGCGAGAAAACATATCTATGCAGATTTTTAGTTGTCATTTGAAACTTGTGTTTTCTGAAATTTTAAATGCTTTGCGCAGCACATTGAATGTATTCCTACATATAGGTATGGAACAACCGCAATTCAGAATCAAGTTTCCTGTAACTTTAAATTGGTCTAAAATTGAATCGATCCAACCTACTACAGTAAATAGACAAAAAGAACTATCTCAGTGTTTACATTTACACTACACTGTTTGAAACACTATTAATAGCAATTTATACTTAAATATGAACAGGATCCAAAACCAAAAGGCTAAAGCAGATAGGGTCTTTATTGAATGTGATTAGGTCAATCAGATTGGTTGATCTGTCAGAAACCAGAGACTTCAGTCATTAGCAGCTCATTATTTACCTTCATTACAATGATGTTCAGAACTGAAAGTGGGGTTTTCTCATTGCCACACAAGATACTGTTAATAGTATTACTTGATTGTTGTGCCACAGTATCTTTACTGATAATTACCAACAAAAACACATTTGCATTCTCTCAATAACCAGATTAGGAGTAATCAGTACATTACCATTAGAGTTAGTTCTACAATCATGAAATCTAGTATGATGTTCAAGCATTTTAACGCTAATGCCATCCACAGCTGCTAACGGAACACCTGAGAGCCACTTTAATTTTAATCATAATATGTGTAGTCAGTAGATGCTCCGTTTCCCCACAAATAAAGCTGAAATTAACTAAATCAAAGAGTACAATGGTGTTGACAAGGAGAGAGATATTAACTGGTCACCAAGACATGCTACAGACCTCCATGAGCCAGTCCAGGAGAATTGCCCTCATCTTGGGCTGCAGATGAGGATGTTTCTCCAACACATGGACATCCCTGGTGTAGGTCTTATCCTTCTCCAACATGTTGTTCCATACCACATCCTTACTGGCCCAGCTGATAAATCAGAGATGTACATACAATGGTAAAAATCAAGGATTCAACTCTTGACTGTCACCCCTGTTGTGCAACGCTGTGTCATTTGTATTTTAAGTATGACTTGCTTTAAACAGACAACCAAAAGATCAACAAACACTTTTCAATCTAGTTCCTACAGGGCTGTATTTTAGCCCTAGGGATTTAAAAAGTAAAAAAAAAAAAAAGAAAAAAAAAAAAAAAAGAGAAAACTATTAGCCACAACTACAGAATAGGGAATACTGTGAAGGAAGACATACAAGCTAAGCCTAGAAACATGCCCAGGCCTTAGCTTAATTTTTCACCCATCTGTATGTGCTTTGATGGAACGGGTGGCTGCATAATATGGAGCCTAAGCAGAGATAATCAACCAAACAACAACAGTACTCACCACAAAGCAGGAAGTGGGGCACAACGCACGGGTGTTACAAATACTTTGTTAAAGTTGTAGTGGGGGAAACCTGCGTTTATCAGGGCAACCTCTTCCTGATCAGGTGTGGGAATCCACCTCTGTGGACTTGTGTAACCAGCATCAGGATTCCAGCCCAGCTTCACAGGAAAGAGGGAGAGCAGAGATGAGGAACAGTCACGGTATAGAAACATGTTGTGGTAGGGCCAACACCCCAATAAGCTGACTGCCAACATTAAAGCCTAAAAATTTTCAATACTTCTAGAGGCCATTCGGTTGGTGCTTAAAAAGTATTGTATTTGGTACCCAGTCCCTACTAGAGACACACCTCCTAATCAGAGATAAAGTGTAAAGTACTAGCTAAGGCAGAATTAAGAATAGATCAGCCAATATGTACTTGAGGAATGAGCAACCAAGCTCATATCCGAGGCAGCAACTGGGCCACAGATACATTAACTGAACTGAGGCGTGAGTTAAAACTGGGGTGAAGCACATGGTTTGAAGTGAAAGATAACCAAGCCTACCTCACATTCACGCTGCTTCTTCTTTGTCATCTCTGCTACCTCCTCATCCAAATCTTGTAAATACTGAGTATCAAAGAAAGGATTGTATTTTAAAAAGCATTATTAAATGAAACTATATTCATTATGCAATACAATATCAGCTGCATTGATCAGTAATACTTGAATGAATGAAGCACAGGACACTTACTTGCCAGCAATGAATATAAATATGTTATGTGACACCAGTTTTATATTGTAAGTATTCAATTAGGCCTACATTTGCAACCTAGCCACAGCTGAAAATGGGGTCAAGGCTAGTTATAAGCTAGTCTGCAAGCCTTTCAGCCTACTTACAATGGCAACATCTGCCTTCCTCTTTCTCGGTCGTACTGTAGTTTCTTCGGGTGCCTTGGGAGCAACAGACCTCGGTTCTGTCTCTTCCCTATAACAACACAGTAGCTGTAAGTCTCCAGAGTCAACATAAAATATTTTAACAAGCTTGGACCTACATGTTAATGCGGTCAAAATAAGGTCCTATAGCAACAAGCTAACTAGCCGAATGGCTAAGCTCCATCAACTTTTCTTTCTCTGTCGTCACACACTTTGATTGACGCGCTAAAAGAGTCATGAATTAAATAAATATGAAACTCACCGTTGTCCTCGCATTATACTCTGAGGGGTATGTGTCAGTTTGGGAGTAAACCTGTGAATGAATGAATTAATGTTTTAAAGTTTTATTTTGGGGTTTCCAAAAAAAAAAATTACACACTCTCCCAACCCCCACTCTCAACTCCCTCCTTCTGACAAAGCCCAACTCAGCCTGGCGCGGGGAAATGGAAACAGTACGCAACTAAAAGTCGGCAGAAAGTACCATATAATGCAAGTATATTCATGAAATTAAACGGAGACCAACATCAGACATTATAGTAGCTGCTTAACGCTGTTATATCGCGTATTTTTAAGGGGAAGCTGGTTATTTCCCTCCACTAACTTTGGACAGCTGGCTTGCCACATAATGGCCGAACGACAGGCACAGCTGAGACGCCTATTTTTTAATTTACCATTTAACAGTAACAGCACCGACACCCAGCTGAAAACATGCGGCATTTAAGTATGACCACACATACGAAGCTTTAACTCATTATCTAACGTATTGTGGTTTAGTTAGCTTAGCTACACAACTCGATGCAATGGTAAACGTTAGGTTTCATCCGCTCACCTCAAGATTCTGTCCTTGAAGTTCACTCTTATCCACGTCTAAAAAAAAAAAAATACGAGGGAAATGTAACTTCACCGGCTGTTGTTCTGACTAGGGTGCTCCCTGTGCGAGTGTGTGTGTGTGTGTGTGTGTCTCCAGGCCAGGCTAGTTCCTCTGAGCTGGCGCCTTGCACAGAAGAACAGATGACTTGAAGCATCAACGTCAGAGAGGAGTGGGTTTAACTTGGCGCTAAACCCCCAGCTTCACTGCCTCTTTATAGTCTCATTTCGACTCAATTCACCACAGTTTCACACATGTATCGCGTGTGGAGCACATTCTTTTGATATAGTAGATGTATATTGTGCTAAAGAAAAAGACAAATAAGTTATTTAGTTAACCGGCAAAACGGGAGGCGTGACCGCTGTGGTGACAGCTGCAGGGGCGGCGCTTCCAAAGAGGAAGTGCCCAGGTACCGCGTGGCTAGTCTGTCAGATGTAAACAAAGCCGTAGTCCTTTCGGATTAAGCCTCAAATAAAATTTAACACGACCAAATTATAGTAAGGTAATTGAGCCTTTTCGTTCAGTGAACTCCCCCTACGGTTCTCTCTCGCTGTCACGCTGGGCGCGTCAGTTATTTAGCAAAAAAACAACATGTTAGCACGCGGATGCTTCTAGCGAGGCGCCCAGGCATTTCCAGCACAGGTCGTCATACCCATAGACATACTATATACCTAATATGTCCCGTCATTGCAACAATGCAACCCTTTTCCAATATTGCTGCACTGCTAAATGTGTTTTAAATTCAGGTGGTGGAGGTAAAGTAAACAATTGCTTTTAGTTTTTTCTGCATTACTGGTTTGTTATGAATTTTGAAGACAGAAGGTTTATTTAAAATCTTGTTTGAATAAACAAAACTGACCCTTGGACAGTCACGTGATCCCCATGCTTAGCCGAAAAAAACAGATTTTTTTCCTCTCTGCTTCCAGGTGGTTCCACGAGACGGGACCATGAAGTTTTTGAACCTTTTTGGGCGCCTAAAATCCGTGGTTATTGGGATGATTCATGTTAAAGCCTTACCAGGTATGACTGCACTGCCCTTCAGTGTTCAAATGTACGTTGACAGTGGTGGAGGAATTGTACACTTCATTTACTTAAGTAAAAGTAGCAATATACACTGTAAAATGGGCTACTCCATATAACACTGCCCTGTATTTTTGTGTGTAAAATCTTAATTTGTAAAGTAACTATAACTTAATATATATAGTAAACTGTATAATATTCTCTCTGCACTGTAGTGGAGTAGAAGTGGAAAGTGGAATGAAATGAAGTAACTCAAGTAAGGTACAAGTACTTCAGATTTATACTTGAGTAAATGTACTTTTTTTTTACATCACTGCCAATTTGGGAACTTTCATATGTGATACCTCCAGTGGTGGAAGAAGTATTCAGATCCTATACCACACTGTAGAAATACTCTGTTACAAGTACAAGTTCTGCATTGAAAATGTTACTTATGTAAAAATATGTAAGTATCATTAGGAAAATGTACTCAAAATATTAAAAGTAAAAGTACTCAATGCAGAAAAATCTTCACATTTTAGAAAGTGGAAAGGATCCAAACAGTTGTGTGTTTAATGGTCTAATCATTTCAGCTGGACTTTTAGGCCGTTATATTGTTGTGTAGTTTAATTTATAATAAAACATATTTTATAAACCACGTGTGTTTTATGTGCAAAAACTGAAGCTGTCAGATGAATGTAGTGGAGTAAAAAAGTACAATATTTCTCTCTGAAATGTAGTGGAGTAGAAGTAGAAAGTGGCATGAAAAGAAGAGACTCAAGTTAAGTACAAGTACCTCAACATGTGTACTTAAGTACAGCACTTGAATAAATGTACTTAGTTACATTCCACCACTGGATATCTCATTCTGCTGTTTGTAACCAAGTTTCTCGTCTATCTCAGGCACACCGCTGGGTTGTATGAAAATGTCTCAAATCACTGAAGAAGCATGCAGGGAGGCAGCCATCTACCGTGATGCAGGGATTGTACGTTTATGCACACTGTGTGTGTTGGATTTCATACACAGGTGTTGGATTCCTTACACAGGTCTTCCAGGGCAAGACAGTAACCGTTGCCTGTAATCCCCTCTTTCCTATACACCTATACATAGCCATATTCTACTGCTCTTCATATTATTCATCCTGCACATACACTTCTTCAACAAGTGTGTTTATTAATTTTCAGAAAATAATCGCACTACAACAAATAATACAGGTGCAAATCAGAACTTTCACAGTAAGGCTCATCTTCAATAAAATAAACATAAACATGACAGGGCTGTAACATGCGATATTTGGCACAGTAAGTCAACATAAGTCATCCTTAAGAATCACCGGTGGTCCAAATGTTAACTTATCCCGAAGTTATCCCGAAGAGAAAAGAGCTTCAAATAAAACTAAGCAAAGACAAACAGACGTATACTAAATACATAGCAATACTCATTTGTTGATGGTTGACATACACGGAGAGCATGCCTCCAATGCTTTCCTCCCCTCTAAGAACACCATAAAAAATCTCAACATATTCTCAAAGATGAGATATTTACCCTTTAACGTAAAAGTGAGTTTTTCTAGTGCAAGACAGTTTGACAGTCCTGCAAATCCTGCACATACATGTATTCCTACTACTCTTATAATGTTACCACAGTGCACATAGCTGTACATACTGTACATATCTGTCTATATGGTTCAATCAGTAATATCCATATTTATTCAGTTTTTCTAATTATATATTCTGTTAATACACTGCCTATCTCTCTCTCTCTCTCTCTCTCTCTCTCTCTCTCTCTCTCTCTCTCTCTCTCTCTCTCTATATATATATATATATATATATATATATATATATATATATATATTATTCTTACTACTAGTATATTGTCACTGCTACTACATTGCACATATCTGTACATGTTGTTCATACATTGTTCATATTACATAGCCATTTTTATTCTGCTCTTATAACACTGCAATATATTTCTTGTCCTGCCTATGCACCACCTGTCTATACTCTGTATATCGCATTGCACTTTTCTGCTTTTTTTGCACTTCTGGTTGGACGCAAACTGCATTTCGCTGTCTTTGTACTTATAATCTGCACAGTGACAATAAAGTTGAATCTAATCTAATCTAATCTCTTTCAGGATGGTGTGATCATTGAGAACATGCACGATATCCCTTACTCCTTCTCTGTGGGCCCCGAGGTGTCTGCCTGTATGACTGCAGTATGCGCTGCAGTGAGAAGCATGTGTCCAGGCCTGCCGCTTGGAGTGCAAATCCTGTCTGCTGCTAACCAGCAGGCTCTGGCCGTAGCTCTGGCTTCAGGTTTGGTCTTTACTGGGGCAGCAACTAGCGATTATTTTCATCTTTGATTATATTTTCGATTAATCGATGAGTTGTTGTGGTTTATAAAATGTCAGGAAAATATGAAAAATGTCGATCAAGCCCAAGATGACGTCCTCAAATGTCTCGTTTTGTCCAAAAGTCAAAGATATTCAGTTTACTGTCACAGAGGAGAGAAGACACTATAAAATATTCACATTTAAGAAGCTGGTATCACAGAACGTTTACATTTTTCATAAAAAAAAAAAGGACTGAAACCGATTAATCGATTATCAGAATAGTTTGCGATTAATTTAATACTTGACAAGTAGTCTATATCGACGACGTTCCACTTCCGGGATTGTTCCAGTGCCTCCGGAAATTCTGCCCGATGTCCGTTACCTTCCGCTTTCTTTGTGTTGGCGTTCTAAACTCCGGTGGATTTCTGAGGACTATGGTTAACTGCTCCTCAGATCTCTGCAGGGCAAATCCAGCTAGACTATCTGTCCAATCTGAGTTTTCTGTTGCATGACTAAAACAACTTCTGAACGTACACACGTTCCACCAAAACAAGTTCCTTCCTGAGGCTATTTTGCAGAAGCACCGTGGCTCCGTACGGCGTATAGCACCGCCCAAGACGATTGTGATTGGTTTAAAGAAATGCCAGTAAACAAGAGCACGTTTTTCGCCTATCCTGGAATGCTGTGTGGACTAGCCAGACCTACCTTCGCAGCGCTGTGGAGGAAGGTCTGGCCACGCGAGACCACTTGACAACTAATCGATCAATCTTCGCAGCTCTAGTCTTTATATCTATTACATTGTTGTTGCCCTGTGTATAAGGCTATAATCATCTGCAGCAAAAGCTTTTAAAACAGAACAGAGGTCTTCAATCATGTGGTATCATTGCAAAAGGGTAAACAGATCTTCATGCCAAACAATACCTCAGCTGATTACTGTCTTCTCACCTATTATAATGTAAGATGTGTTTATCAGTTAAATGAGTTGCTGTGTTACTTACTTTCTGAGCAAAGGTCAGCTACGTGTGTGTCAGACTTAGCCAAACCGTACCTGTGTTTGACACAGTGGCTACCAACCACAGCAACATAACATTCCTGTGTGGTCACAGGTCTGGATTTCATCAGGGCTGAGGGTTTCGTCTTCTCTCACGTGGCTGATGAGGGTCTCCTGAACGCCTGCGCCGGAGACTTACTGAGATACCGCAAGCAGATCGGAGCTGAGCATGTGCACATCTTCACCGACATCAAAAAGAAGCACAGGTGAGAGCACCTTCTCTACAGTTAGAGTACATTAGGAAGTACAACCTGAGGGTGCCAGGATAGCTCAGTTGGTAGAGCGGGCACCCATATGTAGAGGTTTACTCCTCGACGCAGCGGGCCCGGGTTCGACTCCGACCTGCGGCCCTTTGCTGCATGTCATTCCCCCTCTCTCTCCCCTTTCATGTCTGTCAACTGTCCTGTCAAATAAAGCCCTAAAAATGCCCAAAAAATAATAAAAAGAAAAGAAAGTACAACCTGATGAGCCACTTACATGCAAAAAAAAAATACCTGAAAGCTAGGCCTCTAACAATTTTTTTTACATAATCACGGTTTCTTTGTTTTCCCGCAATTAGTTGCGAACATTAGCTACAGTCTTAAGGCGAACGATTTAGTTTAGATATGTCAAATTGTAATTATATAAGTGATTATTGGTCGGACTATATATTTATTAGAGATGTTCCGATACCGATACTGCCTAAAACGCTGGTATCGGTAACAGGAAGTACTGGAGTTAATGCACCGATCCGATACCATGTAATAAGGCCCTAAAGAAAATCTATGTTAAAGTAGTTTATGTTTTTTTTTGTTATAACTGACTGTCAAACTGGATAATAAAAGAAAGTTCTGGGGCGTTCATTGTCTTTGTTTGTTCATGTTTCACAAAGAGTTTAACCTGAGCCAGACTGACAACAAAGATAGAAATCATATCACATCCATACAGGGATAGTAGTATACAGTTGTTAAAACATAATAAAATATATGACACACTGGTATCAGATCGGTACTCGGTATCGGCCGATACGCAAGTTCAGGTATCAGAATCGGTGTCGGGAAGCAAAACATGGTATTGGGCCATCTCTAATATTGATATAATTATTTCAGTTGTTAGTTGTTGGTACTTGGCCCTAAACAGGTTCATAGCAACAAAAACGACAAGGGGGGTACAGTTAGAAAAAATGTTTTATGATAACCAAGAGGCCTTGTTTACTTTATAGGCTGTGTATTTGTGTTACTACATTATCTGGGTCACATGACAGTGATGTATAACCTGGATGTATCCTGGGATTCATTCCAGACTTTAATTTGTTTCAAAAAGTAATACATCCATCTTTTTAAGTTTGACTGAAAGAGACAACTATAATATTAATCGCAATTATTTCTGAGAGAATTGATTGTACAGCAAAATTTGGAATTGTTACAGCTCTACTGAAAGCCGACTTATTTGACATATTATATCTCTGAATACGACCGTAGTTGTTCACTTAGAGCTACTTTTTCTCTGATGATACTCACATAATTAGCAATCATCCAGTCCCTTACTGCTAGTACATGACGATTCATAGCAATTGTGTTTGTGGTGACTGGAAAACAATATCAGTTGGGGAGATGTCAGCTCTTTCAGTTTGTCAGCAGCCTCAACATTAAATTGCTTGACCTTGGCTGTCATTCAGGTCTGGCAGAGTTTTGGCAAATTTCAATTTGTATGTTTTAAGAAAATCCCACCAGGGCCCCATATTTATCAAACAGCTGGAAGTTAAATTTTGGACTTAAAGATCCAGTGCGTAATGTGTTTAGTTGTTCATTATCAACATCTGTGTTGACCGTTCACAAACTTGTCCTTTTTCATGAATATTTACCATCACCATCTAGTATTCCTTTTGGCTTGACATTTTACATTTGCATTCGCATGAGCTGGGGTAGACGCTCTATATTCATGCTCCATCTTGAAATACGTTAGCCAGTAAGGGACATACAGGACATACTGCTCCGCCTTTCGCGTTTTCGCTGTCACATGATAAACTCACAGGTGCTGCTAACGCTGCTAATGGGTATCGTAGCTTCCCGGCCCCGGCAAGTTTGAAGAAGGAAACGTGGAGGACCGCACGTATTCAAAATCCAAATTTCAGGAACAGGAGTCTTCTTCTTCGCCCAGAAAAACAAAAAAGGATATTGAAAAGAGCAAGAGACCGGCTTTTTGAAGCGTGAAGGCTACCGTAGCTGTAATACGTACATTGAACTGCGTGGCGCGAGAGAGTTGATTGCGATATATGATCTCAACGCTAGATGGAAGAAATTCCTACACATTTTAAGTGAAAGCTTAAAGTAAAAATCCTTCACTTGTACTCTCACATGCAAACTTAAGAATAAAACCTATGATTTCAAATATATTTTTACTTTAAAATGCTGTTAAATTTAAGAGAGTTCCCAGGGCGGCCTGATAGAACGGTTGAGGTGCGTAACCTATAACAATAACTTCCCACGTTTGAAAGTCAGCTGTGGACTCTCTGAAAGTCTCAGATATTTAACTTCCAAATGAACTGTGCTGCAATTTTTACTCCCTTTCTTTCCCCTCAATCCCCTCCACACTGTCCACTGTCCAATGAATGCAAAGATGAAAAAAATCTTGGACTTGGATTTTGGACTGACTGTATATATATACTGACTGTATATATATATATATATATATATACAGTCAGTCCAAAATATGTAACAGGAAGTGTTTCATATTTTTTCATCTTTGCATACATACATTATACTGTACATACATTATACTGCATACAGGTTATAAACTCTATCCTAAGGGTAATGGGTCTGTGACAAATATAGGGGATATTGCATTTGTCATGAAAATACATACCATAATATATAATAGTATGTATTCTGTATGTGTGTTTTTCCCAGCTCCCATGCCCTGACATCAGACGTGAGCATTGAAGAGACGGCCCGTGCCGCAGAGTTCTTCCTCTCGGATGGACTCATCATCACAGGAGCAGCCACTGGAGTGCAGGCGGACCCGCGGGAGCTCAGAGGTACTGCCACAAAAACGCCACACTTCACATAGTCTCGCATCGCCAGAATCTCCTCCACAGCGCCGCGGAGGAAGGTCCGGCTAGTTCACACAGCATTCCGGGATGGGAGGAAAAACGTGCTCTGGTTTATTGGCATTTCTTTAAAACAGCTAAGTTTCAACAAAGGGTTGGAAGCCCACCGATTTGCCATTCCTTGAGGCTTTTTCTTTAAGCCAAGATCGCCATCTAGTTGGGTCAACAAATACAACTGATGGTTCATGAAGCTTTGGACATCACTGCCATGATGGTGCTGCAGTGAATGCCTTGCTCATGCACTGCTTGACACTCGAGCATCATTTTGGACAGCAATATAGGGCTGCAACACAACATTGATCTGATTGATTCACCATTGATTTTTTTTTTAATGAATCATTTTGTCTACGATAGGGACGGGCGCAAAATCGATACGGCATAGTATCGCAATATTTTCTGTGGCAATACCGTACCGATACATGGACGCCAAGCATCAATCTTTTATTATACACATTGCACATGAGAATTTACCTTATTGGTACTAGAGTAATAAAATCGATCACTTTTTTAGTCCACTAGATGGACAAATGAAGTGAGAGGAATAAACAGAGACACTTATATTTGTTTGGAAAACACAGTTGCAAATTGCAATACATCACAGACTATAGCATTATGTTTAAAATCACAATAATATAGCCTTGTCACATAAGTATCATAATAATATCGTATTGTGGGGTGTCTGGTGATTCCCACCCCTAGTGTATAATATGTTAAAAACCTAAAAGTATTAACAATGACATAGAACCAAGAAAAGCAACTAACTCCCACTATTTGAAAAGTACCACAGCCTTATATACTATGTAATGTCATTTTAAGTCACTGCCCTATCTGTCCAGCAGAGGTCCCCCTCACCTGTAGTGATACCCTGACCATATGTTCTTCTGGTCCTAATTTCTTATCACTATGTCCTGGAGTGTGGCCCATGCCAAATATGGTGTTATATTTGTGCCAGTTTCAGCAGGAAGTTGCTTTAAAAAAAAAGCTCTGATAATAAACCAGCTGTACACTACCTACCCAGCAGCAAACAGCAGACAGATACAGTTAGCTGAGGTGAACGTAGTGGAGCATTTAGCTGCTAAAGAGACAGATATGTTTCTTAGAAGTTGGTGGAGATCAAAACAGAGCTAAAAGGAGAGTAAATGTTGCGCTTACATTCATCACACTGACAGAAAACAGGACTCCAAATGAATGCTAATGTTGCTCCATATCTACTGGATGTGTAAATAAGCAACTGTTGGTTACATCAACTTAAAGTGTACAATATGTCTATGTGTGCAGCTTGTTGTTGGCCAAAAAATCAGTTAGCTATAGTTTCTAGTTACTTTGGAGATTAAGATTACATGATACAACAAATATGTTTTTTTCTGAACATTTCGCGAACAATACTTCCGTATCTTTACGTAAGGAAGGTTTTCAATGCAAGACTTGTAGTAATTGAGTATTTTTGAATTGTTGTATTGCTTCTTCCACTTATCTGAATACTTTCCCCACTGTCATTTTCAGAGGAAGTATTGTACAGTACTTGTTACCACACTGCATTCATTTAACAGCTATTATTACTATACTTTGCAAAATCAAATTTTACCTGCAAAGCATATGATCAGCTTAAACTATACGATACAGTATATAAAAGAGTTAAAATAATCTCCACCTCAGCCAGCTACAACATTAAAATAATGCTTGTATGTTGCTTATATGTTATATGTATTTGGTAACAATGAGCCAGTAATAATTTACAAACTGGCCCCTTTCACAGTGTTAGGAGTACCTGCACTTTTAATACTCAAATGCATATGAGCTAGTACTACTTCTGCACTTTTACTTAAGTAAATTATTGAATGCATGGGGTTGTACTTGTAATGGAGTATTTTTTACAGTGTGGTGGTCTACTAGAATTTGAAAATGTCTTCCATCAGTGACTTAATCAGTGGCCCAGGAGTGACGAAAGGTACCTAGGGTTGTGTCTGCTCTGCTTAGAGCCAGTGGGTCTGAAATCTAGCACCATGCCTGTCTAATAGCAACACCTGTTTATACCAGTCTCCAACACAACATGCAAGACTGTAAATACTTGGAGCTAAACAAGCACACAGCCTTGGTTTCATACACTCAAGTGCCCTGACACACACAAGAACAAACATACACAAACTTCCCCCCCATCTCTTTCCCTCACACTCCCACACACACACACTCTCTATCTCAGTAACACAAACACGCAGACACTGGTCAGACTAAATGACACTGGAGCTCACATGCCAGTGTGGAAGTTAGCCTCTCCTACTGTATGTCAAAAGTTCACTGGGTGTATCCATAGACTGTATATTATTAGTGGACAGCGCATCCGGTTCGGCAAAATGCGGCAAATGTGGATGTGCCTTAAACCTGCATTCTATCTGAATTCCAGCAGGGTGCGACACGTGCGGTTGCAAAAAGGAGGTCGGTTTCTATAGAAGTCTATGGCTGCATAGACTTGATGCAACAAAGAATGATGTTCATTTTTTAAATTATGGTCTCGTTGATTTTAAAATCGGCGATAAAGCAGGGGGTGTTTTAGGGCGTGGCTATGATGTGATTGACAGTTCGCGGCCTGTCAATCATGACAGAGGTTTAGCAAAGCTTATCCATGGCACGTAAACTTCATTTTGGGGGTTGACCAGCTTTCGTCTTCGTGACTGTGACGCTTGGTCACCTAATAATGTCTTGTTCAACGTACGGTTGTACAACAAGACACTCAAAGGAGTCGGCAGTTCAAGTTTTCCGGTAAGTAACGTTACATTTTGTTTTAATACTGTTTTACGTTAACATCCCAATTAATATCAGTTAGCTAGCTAGATTGCACCTTGCTAACCAAGCTAGCGGGCTAACTAGCTAATAACGTTATGCAGACCAGACCGTATAAATGGATTAAAATATATATATTTAACGTTACAGTCGTATACAGTAGCTAGGTATGCACAATGATCTCGCCGGTTATCTGTTTTTAACCATATGTGATGTTATTGCTAATCGATGCGCATATAATGGTAATGTTAGCTTAAAGTCAAAGCCTGATATAGCTAACGTTATAGTGCAAATTCATATAAACCCTATTCGCATGGGATTAGAATCATTTTGTGACCGCGTGTGATTTAGAAAGTACCCCCTCACATCTGAGTTTCGTGTGGCGCATTCGCACGGGACAAACGGAGACTGCTTTTACTTGAATATATTGAAATATATGTACCCCGCTCGAGAGTTGGGCAATGTTACCCGGAGGCGCCCGAAGGACAGGCACATATACGCTATCATCCCGCCACGGCGGCACCCACACAGCATCACCGTCACCCTCACCTCGGACAAAGCCGCGCTGGAGCGCGTCGACGGACGGGGCAGTGGGCCAGAATATCCGTTTTTGCGATAAAATGTCGCACGTGAAAAAAAAAAATGTTATTGTAAAGTTACATAAGTGTTCTATCTTGAAAAATCTTCAGTTCTGCAGCCAAATGTATATTATAAAGCACCAGGTTCAATATTCTTTTCTCAAAAAATCTTTTCTCATTAAATTCTAAATACATTATTTCAGACTGTTAATGTACCTAACAAGCATGTTGTTGCAGGAGTTATTAACCATTGATGCTGTTGCACTGATGTCTTTCTACCACTTACTGTAGTTGTCTCTGCTAATCTATTTGAAAACCTTCTGTCAGCACATTAATCTGTTTTAAGATTAGTTACATACATGTTACAATCTATATTTACAAATTCTGTTTATTACTAAAATGTACATATCACTAAAAAAGTGTTCCGTACAATACACATTGTCTAAGATAAATTTGACATGTAGGAGTATGTTTACTTAATACTGCATGTCCTCAACTGAAGCATACCTTCATGTACAAGCTCATATATTAATATAATTCATTGTGAGCTACCATGCCTTAACTACATGTTTGTCTTTACAAAGGTATCCACACAGAAAACTGAATGACCAGAGCCTACAGAAGGAAGACCTGGTGTGTAGAGCAGCGTATTTGGTGCCATTCATCTGGTTGTGGAAAACAGATTGCATTGACCACATCCGACCACATAGCTTCTCTCTCTCTCTCTCTCTCTCTCTCTCTCTCTCTCTCTCTCTCTCTCTCTCTCTCTCTCTCTCTCTCTCTCTCTCTCTCCCTCTGTCTCTTATTGCAGGAGTGGAGTCTAGAGTGTGGGAGTCTGGGTTCCAGCTGCCTCTCATCTACCACACTCAACCAACAATTTGTGATAATACTTTTGTTATAATTAATTTACAATAACCCTACACAGATTAAACAGCACCTAGTGCATTTTCAATTACCTACTAAACACTTGACTATGTATGTCAAAATTAAATATATGTCTATAAATTAATCTAAAAGGATTTTGGTGAAGTGTGTTCATGGTGATTAAAATTGACAAGTACATAAAGACACACAAGAAAAGCACAAACTACATTTTCCTGATCCTTCTTTGTCAACATTCAAGTATGGTAACATTTAAGAAATCATTTATGTTGATTTAAGCCAAAATAGACACTTTTAATCAATTACAAATTCTATCAAATTACCAATGTCTTCTTGTATGACTACAATATTGTGTATGTTCCTATAGTTTCTTCGGAAAAAACAACAAATGTAGCTTTAGAAAGACCTTTATTTCACATTGAAATGGGCATTAACTTCAAAAACTACATAAACCACAAACACTGGCAATATTTTTAAGATTATGTTAAATTGATGAATTAAATAATGTAGTTCACCTTTTACAATCCAGTGTACATTCCACACAAAACACTGCTGTGGGTAAAGGCAAACTTAACTGTCACAAGACATGTCTGCATAATAAAAATAGGTAGTTGAATCACTAGTGCCACATTGTTAATTACAGTAGAAATGGTTGACATTACAAACCACAATATAAAAATATAGATTAACATATAAAGCTTAAAGCACTTGTGCAGCACTCTGTTCAGTCAAGTCCAAATGCCTGGGTAAAGAAATAAAAGCTGCCTTTACAATTAAAGTGAGCATAGTGTGACAGTCTGTTGGTTGTCTGTAATGCACAGTGAAAAAAAACCTGCGAGCCTTGTCAATCTTCCCGGGATTGTTAACAGCCCTCCACCTGCATCTCTAGGTGATGCCAGAGAAGATGAACTTCATGCCTGGATACTGCAGGTGGAGGTGCTGCAGGTCCTCCTTCATTCCTGTAATGAGGTTGATGCCCTTGACATCTCCCAGGTCATTCCCGCCACAGTGAACAAGGATGACATCCTGGGCTGCTCTTCTTTGTAGGGACTGGAAAAAGAAAGGGAGAAGGCTCTTCCACCACAGACCACCCCAGCCGAACCAATAGATGTAGACATCTTCAATGCCAAGGTTGTTCCCCGTGGTCTTTGCCTCTCTCGGCCCCACGCCGGACGTAGCTGTCTCCAATGATCCAGACTGTTGCTGGATGGAAAAACACATTGTAATAGTGAGAACAGTATCATATTTAGGCTATAGAGAAAAAAGGATAAATGAACAGCACTCTTAATTACACACTGTTATTTGAAAATGCATTATTACCTCAGCTTAGTTGTACAAAACAAGTCTGCTAAAAGTTTAATTGTGTACCATAAATAGCAAAAGAAAAGTAACTACTAACTATTACTTACTTCTGAGGCATTGGGTGGGTGCACATGTCATTGTGGCTCTCCACACTCCTATTTCTGAAAGAGTCATCAATTTGAGCCCCTCATAGTTAAATATATATGCACACTAGCATGTAACTGTACTTCATTAATTGTCGGGGGAGAATACAGATGAATCCACAACAGTCTATTGTTCTTTAGTGTAACTTTAATTTAGTTAAATGAGCTTATTTCTGCTAACGTTAGCTCTTAAAAGCATGAAAAGGCTAAATGCGCCAACCATAGACTGATGGCGCAAATAGTAGCAAGGCATTATCGGTGCATTATGGTTATTACAGTTAACCAAGCGTTCTAAGAAACTTGGTTATACATTTGCTAATACTTGGCGTTAGATAATGATGAGCATAATCAGTCCCCGTTTTGCATTTCGCTGACACTACGTTTAAATTAGGAAAACGTAGCTAAACTTCAATTTGCAGAAAATTAACGTTAGCATGTTTTACCATAAGTGGCTAGCTAACGTTACAGACAATTTACATGGTAACTTCAGATACATTTACTTTACAATGCGACTCCTCTTATATGTAATATAACTATTGGACAAAGATATATTTAAAACCTAGCGAAGCTATCTTACCTCGAATTATGTATGCTAGCTTTCAGCAGCAGTTGCATCCAGATTGCCAGTGAACGTGTGTAAGGTAACGAAGAGTGTAAGCAGCGTTGCAAACTCAGATACCGCCCAACAGTCTATGGCTCCTCCCTCACTCCTCCCTCTCGTCTAAAACGTCACATCCGCAACCAGGATGGCTGCGCCCATAAACGCAAACTCGACGACGGATTGCTGATCTCCACAAACCAATGGGTGACGTCACACATGCTCTGTCCATTAATAATATACAGTCTATGGGTGTATCACAGCCTCTCTTGGTTTAGTTTCCTCTCACCGATACCACAGACTCTGTGTGTGACATTCATTAACAGTGGTTGAGCGCTGGGTAGGATATCAAGTTTTTTTGTATGCCTAAAAAGACGTTATTTTCCTGCAATTAACATTAGTTATTCGCAGACCCAAATGGAATCTCCAAAAAAAAAAAAAAACATTTCAGTTTTCAGCGGCGATCCGGAAAGAAAATCTGGAATTTAGCGAACTGCTTTTCTGCTTCGGGTGGAGATGTGTTAGTTTGATTTGAATTTGTTTAATTTAGAAAATGTTGCCGACAATTCTGCCGACAATTCTACCAACAATTCTGCCAACAATTCTGCGTCGCAGGTTCCGTGTGGCCCTGGTTATTAGATATTGTTGATTCTTTTTTTTTATTTGTCCCATGGATTTAGGTAACAACAGTCTATATCAATGATGTTCCAGTTCCGGGATTGCTCCATTGCCGTCGGAAATTCCGCCGGATGTCACTCTTTCCGGCCAGATGTCCGTCACCTTCCGCTTTCTTTGTGTTGTAAGATAGACTATCTGTCCAATCTGAGTTTTCTGTTGCACGACTAAAACACCTTTTGAATGTACACGTTCCACCAAAACAAGTTCCTTCCCGAGGCTATTTTGCAGCGGCACCGGGGCTCCGTCCGGTGCTTAGTGCCGGCCAAGACGATTGTGATTAGTTTAAAGAAATGCCAATTAGGGCTGGGCAATATGGAGAAAATCAAATATCACAATATTTTTGACCAAATACCTCGATATCGATACCGCAACAATAATGTAGCGTTGACTATTGGTACTTTCACAAAATATTTACACAATTAGATTTCTGATAAATAAGCATCAGTAATGTGGATATAATGACTAAGTGGGTAAAGGCAAATAATAGAACAGTTACAACAGTTCAGAAAATGACATCACTTTATGCAGCCTTTAAAACCAGGAAAAGACAACACTTATGCCATATTACGATATTATATCCAAAATCTAAGCTGATATCTAGTCTCATATCACGATATCGATATATTGCCTAGCTCTAATGCCAATAAACAAGAGCACATTTTTCTCCCATCCCAGAGCCTCCTCCGCAGCGCTGTAGAGGAAGGTATGGCAATGCAAGACTTAAGTAATCATAAACAGTGTGTTTTTGTTAAAAGCTGTAGTTGTCACTGTTGAGCGGTTTCTTTTGCAGATGTTTCCCAGTCTGTGAGAATCCCAGTGCTGATTGGTTCTGGAGTGACCTATGACAACATCGAACGCTACCTTGACGCAAACGGGATGATCATCGGTTCTCATTTCAAGCAGGGTGGCCACTGGGCCAATGCAGTGGACCCGGAGCAAGTGAAGAGGTTCATGGGAAAGATACGTGAGCTTCGAAAATGAGAGAGGTTTCCTGTCATCATCACCAGTGCCTTAGACATGTTTAATTACTGTCTGTACTGCCTCATTAAAACACATACAGCCACCACCTTAAGAAAACAAGACTTTATTATTTTTTTTGTACATTTTATAAATACACGCAAATAGAAAAACATAATATTGAACTGTATTTACACTCGTCTAAAATGAACAATTTGTGTCTTACGTGAAAAAGTGAGAACCCGCTGAAAAGTTCAAAATGGTTGACCCTATACAAAACATTAACAGTGGTTGTGTAATTATTTCTTAAGGAGACTCAAACAAAAGGAGTATTTATCTTAGGAAATTCACAGACATTTTCAAGCGACATGAATACCGTACAGGTCACCGTGATATGAAATAAGCTTTTATTACATTGTCACAAAAAAAACATCTAAAGCTAAGGCACGTGATATAAAACATACTGAATACAATCACACATAACCAGTGAAAAAAAAACATGCCGTGATCCAACTGCATCATAGTTAACTCATTTCGAGCTAATTTTTCTACAGGTTTGAAGTTTTCAGATTTGGATCAGTGTCACACAGTAACAACTTTTAGAATAACTTTCACACACCTCCAACTTCGTATAAGCCCTATTCCTACTAATATCTAATCAATCTAAACCACTCAACTGGTTCTTTTCATAATGTACAAAGGCTTTTATTTGAAAGTAACGGTGCGTTACTAATACTTTCCAACCTGAGGGACAGACCGTGTCAATCACAAGGAGGGAGATCAGGGGGTTTCAGATGCAAGGGGTGCAGTACAGGTTGCCTGTATTCAAATCAAAATAAACACTTGTGTGTGGTTCATTTGTTCGATCATTTTACTGCACCGGAATAGGTGAATCTCACATGCTTTGCAGAGTTAACTGTGTGAGGTGAAACGATTGCAAAAAAAACCCTGAGTAAATACAGAGTCAAGGCACTGTGCTGCACAACTTAGCTATGGTAGAGGCAACTGGAAACACCCTCTCACACGCAGTCCCATCACTCCTGTTCAGTAGTTGTAGAGGCGCTGGCAGGGCTGTTTGAAGTGGCCGTAGCGTTTCTCTGCCGGGGAGAATCGCATCTTAGCCAGGTTGTGCCTGTGGAGGGCACCGCGGCTCAGCTTCCTCTGCTCAGCCTGGGCCCTGGCCCTCTGGACAGCCAGCAGCTGGATGTTGCAGGGCAGAGGGATTCCCCAGGCAGCCAGACGCCACGATATGTGCGGCATTACTGCCACAGGCCTGGACAGACACAGGAGATGTGTTATACTATCTGTTTATGATGGAATATATGGTGAAATACAATATGAGAGAGAGAGAGAGAGAGAGAAAGTATTACTGTACAGCAGCTCTGAGTGAATGTTCTGGCTCGTATATCCTTGTGAACACAAACTTTTGATGATTTAGAGCCCAAATGTGAGACACTTTTGAAAGGTTAAAGGAACATGCCAACTTATTGGGACTTTAGCTTATTCACCATATCCCCCAGAGTTAGATAAGTCCATACATACCCTTCTCATCTCCATGTGTGTCTCTGTCTGACACACCCACCGCTAGCCTAGCTTAGCACAGATCCTGGAGGTAACCGGCTCCATCTAGCCTACTGCTCCCAATAAGTGACAAAATAACGCCAACATTTTCCCATTTACATGTTGTGATTTGTATAACAAGGTCACATGAGACACAGCCATCTTCTAACCGTATACATACTGGGAACTATATTCTCAGAAGGCGAAGCACTGCTACTTCTGCTACTTGGGCGGAGTGATTTGCTCGCAGCACCTGAGAAGCCCCGTGGTGAGGAGCAGAGAGTAACAACGGTGCTTTTCAGATGTTGCGCTAATCACTCCGCCCAAGTAGCAGAAGTAGCAGTGCTTCTGAGAATATAGTTCCCAGTATGTATACGGTTAGAAGATGGCTGTGTCTCATGTGACCTTGTTATACAAATAGCCTGGGTGGGTCAGACAGAGTTACGACACGCACGGAGATGAGAAGGGTATGTATGGACTTATCTAACTCTGGGGCATATGGGGAATAAGTCCCAATGAGTCGGCGTGTTCCTTTAACTTTTGGATGGTCCTCATTTATCACAAGGTTAGTTTTGAATTAAATCGTGAGATTACAGTGAAAGTAACTTAAATATGTTCATTTAAATATGAGGCAACACATACAGTAGGTGATTGAGCCTATGGTCCAGTGATGAAAGCCTTTGTATTTGCAGTATTACGAATAGGGGAAAAAATATCGATATGGCAATATGTCATTGTTCTTCGTGTGATACAATAATCGATACGCTGGTGCCAAATATGGATATTTTAATGAATAAACTAAGGCGCTCTGAATAGATTTCCCGGCTTCCTGCACGGCTACTTCATGGCTCCTCGAGATGGCGCTCAACACATGAAGGAGGGAAACTTGAACAGAAGTTTACTAGCTGAAGAGAAAGAGGTTTTCAACGGGAAGGCAGACAGCAGTTTGAGGAAAATAACAAGATGCCTTTTGTTGTCACTAAAAGCAACTCCTAGCCCACTGCCAACATATGCATAAAAAAAATATAACAACATGAAATAAAATAAGTAGTGCCAAAAAAAAAAAAAAGAGGGGGGGGGGGGGGTATGGTGCACAGTTGAGACACTATATACATATGAAAAAAATAAGTATGGTTTTATATACAGTGTGATATGCAGTGTGGGTTATTGCACATTATTTGAATATTGCCCAATAGTGGTGATCATATTCAATGAGTAATAGATATTGGACAATGAGAATAATGATACTGCACAGTATACAGGTATTGCATAGTAATGGGTTTGCACAGTGAGTATTAAATATTGCACAGTAGTGTAGAAGAAAGTCTGGGGGTTGGGGGGGGTTAGACTATGAAGTCTGTGAAGTCAGTGCATGTGTGAGTTCAGAGTGGTTATGGCTTTTGTAAAAGAAAAAAAAAAAACTGTTCTTGAATCCGTTAGTCCTAGAATAGTCTTGGCGAGAGTTCCAGTACATGAGACGATTGTTACAGCCCTCATGTCTGTCAATTAAATATCAAGCTTAGCTTAGGACTGAATACAGCTAGCCTGGCTGGGTTTAAAGGTAACAAAATCAACAACTCTAAAGCTCACTAACTTGTTATACATATCTTGTGTTTAATCCATTCATTGACCAAAAAGCAAAAAATACATATGTGGTTTTACCATAGACATTATATATAATGGACCAACAGATCCCGTTGCTCTGGATGGAGAGCAGTGAAGGCCATTAGAAGCACTTTTCCGGTGAGCGCTGAGCATTGCTGCGCAGCCTCCAACTGAGAGAGAAGACGTAAATGTGACGTGATCAACCTGTCTGAAAGTTGGAAGTCTTCTGGTAGCTGTGCCAAGAGAAATCTCAATCATTCTGAATCTTGCAGAGACGGAGAGCGTAGGTATATGTAAGGAGATAACATGGACACAGGCTAATTATTGCTAACTAAAATGCTAGTTAACATTAGTAATTAAACTTAAACAGCTAATGTAAGTTGAAACTGCCTGCGAGCTTCTCCTGACTATACGGTAATTCCTCTGCTATGCGACAGTAAGTTGCGTAGTTATGACACAATCGTTAGCCTATTTTTACAAAAACGTCTGCTACGGAGCCATAATGTGAGATAGAAGGTTAATGGAACCTTTTATACATTGTCGTGTTTCTTTAGGAATAAACAATGGACAAATAAAGTCTTTAAACTCTTTAGATGTAAAGTTATTCGCTGTCAAAGTGACACCAAATGAATGGCAGTCAATGGAATGCTAACGGCGGGTGAGTGCTAGGTAGCATCAAAATGGCGCCATAGGATGTACGCTTTGTGGAAGCTGGCTTACCCCCTTGGCAAGCACAGCCCACCCAGTGGCTTGTTTGAATTTGGTTGACCAATCACAACATAGTGGGCCAGCTGACCAATCAGAGCAGACTGGGCTTTTCAGGAAGGTGTTTCAGACAGAGGAGCTGTAGCAATGGGCAGTATGAGAAACATATTAGGTTTTTTTTAACATCAAAGCATGTAAACCTAGTAGACCCCAAGAGTACAAATATGATGCTGAAAAGGAGTATAAATAGGGCTCTTTAACAGCACTTTAACTCTCTGAAAGAATGCAAATACACATATTTATTAAAATGTCAAATTATTTCTTTACGCTAACATGGACGAGAAGTCCTAAAAGTGCTATGGATGATATATCGACTATGAGTTTACATGTGAAAGTCAATTCCCATGACAGCTGCCACTGTGGACAACCTGCCACTCCACCAAACACATCTTATTCATGTCAGAAAGCACTCCCAGAGGGATGGTACAGATGGAGGCACAGCAATAGCAACACAGCTGGAAGAGGAAGCCAAGAAAAGGACAGACATTCATCCATATTCATTCAGAAGCAGAGAGAGAGTGGCTGGCACCCATGATAGTGGGTAGCTTGGAGCCACAACAGACTTGGAGCTGAGAGCAGAACCTTGGAAGACATTTAGAGGAGCAGAATGCTTCTTTCTACCACTGCACATATGCAACAATGTTAAGGCAATCTTCATCCTTCCTTTCTCCTCTGTTTTTTGCCACTGCAGGTTAATGAAGCTCTGTACCTCTTAGGCCGGCTACACACTGACTGCGTGGCGTGAGCGTGTCAGCTGCGTGGCGTGTCCATTCATATTTCGGCTCCCATGTTAACAGGTTAGAGCTTACACACTGCCTGCGTGACCCGCATGTCTCAGGCACGGCGAAAACGTGTGCATGCTAGAAATAGAATCGACGCCTATTTTTCACGCGACACGCAAGCGTGTTGGAAGCGTTTCCAGGCAAAATAGAATAGGAAAAGACGTTTATATGTCATTTTGACACAAATACATATTAATAAATTACTTGATGAATGTTAAATAAATAAATGTTGTTTGAAAGTCTCTAGGTTTTGATATAAATGCAGATATAAATGTAATTTTTAAAAAAAATTGGATTTTGTACTATTGCACCTGTCAATACTGAACATTCTGTAGCCTATTTTGCCGTCAATACTGCTGACGTTGTCTTTGCTGTAATCAAATCAGTATATATTTATGTTTAACATGGTATTTCATTTTATCAATGGGAAACATACATGTGTGCAACTGCCACACAACAGAAACGCCACGCTCACGCCACGCAGCCAGTGTGTAGCCGGCCTTAGCTTCCATAATAAAATAGTTCCAGGACTCATTTTAAAATGTTTGAAAACACACTTTGGGACTTTTAGATACATCAATATCATTCTTGATATTGATGCCGATTTATGCTCCTGCATTCAATTGACGCCCTGGCTACGTACGTAGGTACATGAAGATACCGACCCTTTGCCGTAGCCTGACGTGCACCTCTCAAAAGATTTAACTACACGTTGCGGCAACGCACCCCGCTCAGCCGTGGCTTGGTAGCGTTGCATTTCCCCCTACTCATTTCCTGGTTCTCCTTCTCCAGAAACAACATGACATCAAGGAGAGGGTTAACTTTTCCTGCTACAGATTTCCCACCGTGGTCAGAAAGCACATTGGAGGCACTTTGTTTCTCTCACTATGAGACTCGAGAGGTGGTACTCGCTCCGAAGCTAATCACCGTCACTCTCTCACTCGCTCTACACACACTCCCCACACACACACACACACATGCAGGCCCTGCAATTCTCTTAAAGAGATCGATGCACACACCAACGCACAGGTAGAAACTTCAGACCACCTACGTAGGCTACGGCGAAAGCTCTGCGTGGAGCCTCCGCAGAACCATAAATCAGCCTTAAAAGGAGAATTCCGGACGATTTTTACCTGAATCGTGATCGCTATATATCTCTGAGTACTGTCGATAGGAAAAAAAAAAAAAACGAGCAAAATCTGTGCTAGCAAACTGGAGTTGCTGCAGCTACGTCCAGAGCTCCCAGTTAGCTAAAATGCCAGTTGTCGGGGCATCTAATAAAAGAGTGCCTTTGTGCCTCTTAACAGACACAAAGGCAATTAAAATTTCTGTGCAACATGAACAGGGCCTTTACGTGACAACAAGATGCGTTTTCAACTCAGACACTGTGAAGAAAGCACAGACATTGAATTTAAACAGTTTTTTTTCCTATCGACAGTACTCAGAGATATATAGCGATCAAGATTCAGGTAAAAATCGGCCGGAATTCTCCTTTAAGACAAATGTTTGTGAGCTGGAGTGTGTAGTTGGAAACTAACCTGGAGGTGTCCTCTTCATCTTCATCAGAGCCCAGCTCCTCCTCCTCTCCACTCATCCTGAAGCTCATCTGGTAGACAGACATGCTGGGGTGCTCTATCAGCAGGTTCTCCAGGGGATCCACCTCAGGGGCTGATAGCAGCCCGCTCTCTGTACAAACAACATCCCAGTTCACACAGATCTGTTTTCATCCCAGTCTAACCCTACAGTCACATTAGCTACAAATGAGAGCGACATGCACTCGCTTGTGGGCGCTCCTGGGCGTGCCTAGCCTACTCCTGGTTGCTTGACAACAGTAAACAGAAATTCTCCAGTGGTACCTTCAAGCATGTCTTAAAAGTCACTTCAGAGATATTGTCAAGTCACAAGAACTATGTTTTTGGATTTAAAAGTATTTATTTCTCGATAGAAGTAACAAAATATATGACATAAAATGCCAAACATATCAGATATATACAGTAATACAATGTCCTGAAGCGTTTCCGCCATCTCAAATGATTTTCTTGTATGATTTTATGTACGTTAAGCAACCAACGTACATACGTCACGCTGCCCTCACGCTGCCTTCACTCTGATTGGCAGTCGCTTTGTCACATCGCTCAGCATTTGCATAAAATAGACTTCTTGTCTATTTCGGCCCCCCCTTGGTCGTGGCAGCGGCAAGCTCGTCGCTTGTCGCTGGCAAAACGGCCACTCCCATTGAAAATGAATGGCAGCCTGTCGCGTTGTCGCTGTCTCTTGTAGCTAATGTGACTGTAGGGTAAGCTGCACCCTCACTGAGCCAACATTTGAAAATGTATAGATGTGAATGTACAGTATTGGTGCACCTCTGGCAGGGTTTATTCTCACCTGGGAAATTAACAAGTACCCATCCTCCCTCCTCAAACTCCATCAGCTCCTCGTAAGTGTCCTCTGCTGCCTCAAAGTCCTCCCCGGCGTTCCCAAGCAGATGAGAAAGAATCTTTCCAATCATCTTCATGCCTCTATTGCAATCTGTAAATTAACAACAGCAAGCAGGTGAATTGCAAGAATGCACCAAAGACCATGTTTAATCACGATACAATATTATATTGATTCTTTGGACAACGGTACGATATTTGCGGATATCATAAAGTCCGTCAAGATGCAATGTCGATTTGATTCAATTGAGGGGCCTGCGATCGATATGAGACGATATCAGGCCCATTTAACGCAGTTACATTTATAGCAACTCAAAAAAGACTAAAACAGGATTTGGCAATGTTATTACTGAGTCCGTTCTAGACATTTAAATTAAAAACAAACTCTTATTTTTAATAAATATATATATAAAATAAAAACATAAAGTGGGAATCTAAAATAAAAAGGGGCATCTTGCAGACGATATGATCAATATTTTCACTTTGCATCGATAATATTGGATCGTGGATCATTGATTAGATATATATGATCGATCCAGGTCGATGTATCGTTACACCCCTACCAAAAGACACAGCGAAGTAGTTTGGAATGTTTCGTGTCAGTTGATGACACCAAAGGAATCCATATTTTAAATGTCAAAGTGAGCACTGAGTTGATCCGAGTTACCTCTTCCAACTCCTCCTTGCTTGTTTTTTTTTGTGTGCAAATTAGCAATGCGAATGGCTCCCCCTTGAGGCTGTCCCAATAAACACCCCCAAAGTCTTCCATGGACACATAGCACATGCCTGCTCTTGATCAACAACAACTGATTCCATTGCGCCAGCTCAGAAACCTGAGCAGCCTGAGTTGTGACGTTGTGAAGTTGTGTTGTGCCCAAGCTGAAATGGCTGAGGGAACACGATGATACAAGAGACTGAAATTACACTGAGCAGCAATATTATATCAACTCTGTGCTACTGGTTCAGATGTCTTCCATGACCTCAGACTGCAGCTGACTGACCTTTTGTTCCCAACAGAAACCCCGGTGAAATTGATATCAACACTGTGTGTGTTAGTTCCTGGTACAGGTTCCCATGCGATTCTTGGGCATAGATATTTTAGTCTCTTAATATTACTTATTGCACTAAAACTGAAAAAAAATTCCTACGGCCACAATAAATGAAAGTATAGTCAACAAAGTGATCATAAGATTATTGACCTCGTCCCATTTACCCAATACAGTGTGTGAAGGTGTAATTAAGGGTCAATATTTACTTATCTAATCCTTATATCTGCTGATCGTAAATATTTTTTTCATGCAGACAACAACATACCTTAATTTGTTTCCTTATCTGTTAAGTTTCCTCAGGTATATCTCAAAATGTATTATATGGCCGTGTTATACCATGATTTAGTAGATGTCTGCTGTCGTTGTTTAAGAGAAACATATCCATAAATACACCTGTGTTTTCCCCACAGTGTCCGGATGCCTTTCTGCCTGCCTGTCAGTGTGTTTGCCCGGAATGTAATGTCACCAGACCCCTCCCTGCAAGCACATACATAATCCCCCCATCAAGCCTTTTATAACCTGATATCCGCAGAAAATAGCTGAGTGCGTGCTCAGATACTGTATAAGTGTTCTTCATTTCTTGTAATGACAGCTGCTTGCATTATGTAAGGGTTTTGAGGTGGTGTTTGTCCGTACAGCATAGAATACATTACAAACCAAGTACCAGAGAGTATTGTTCTTACAGAACAAAAGACAAGTGCGACCCAATGGCTCATAACTGGCCAGAAGGCTATTGCTCAGTGGTCATAGTTACATTTTGACTTACCCGACCAAAATAAAGTATGTTTGTCTTCGGGTGTGGCCGTTGTACAGAAAGGATCCCCCGCTCTCTTGCTGTTCTTCAGAGATTGTTTTGATCTCAAAGTTGTTTATCGGCGAGAGTCCTCCCTGCGTCCTGAATGCAACTCTGAAACGTCACCAAGCCCCGCCCAATGAGGCGGGACCAAGGGCGGGTGTGCGTCGGTCACTGTGTCACACATGTACAAACCAAATCCACGACCACTTTTCCTTCTGCATAGATATTAGGACGGAAATTCCTATTTGTGAACACTGTCTTCTCAAGCTATAACTCAGAGTGGAACAGTTATAGATAAGATGTGTCTATAGGAACAGTAACCGAACTTGCAAACAACGTAGTGGACAAAAAGGTATTTCTACCGTAGACTAACGTTAGTAAGAAAGTTTCAAAAATGGACAGTAACCTAATGTATGTTCCCCACAACCACTTAAACATGCTCATTTGAAGCAGCAGCACCTGCAAGCACAGGGAGGAATTTATTCTGTGAAAACTAGTAAGTTATACTTATTTTATACTTACCGGTTTGTGCATGACTGAATGGACTATGGACAAACAACAAGCAAGCTAGCTTAACTCCATAATGTTTTCTTTGGTTTTATCTAAGACTAGTTCCAGATAATTCCAATGTAACCAAACAGCCGTGTGTGCGCGTGCGCGAGACATTGCGTTTTGTCAAAGAGAAATAAATAAAACCTTCCGAGAGACAAGAAGCAAGCACAGTGCCAGCAGCCATGGTGTTAACAAAGAATTTATAATAAGGTAGACGGGCTTTGGTGTTAATTAATAGCATTATGGCACAGCTTGGTTTTCATCTTTGTCATCTCCAAATAAAAAGATCAACCCGCCGCCTTAAATTGACTAATTCTTGACTCTCCTTTTTCTAGCTCATGTTTGTGTTGACTTTACTGCGCACAATAACAGTAGGAAGGACTCTTTCAGTATAGACACATGACATGTTTTATCTAAAAAGAATTATATGGTTTGTGGCTTTACGACATATTGACATACCGGTAGATTATCTTTAGTGGAAAATCATAATCTTGGCTCGATTGTATACTCTCTGATACACTTTTGGAAACCAGGAAGTGGGGCGACTCTATGCTGCCAATCCGGGTCCTTCCACCCGTCATGTGCAGAGTTTGAGAAAAGCCGAACGCACGCGAAATCAAAAACTACCGCTTTGCTTGGCACATTTAGGACAGGACTGAAGGTAAATTCTAAAGTACTTTTTGAGGTTAGGCTGATGGCAGCGAAAGTCTATGTCTTTTATTTGCTTAAATAGAGATGAAGAAATGAGTCCCTCGGTGCTTGAAGTCTTGTTTTGTTCGGTATTAAAATAGAAACTAAACGTGGTATGTGTATGCGTTGTTGATTTAACCTGTCTTCATTATTGTGGATAATATTATATATATATATATATATATATATATATATATATATGCTATATTTCAGTTTATATAGCTACCAGTCAGTTTAGACCAGTACTCGACTAACGAACAAACGTAACTCCATACTCTCAAGCCAAACTCCATATAGAAACCGGGGTAATTCTAATTTGGATTAAATAATGTTGGGTGTTGCCACCTACAATTTGACCCGAGATATTTTAAGAATTGATTGACAGCCGCCATGTTGTAATTCGGTGTACCTGCAGTGTGTAAATCATTACATAATTATACATACTTTTTTTGAAATACAGTTGTGTATTTGTAATGTATGGAGATGCATTTAATTAATTTATTTGTTGCTATTTTGTGCTGTTTAGGTTTTGTTGAACGTACAAGTAAAAGTGAAACCGAATTTGTCCTGACAGTCATGTAGCCTATACTAGGTTCGTTCATCTAATGTTATATTATGCCAGTTCCCAGGGATGTGGGTCTCCCAGGAAGAAAAAAACAAACAATTATATACAGCATGTATGCATTGCCTGGTGATGGCAAACTTAATTTCTTTGACTCCAAAAGTTACAGGACTGTTGGACTTAGCCCCAGGGTCACAGGATTTGTATTAGATTTGCACCACTAAAGAACATTATGAACTAATGTGGGTCTTGCATTACCACCTAATTGTGTGGTCCTGTCTTGTAGAGGGCCCTTCGTCAAAATCTCTTTTTAAGCTTACTACACACCGAGCCGATAATCGGCCGTTGGACAGTCTGGCGAGGTCAGTGACTCGAGTCTGTTCGGTGTGTTCAGTGCCGTCGTCCGTCCGAGGGGCCGTCGTCCTTCATTTTGGCCGATTTGACATGTATAATCAGCGGGGCGGGCACTGTCGGCAGTCGGACTCAAATGACCCATCTGATTGGTAGAGTGCTAACCCGGAAACGGGGAGCGGAATGAGCGTGACTAGAGTCTCTCAAAATCTGACAAATCTTTTAAACTGACCTTTTGTTGATCTGAAATGAAGACAGATTCAGCAACTGCACGGCCTATTTCTCGCTTAAAATGTTTTCAGAAAACACGTTTCAGTGAACTATTTTAGTACAATATGAGATCGTATTCTGAACAAGCCGCCATACCCACGTGACGCGTTCGTCCAATCAGCTGCCGGTTTTCATTTTTTGGGCAACAATACAGATTAGCGCCGCCTGCTGTTATGGAGACATATTAGTTTATAGACAGTGGTCTAGACCTACTCTATCTGTAAAGTGTCTCGAGATAACTCTTGTTATGATTTGATACTATAAATAATTGTATTACGTCTCGTCGCTTTGGTGCGTTCCGAGGCACTTTTTTGACCAACTCGGGGAGACTGATCAGTCCAACTGCCTTTTCTGCTGACAGTCGGCCATCTGGTCGCTGTGTCTGGGCCTTTAGACATCATGATTGCAAAATGACACACGGCTAGACTAGGTTTGGTGTTTTAGTAGATGCTGCCATGCTAACCCTGTCGAAACTCATAAAAAAAATTCATTCTGTGCGGCAAAATGTGGTCTTCCTCTGATCTGAACCATGGCTTAAAGTTACTACACACAGTAACTTACACACATGGCTTAAATATGTTTTAGGTAAGACACCCACAGTAGAGTTAACTGTTCTCTTCTCTATGATGCCAGGGTCTCAACGCAGGGATGGCTCCACGGATGGATGATGTCATGCGTCTGTGCTGTGAATTATCAGCTCACGATCAGATCAAGGTGGCTGTGAAAAGCTCCACCAAAGGAGCCGTGGTGGCAGGAGGAACTGCCTTCGTAGGCGGGCTGCTCGGTGGACCTCCAGGCATTGCTGTTGGTAAGAATAAATATTTGGACAAACACTACAGATTCTGACTTTTGTATTTCTGAAGTAGACTCTACAGCTGGGGCAGTGAGATTTCTAGGGTTCCACACCTTGAAGGGAAATACACAACTCTGAGCAGGCTATTATTTACATTACAGATGAGACTGTTTGAAGATTTGAATAATACTAATTCTTATAACCACCACGTCTTCATTCTTATTCACTGTTAAGTTATTGGTAGAAAATGAATCCACAGGGATTTGCTGCTTTTCTCCGTCTTGGATCATGTTTATCCATAAATCTTTGGGTTTGTGACTCTTGGTGGGACAACACTTTCGGTATCTGAACTGATAAGGATTGTTCTGATGCCTCGCCTCTTTCTTTTTTTTTTAAAGATCTTTTTTTTTGGGAATGTTTGGCCTTTATTAGATAGGACAGCTGAAGGTGGACAAGGGGGAGAGAGAGAGAGGGGGAATGACATGCAGCAAAGATCAGTGGGTCGGAATTGAACCTGTGGGCGCTGCGGTAAGGACTGAACCTCTGTTCATGGGGTGCACGCTCAACCAGGTGATCTACCAGGGTGTCCCTGCCTTGCCTCTTAAAAGGAATATGCCACCCACATTCCCCTACAAAACTTAAACCTGCATTGTTAGATATTTTTTATCGGCCACGTGGGGGCAGAAGAACAAACTGCAAGCACAACATTGACACATCAGGCAGAGCAACATTAGAATTAATTTGGCGTTGTGTTTCTGGCCTTGTGACAAATGTAAGTCCAGTATTCACTCTCCGTTTAGCTCTTTTTTCGGTTTCCACCAACTCTTGAGAAAAATGTGTGGCTCTTTAGCTCCTCGGTCCTCGGCTGAACCAGAAGTCCTTCTGGCCCTCCTTCGTGAAGGCTGCCTCAAAGCCGTTATTCCTGCCCCGAGGAGCAAGGGTGGAGGAGGGATCAGTGAGGAGCCATGAGCGAGGATACACAAGGGCAGCCCTCCTGGAAGCCGTGCAGCTGAAAGCCGTTGATAATTCACGCGACGCTTCAGATGAAAGGACGTCTTATCCCTCTAAAACACATTTCCTCGTTTCCTCGCATGATTTCCTCCGTCTCTCCCATGCTTCCTCGGTGGGAGGGACTAAAACGCAAGGAAGGGAAGCAAGTGGAGGAACCGGGGATGCAGTTTAAGGAAAGTGAGATGCACATTTAGAAAGACAGTATGAGAAACAGGGTTTTATTTTTATTTTTTTTAACAATAAAGCATGTAAACAGGTTCTAGTAGAAACACAAAAATACAAGTATGAACCAGACTGATCTCACAAAATGGCGTATGTATGACATGCCAATTTGTATGCCATTTTTGCGTGTTATCAAGACGCATAATCGTTTTTTTAGCGTATTTATCAACACTGTTTGGCCTCCATTGACCTACATTACACGTGAATTATCGCCGTAGCGAGTAGTATGAAAGGATGGAGGTTGGTTGGTTGGGGTGGCAGATGGGTAAAACACAGGACTTTCACCCAGGAGAGCCGGGACCGCGTCCCGCGTGTGGTGTTTGTCATCTGTTTTTTGTTTTTGTTTTGTTTTTTACACACGTGACGTTGTTCTCGCGATAGCACGGCACGTTCTCACCATAACATGCATGTGCTGTATACAGCGTAGACATACACGTGGATAGCTCAAAATGCGTACAGATAACACGCCATTTGGCTTTAGGAATGTGGCGTGTATGTTTACGCAAAGTCATGATGCCATGTTGCAAATGTGCAGAATATGGGACCTTTAAGATTCCTGATCATTGAGTTTTCTGTTGTCTTTGATGCAGGTTTATACATGCTGACATTTGATTTCCACTGACCCTGTAACTGACCCTTTATCTCCACCAGGGGGAGCAGTAGGCGGTCTGCTGGGCAGCTGGCTGACCAGCGGCCAGTTCCGGCCTCTGCCTCAGATCCTGATGGAGATGCCCCCCGCCCAGCAACGGAAGCTCTGCGACCACATCCAGACCGTCCTGGGGAACCTGAGCTGGATGGACGCGGCCCAGCTCATCGCCCTGGTGATGGGCAACGCCACTCTGCAGCAGCAGGTTACCGCCGCGCTGGTCAGCTACATCACACAGGAACTCAAAGCAGAGGTGCGCTATCAAGACTGAGTTCTAGTTCCACACAGACTTTTTTTCAGGATGGTCAGGCTTGCCAAACACAACCAGAGTCCTCTGCAAAAGGTTTTTGCACTTCATTGGAAAAACGGAATCATGGATGTTTTATTTTCTCAACTGGGGCAAATGGAGAAGTTAGCCTTTGCTATTTTCAGAGTGTTTATCAACAGAGGTGGAATGTAACCAAGTGCATTTACTCAAGTACTGTATTAAGTACAAATTTTAAGGTACTTGTACTTTACTTGAGTATTTCCATGTCATACTACTTTATACTTAAAGTGATGGTTCGGATTAATTTCACCCTAGGCTGCTTTGCACCTTGACCTCGAGCCAAACAACCCCCCATAAGCTTTTTTCCCTTGTTATAACGTTGGTCGAGTTAGTGTTATCAGCTGGTTAGCTTAGTGCAGGCGCTAATGGATCCATGTTTGTATCTCGTAAATTACCCCACTAATAATGCCCGGAATGATACCAAACATCTACAGTAGTACAAATAGTTTATGTACGTATAAAACGAGGCATTAGAAAGTTTGTAACTACACCAGAAGTATGTAGTAGTAGTAGTAGTATGTAAGTACTGCGCGATAGCGCCGATAGCACGGTAGCAGCCGAAAGGAGTATCCATCAGGCAAGTATTATTTAAATATACTTCTGGTGTAGTTACAAACATACTAATGCCTCGTTTTATAAGTATATAAACTATTTGTACTACTGTAGAAGTTTGGTATCATTCCGGGCATTATTAGTGGGGTAATTTACGAGATACAAACATGGATCCATTAACGCCCGCACTAAGATAACGCTAACTCGACCAACGTTATAACAAGGGAAAAAAGCTTATGGGGGGTTGTTTGGCTCGAGGTCAAGGTGCAAAGCAGCCTAGGGTGAAATTACTCCGAACCATCACTTTAACCACTGCTACTCCCCTATATTTATTTGGCAGATTCAGATTATAAATACAAAATTTAAATAATTAATAACTTATGAACTATTGCTACCCAGCAGCATATCCGTTATCCTTTATCCGCTGTAATATTAGAAGTGCTTACACAGTAATGAACCGCTATTTATAATCCAATGATAACTACTTTAACTATTGGTATTTTGGTAGTTTATTTTAATGTCAATACTTCAGTAAAAGATCTGAGTACCTTATCCACCACTGCCTTAACATGAAAGAAATCACAGTCACCATAGAAAGCTATCTGTGTTAGTCAATCATGAATAGTGACATTAGCACAAATTATGTTTTTGTACAACAGATGCCAAATTTCCTCTCTAGTTTTTAAAAAGAAATATCGTGCCTCTGGATCTCCTTATGCCCACACTCTGTATCAGCGTGTTTTAATATACATCTGCGTAGGAACTTCAAATAAAATACACCTTTTGCAGCAATTTTGATTTTGACTAATCATTTGCTTATTTAATAATGTCACGCAGGATTGTTGGGGCACATTTTGAAAAATACACACATCTGTAAGCAAGAATTGCAGCAACATTGTCTCACAACCGCTGTACAATATTATAATAATAACAATCATCTTGTTACACATACTGCTCGTAAAGGTCAGGAATGAACTTCCACAACAAGTTTGTCTTGAGCCCATAACTATCTCCCTGGCCTTTTTTAGTTCAAACAACAGGTGATGTCCTATTAGGTTTAATTCAGCCCTTGTAGTAAAACTGTTGTGCAGGGGCTTTTATTCATATACACTGTAGTCTAATATATGGAGGCCCATTAATGCCAGGAAAATGAAGTGATTAAATGTTATGCAATATAAAAAAATAAATAATCATGGGGAGTCAATGTTAGGAGATAGTACATCGAAATTATGAGATACCAAGTTAAAATGATAATAATCAAAATTATTAAAATTTTGTATACATTTATTTTACTTTAACCAAAAGAAGGGCAGCAGGTGTGCGTTCTAAAGGGGTGATCAACGTCAAAAATCCAAATCAGTTCAAAAGTTGAAAAAAGGGGCACACAATCGGAGCAATCAATGCCTGTAGAGCTTCACATTTTATTGAAACTACTACAGTGCCCGTGTGGAGCGCATGCCTGTTCGGAACGGCCGATTGCTTGATTCCCAGTATTTTTTTTTTTTCATACAACTTTATTGTGTAAATTCTCAGACGTGACACAAAATGCAGTTATAAAACGCTTGATTCCCAGTATTGCTGCTTGCAGCGTTGACTGGTGGGGCGCCCGTTTGAAGTGTTCTCGAGAACCACCCTTTTCGATGGTAAAGGTAAATGTACTGCATTTATATAGCGCCTTCCTACCTTACCAGACAAAGTGCTTTACATTTTTCCTCTCATTCAGCCATTCACATACACCGATGGTGGCGGAGCTGCCGTACATGGCGCTGGCCCATCTCTCTTGCTGAGGAGAGAGAAAGACCTCGCACTCGCCTGACAAAATTGGCATCTCTCTTTTACAGAAAGTCAGATTTGATGCTAGTCGCAAAATTGCTAAGGGGATCTGAAAAGTTGCTTACACCCGCTGCTGTACAAAGGCTCGTACAACAGCGTGCTGCATGTGACGTCATTTGCGCATGCCGGATCGTTTGAAAGACACACACACACACACACACACACACACACACACACACACACACACACACACACACACACACACACACACACACACACACACACACACACACACACACACAGTAGGGCTTGTAAAATGCTATTTAATCATTTGTAGGTATGTCTGTGGTGCTCAGATTTTATTATAAAGAGTGGATATTCAGTTATGCTTGGAGATGCCTGGAATTTGTGAAGTGAAGCTGGAAAAAAAACAACTATCTTGTTTGGTCTATGCAGTGACACAGATGAGAGAGGTCATCTATGCAAAGTGGGATGGAAGCGACATGGCAACCAGTCCAGTTTTGTGATCTAATCTCTCTCAACAATGTCATTGAAAAATGTTGCTGCCTTCACTATCTCCATTTTAAAGTCAGTTTGCACACATTGCTGCTGGGAAAATAATGAATATAAATTCTTCCACAATCAAGTCAAAAACTGTAAATATCTCAATGTTTCGATTGAAGCGTCGACATAGATTGTGAACTATAAAAATGTGACGAAATGTCACTTGTCACTACTTTCCCTGTGGTGTTGGAGCTTCTCTAAAACACAGGCGATGCATAGCAGAAATAAGAACCGGTGCGACTATCTTTGCATCTTCCAAAGTAAAACAGTCCTTACCCACAAAACTGAGCATTGAAACCAGCCAGCTGTAAGGCTTAAATTAGAGATCCTGTCGTCAACTGCACACACAATATTCAACTACAATGTGGGATATGGTGAGTTGAATTAAACATATTGTATAGTAATCATGTCCCCCTTCAAAAGCAAACAAAATAGGTTGTAATTGGTTTACAAAGACTGAATCTTTTATTCATAAAAACAACTTTTGGATGTGGATGTTGAAATGACATTAGGCCTACATTTACATAGCAACAAGATATCCAGCTTTATCTTCTTTTTCAAATGTGTCTGGCACAGAGACCAAACACTTGTTAGAAGGCACAAAAGACAGCATAGTGACAATTTGTAAAGTTAAAATGGGACAGTAAGCACTGAGTGTACAGGATATAGTACCAAGGACGCAGACTGTCTTCATGTCATGGTTTGGGCCCAAATATCTACAGTATATAGTGTTGTATAGAGTAACCCATTACTCCACTTTACATTTTACAGTTTTTTTGGAGCTTTAAATGGAGATGAACAATAAAAGTTATAACCTAAATAAGGTCCATGTCAGAGACAGTGAGACAGGCAACTGATTAAGATTGGACTTGATGAAAAGCCAGTCAGTGGCTTGTATTTTGGTGGCCTCATTTGGACCCTGGTGTTAAGCTATGGTCCAGCTGAGCACACGTCTGTGTTGTCTGTAACATCGGAGTGCACCAAACCATAACGTGACCCAGGTTAGAAAACACAATTGCTTGAAACCTGCATTAACAGTTTTTTTGGCCAATTGGGAGCAGCGGGAACTACCTGTAAACACAACATTGACATGTCACCTTATAAAAAAAAAAAACAACAAAGGCAAATGTGCCAGCAGTAGCTTAACTACACATTAAGCAAATTATTGGAGTCTTGTTTCCAGCAACTTAAAGCTAACAAAAGTCCAATCTTTTAGCCTGGTTTGTTCCTCCGAGCAACACCTGTGACATTAAAAAAACGTATAGTAATTTGTGGTTTCCGTGGTACTGTACCCAAAACTGTCCAGAAAGAAACCAGTGCTTATTGTCAAGTGGTAATTTACAGCTTTACGTGGTTCTATTTATTGTTAAAATATATGAAATGTAACCACTTCATACTCGTAAAAATACAGTTGCAAATCCTGCCCCCACACCTTCATCCCATTGCTGTTCTTGACAAAAAGCTGCTAAACAGAAGGCACAGCAGGACTCTGGGACAGTTGGTCTTCCTGTACACTCCTTGGCCTGACACAAGTAAATCGTAAAGAGGTCATCTCATGACTTCCAAAAGGACAGAGTCCGCTGGTCTCAATATGATGTGAAACCTTAAATCCCACACAGTGTAAATGGATAAATGGTTATGGGCCCATTGCCATTGTTAAAACATGGTAACGTCACAGCAAAGCTTCTCCGGTACAGTTTAAGGTATCGTTATTCATGAATCGGCCAAACCCTTCTAACACAACCTAAAGATGTATTCTTACATTTTTCTTAGCAATTGTCATTATTTCTAAACCAAAGCTCCTTAAAGGAACATGCCGACTTATTGGGACTTTGTCTTATTCCCCGTATCCCCAGAGTTAGATAAGTCCATACATACCCTTCTCATCTCCGTGCGTGTTGTAACTCTGTCTGACGCACCCACCGCTAGCCTAGCTTAGCACAGATCCTGGAGGTAACTGGCTCCATCTAGCCCACTGCTCCCAATAAGTGACAAAATAACGCCAACATTTTCCTATTTACATGTTGTGATTTGTATAGTCACAGCGTACAAATAACAAGGTCACATGAGACACAGCCATCTTCTAACCGTATATAAACTGGGAACTATATTCTCAGAAGGCGAAGCACTGCTACTTCTGCTACTTGGGCGGAGTGATTAGCGCAACATCTGAAAAGCACCGTTGTTACTCTCTGCTCCTCACCACGGGGCTTCTCAGGTGCTGCGAGCAAATCACTCCGCCCAAGTAGCAGAAGTAGCAGTGCTTCGCCTTCTGAGAATATAGTTCCCAGTTTGTATACGGTTAGAAGATGGCTGTGTCTCATGTGACCTTGTTATTTGTACGCTGTGACTATACAAATCACAACATGTAAATAGGAACATGTTGGCATTATTTTGTCACTTATTGGGAGCAGTAGGCTAGATGGAGCCGGTTACCTCCAGGATCTGTGCTAAGCTTGGCTAGCGGTGGGTGCGTCAGACAGAGTTACGACACGCACGGAGATGAGAAGGGTATGTATGGACTTATCTAACTCTGGGGATACGGGGAATAACACAAAGTCCCAATAAGTCGGGGTGTTCCTTTTAATACGTACAAAAATGGCAGTGTAAAAATTACTAGTTGTTTGTTGGGGGTTATGTCCATTTCTCATATTTCTATTTGCCGGTACAATGACTTCATGGAGTCTTGCCGTCACACAGAACCCCCTGTAAAGCAGCAGCTCGTCATTTGTACGCTGCTTTAGAGGTGGTGGTAGGAAGAATTATTTTTTTTTTTACCTTTATGCTAAGCATGAATATGCCATCAGTGATTATGATAAAAGTACATTTTATAAAACAAAAAACACGTTATTGAAACAGAGAGACATTACCAGTTTGGCAGTGTTAAGTGAATAGATGCATTCAGGTGAAAGTAGTGTGACAGTGCTACATTTATATATATATATATATATATATTTATATAATATTACTCTTGTCTATTTGAAGGCTCTTTCTGTTGACAGAGTAACAAAAGGTTCACAGGCATAACTGTGTGAAGTTAAGGAAATATTCTGGAAACAAAATCAGACAATAAAATTTCGCTATCAGTAATTAAAATCCATTTGCTACCTAGTGTTCTATATTGATTTTTTTTTTTTTTTTTTTTTTTTTGGCGCCATTTTATTGAAGTGCCTAAATTCTATGTGTAAACTTTATGCACAGTGTAGTTTAAAACCTCCCACCCCGGAACAAAAATTGTTATTTACTAACAATATACCACAATGCAAAGCTTTGCTTTTCCTCCTGAGATGACAGACGTTTAAAATTGGTGAAAGAATGTTGACATTGAAGTAAAAATTCTCTTGTCTAAATCTATCTACTTAAGTGATTTGATTTTTCAACAAACAAGTGCAAAAATGGGCGAAGAGTTGAGGAAATTGGTTTGAAACACTCAGAACAACTGAATTCACGACTCTATTGATAGTTTCAACTCTCAATCTCACTAGTGCTTCCTAAGCAACTCTTCAAAATGTTTGATTAATAAAAAAAAAAAAAAAAAAAGGCAAAAAACACGTCATTTCAAAACGGTTCCCAAGTCTGGAGCTGCAGAACACCACGGAGATGCATTCAGAGCCACACGCGCCATCCGCAACAAGGTGCTCAGAGGGAGTACACAAGGCAGGTTCAAAGCAGTGTTATTAGTAAAGCTATGTGTGGGAAAATACACTTCACTTCATTTACATTTGGAGTAAGTAAAATAAAATAAAAAAAAAAAAGAATTTACACTGTACAATACATCAAATCCTATCTAATGTGAGACATGGAGAGTAAAGTTGTAGAAATGCCGGTGCTGTGCAGAGTCTAAAACTGGTCAGAGAGGAGATCACACAGTCTCTGAGACACAGACTCCCTGCTGGTCCGCAGGGTCAGCCGGTACATCTGGAGAGAAAACACACAGTTACACAGGCTATATGATGATTGATGGTTCAATACGTGTGTGTGTACGTGTGTGTGTGTGTGTGTGTGTGTGTGTGTGTGTGTGTGTGTTTACCTGTGCTTGTGTGTTGGGCTCCAGTCTGAGGAGGCAGCCCACCTGAGTGTTCTTAGTGTGAATGACTCCAGCTCCAACAAAGTTTGCAGGATTGGGATCCACCCCAATCAGCAGAGCTACACCGAAACCTAAGATCTACGAAAGAATTTACAGAGAAACAACTTTATATTTAAAAAAAAAAAAAAAAATCATGTCTGTCCAAGACCCCCTTTTTTGGCACGATGCTGTGATGTGCGTCGCCTCCGTCTAACTCCCTGCTGCATCCATAGAGTCCAGTGTTTCCTCTATGTTGATTTTGCCGCCACAGCAAAATTTCTGCCGCCACGGTATCAGAAATAGGGCAGACGCACAACAGGGTGTCCGCTATGAACACCGCGCACCGCCACTCCTATATACCCACCAGTAAAACTCTGCTGGATGACTTGCTTCAGAAGGTTTGAAAATCGGCGACTTGTCCTTTTTAGTGTTTAGCTTAGCACAGCGCCATTAAAACCATACAAAATGCTTGGCCGTGTCATCCTCCTCAGCTCCGCCCTTTTGTCCAAATATGGTCACTTCTTGCTCCAAAATACCAAGATGGCGAAGGTCAAAACGCACACCTTTTTTTTTTAAGATTATTTTTTGGGGCTTTTTCCCCTTTATTTGAAAGTGGATAGACATGAAAGGTGGGGAGAGAGGAGATGACACGCAGCAAAGGGCAGCAGGTCGGACTCGAACCCTGCGCTGCTGCAGGACTCAGCCAACATGGGTCGAACGCTCTTAGTGGGTGAGCTAGAGGCCGCCCCCAAAATGCCATCTCTAGGCTTCAAAAAACGGCAGTCCACGAACCAATAGGTGACGTCACCGATGCTACGTCCGCTATTTTTACCGTGTATGGATGCAGCAGGGAGTAACAGACTGAGGCGACGCACGTCATAGCATCGTGCCAAAAAAAGGGGCCGGAAATTAGCGTGTCCGCCCGCGTGTCGCGTTTCAACTTCCCGCTGAGTTCAAAACCTACTGTAAATTGTATGACGTGAATGTGAAGTGGTTCAACAGCATACAGGTCGAAATAAGTCATACATTTTCACACAAAAAGTTGGTTAACGTAAAGCTAAGCAGTTTCCCTTAAAGAAGGGATTTTTTTATTTATTTATTTTTTATTTTATTTACCTTGGCATTGGTCACATCTGTGTCCATTGGGTGTTGGGCTTTGAAGATTGTTTGAACCTCTTGCTGAGGACTGAGGACACAGGAGGACAGGAACAGGTTAATATACTGTAGAATGCTATCCACTGCATTAATTGCAATACACATGACACTTGCATATTTACATGACACACTAGGGGTGTTGAAAGTAATCATTGCATCGACGCATCGCGATCCAGACAAGGACGATTCTACATCGATGCAGTGACAGACAATCGATTATCGCCTACTGATGGTACTTGTTGATTTCCCGCTCGCTTTTTTGTATGCTGTTCAGTCTCGGCTACATTCAGGAAGTGTCTTCTTTTAAGAGCAGATACAATAAAAAGGGGAGTTCATATATATCTGACTACATGAATTTGTCGATTAAAACCATGTGTAGCAATATATGATATTAAAAGGGGCTCTAAGCGATGTCACGTGTCTTTTAGGCTACAACATTTTTTGTCACATAGAGCAAACATCTCCTCACTATCCGCTAGCTGCCTGTCCCCTGAACACACTGGGGAAAAAAAATAAAAATAAAAAAACGGTCTCTGTAGACAGCCCAGGCTCCGAAAACGCCAACAAAAACAAACTGCGCCAACCTGCACCACCAAACATAAACAGTTTACAATGCTCCACATGTCCACGCAGGTTCCCATTAAGGGTTGGGGTTTGATAGCATTGTATTGTGTATTGTATCTGAATCCAGAACCAAGGCTGCTTTTGGAATCCGTATGCTTTCAGCTAGAATATTTTACCGGTGAAGACGTGCCACACTGTTGGCCTTGTTGAACTACAAAAACATACCATTCACTCACATGAAGTGCGGTGTTACAGAGTCATGTAACAGAGTGGTGCTTCTTTTATACTACATTACATTTAGTAGTACATTACATCTTATCCAAAGTGACCTCAATAAGATCCATTTGTTTGTGACGAGTAATGTTCCCACCTTCCATGCTGTGCTGAGGAATTTTATGTACAGATTCAGGTGCCGATTAACAGAGTCAAAGAATACAATTTTAACTGCCTTAATCAATCCTGCCCTTAGTGATACCAGGTATACCTCCAAACTCTGGAAACACTGGAACACGCATCTGTATCCGTTTTAATTATTGTGCATAGCTATTTCTATGTCTGTGTACGTACGTATGTATGTATGCATGTTCCCTTTATGTAATAAGTGGTAGTCTGTACATCTGTATGTTTTTATGTTTGTGTGTACCCCTCTTGTAATATGTTATGTGTACTTTTATATCTGGACTTTGAGTCTGTAAATAAAGTTATATATGAAAGGGTTGCAGGTCGAAACCAAACCTGTGACCGCTGCGGCGAGGACCGAGCCTCTGCACATGGGGCGCACGCTCCACCAGGTGAGCCACCCAGGTGCCCCAAAATTGGCCTTTTCTGACAGATACAAATGCTGATAGGAACCTTTGGACACTGGTGCATTGATCATGTAAAGTGAGCCTTACACTCCGAGCTGTTTCCAGCGTTGGAAGAAGTCTTGGGATGTCATCTCTGTAGGCTGAAAAAACTTGTTCAGCATCACAGGGAGTTTCACTGCAATCTTCTGTAGAGTTCCACCATATCTACACACACACACACACACACACACACACACACACACACACACACACACACACACACACACACACACACACACACACACACACACACACACACACACACACACACACACACACACACACACACACACACACACACACACACACACACACACACACACACACACACACACACACACACACACACACACACACACACACACACACACACACACACACACACACACACACACACACACACACACACACACACACACACACACACCAAACTTAGCAGAGTGCAGATCTCCGCCAGGTGTGCCTCCCTCTCCCCTCCCAAACAAACAAGAGTTGAATCTCACTCAATTGTCCCCCTTCCGGCTTACTTACTGTCAAGATGGCCGTAAAGATAAAAGCAGGGCAATATTCATCTTGTATCGTGCCTAACTAATGGATCATAACATATCAGGTATGGAATTCTGCAGATGCTCCGGTTGAAAATATGACCAAACTTTTCTTTGGATGTCAGCTGTTGAGCCACGACAAAGGCCAAAATGTGGCCTGCAACAGATCAGCTAAGGCTTGCTTTTAGCCTAGCAGGTTGCCGAAAATGCCTTTTGCTGTGTGATTCGCTGTTGATTACTTGCGGCCCTTAATGCCCGTTTAAGACTGAGGAGTCAGCAGTCACTGACCAGTATAAAACAGAACAGTCAATAAAATAAATAATTTGTAACAATTGTCAATCAGCGCAACCAGGGGACAACTTGAGGATACAGTCATAAATGTGCACAAAAAAAATATTAGGCTGATGGGCCCAGTGGTATGCGAAATTAGCTGTGGACAGTGCACGATCCCCTTCAGGCTTACGTCGGGTGGAGGTAATACAGTATGCATTCAGACACCAACCTGAACTGGATGTCGAGTACCGGTGCATCTGTGAAATCAGACAAACACTCAATGTTGACGACCTGCTGGAGCTGAGCTCCACCATCTACTGTGGGGTCTACTGCCTTAGCGTGGACATTCAGCTGTGGAGACAATGGTCAAGGATTCTACAGATACCTAAATGACACTAGCAGCATACATCTCAGCCTATCTACATAAAGCCGCTTTGCAAAGTACTCACACCCGTTCCCTCTGTCAGTTTTGTTGTGTTGTAGGCCTAGTTGAATAAGGGTTTTGTTGACAGTGTGAGTGGTATGCAGAGAGACAGCAGTCCTGCAGAACTCAGCTGGGAAGTAGTAATACTTGTTGATTTAGCTGTGTGTGTTAAGTAAACTGCAGTGCTTCCTGTGGGCTGGAACGGGAAAATCTAGTCTGTAAAAATGAGTGTTTGATGATAAGGTGACCTTTGAATTTCAGGTGGATAATGTGTGCAGTAAAGCCCATCACACGAAGCATTTTTATCGAAAACTCTACGCTTTTAACGTGGATAACACTTTTATTAACTGTGTTTTACTTGTTTGTTTTTTTAAATCAATCTTTTCCTTTTCTTTTATCAGTTGGTACGGTTCAGTCTCTTTAAAAAACAGGAACATGCTACAGGGTGTAGATGTGGCATGCAGCAAAATTGCAGGCCTACGGCTGCAATTTTGCAAACGGTCTGAGAAAAGAGCTTAACAGGACGTCATACAAATCGTCTGTTTCATCGACACTCCGCCTGCCGCACCACCCTGCTGAAAAATCGCTGGATCGCTTTATTTTTGTTGGTATGAAGGCCCACTAACCCTGAATGACCTGACCACACTGGATCAGGCTAGGGTGCTTAAGAAGGCCCAATCAGTCGTGTCTGAACCGAGCCATCCTCGTTTTAATGAAATGAAGTTGCCTCCGTCTGGTCGTAGATACTATCTGCCTACTTGCAGGACCAATGGGCTCAAAAGTTCATTCATCCCAACTACCATTGGCCTTTTAAACCAAGTAAGGTAGTTTCACATTTTATTTATCCATTTATTGACTTGTTGTTCAGGTTTATGTTATGCTCCATTTGTTGTTATTTAATTTTTTTTTTACTGTCTCCCTGTGTTTTTGTGATTCTTGCATTGCTTGTCTGGTGTGTGGCACTGTTGGCTGTAAATCAAATTGCCCCTTAATAATAATAAAGTTTCCTTCATCTTGAAAACAAGGAGCTACCAAGCTGTGGAAAGGATATGAGTCTTGAGCGTGTCGCTGCTGGTCACTGATGAGGAGAAGCTGAGGAACTGGGTAGAGGTCTTGTTGCCGTAGAACACATAAATACGACCTGTGGGACGTTAGCAGGGCCACTTTCTTTGAGTTCATTTATTCTGAAGTCATCACAGACTAGCAGTATCCACTACATTTAAAATGACATACAATTACTAATAACATTCTGCATCTTACTTGTCTTTCTCTTAACACTAGGTGTCAGAAGTATCCTTTAAAATATCTTTAAAAAAAAAAGAACAGGCCTGATGAGATGTCCTAAAAGTAAAAGATGCAGAACAGAAGCACATTGCAGACAAATACTATCAGAAAGCTGCTCACCCAGGTTCTGCCTGTACTCCGCCTTCAGTCCAATCTGCAACAGCTGGTCCTCATAGATAACACCGTTGTTCTTACAAACAAACCTGCAATTTACAAGCACACAATTACTTATTTACAACCAAGACCTTTGACAACTTATTTTTTGTTTTAAATATCTTAAAAGGTTTGCACTTTGTCAACCCAGACAGTTTGCGACAAACTTAACCCTTGTGTTGACTTCGGGTCATATTGGCCCGTTTTAAATTTTTGTTTTATATCAGAAAATATTGGACGTAGAAATAAGCGCTGAAAATGTGTAGAAGAAAAATTTAAAATGTTGGAAAAAGCAAAAACAAATTGTGAAAAAAAGGCGTCACAAATGTCAGAAAAAAAAGTGTTTTTTTTCAAGGTTGAAAGGAAGACAACACAAGGGTTAACACTAGCAGAATATTTCAGCAAACTTGATGTTGAAGCTGAAAAGGGGAGTTCACTCTCAGAAGTTGCAGCCGGCTGTTCAGACCAGATATGTACATTTAAGCCAATGTTACAAACTTGGGAGTGGAGTGATTACCAGGCAGGGAGGGACTAATAAAAGAAACCATCCAGTTCCATTAGAGTTTAGATTCTCTGTCCGAGCCCGCCGATATTTCCCACCACTATCCTCGGGCCGGGCCCTTGATCAAGCATTTGTGTTTTTTTTTATCATTACTTTATTAGCCTAATTGGGTGGGGAGAAAGCTATGCCTCTCCAGCTTCTCCTGTAGCTCTGGGTATATGTCCTGCACTGACTTGTGCAGGACATATAGTGTGAGGTAAACTGTGCTAAATCGTGTCTCCCCCATCTGTAGCACTGTCTTTGATAATTGCGCAACCAGGCCAGATTGTTTCAGATATCTCACGAGTCCTTTAGCAGCAGATATGGCCTCTCCTATATCCAGCGTGTTGTCGGCCAGTGCGTCAGCATGCAGACCGTGGCGAAGGACAGTATTAATTAGGAGATCGATACAAAAGTCTCCTATGTGGTTCCAGGACTTTGATTATGTCGCTGCCTTGATATGTTACCCACACTATTCGGCTGAGGGAGCTAGGGTCGAGTTTTTATTTTATTTTATTTTTTTTAACGTTTCTTCTTTCGGATCTATTTGCGATCCGTTCAATTCTCAGTAAACAAACAGCGCAATTTACATGGTTCATCCTTGTTGCATTATTCATTAAAATAATTCTAAACAGATTTCGGTAATTAAAACTACTATGAATTGTAGTTGAACGTCAGTTATAACAACCCATGTATTAAGAAATTGTCGGGTTTAAATCGCGCTCGGGCTCATAATTACAGTTAATGTGTCGGGCCGGGCCAGGCACAATGTGCACGGGCTCGGGTAGGGTCGGACTTAATCTTTTGGGCCCGATCTAAGCTTTAAGTTCCATTATGGGAAATGCAAGATCCAGTGTTTTGGGAGTTCGGTCCATACTAGAGAAAAAAAGTCAGGATACCTCGGCCTCTGGATTCTGACCACTTTTTTTTTTTTTTTTTTTTTTTTTTTTTTTTTTTTTTTTTTTTTTTTTTTTATATATATATAAATCGGTCTCTTGTGTCACCACCCATTTGTAACCACACTGTCTGCTACTTTCATCAACCAATCTCACAGTATTGTCCCACCTGGAAAAGTTGTCCTCAGACACAGTTATGGGTGCAGGGGTGGAGATGTCAGACAAGACATCAACCAGCAGGCTGGCTCCTGCTGAAGGGGTGGAGTTCAGATTCAGCAGGTCTGTGAAGGGGTGGCTGGAACCCTGGGAAAATAAACATCAGCAAACATCCGCTTTAACATACCATATCCACAACCAAACATACAGCAGTATGCAGTTTTTTTTTATATATACACAAATACTAATTAAATATGGAGGCCCCGGTGCCAGGCTAAATGCAATCCCCAAATAATCCATTTCATCCTCTGCTTTCTAAAGCTTGAACACTGGAGTTGAACTGAAGCTTAAATCCACTTTTTGTGTAAGGCAATACACACTATTATCACACAACAGCTATTGTATGTTTGGGCATTTGCCATGTTATTGGTTGACTGTCAACTGAGAGATGGTTGTGGCTAGAAGGGATACAGCTACAGCTGGAAGTTAAGCTAAAATCATATCTAATATAACAATATCATTTTAATACTTTCCCCCAGAAAACGCATTTTCGTCCATTCATAAGGGGTGTTTTAAAAAAAAAAAAAAGTTACCCTACAGCCCCCCCAGTTGATACAAACCTACACAGCACTGTACTCGAAACTCACCTGTGCAGGCTACTTTAATTATTAATTACTAATTTATCTTTGCTATTAATATGTTGGATTCAAATGTATGTATATTTTTAGACATATTGTAATTTAAAAAAATAAATAAATAAATAAATACATTTTAAAACATAATTTAGCGGCCCTCTTGCACCAACTCTAAGGACCCCCCCCCCCCCCCAGGGGTCACGGACCCCCTGTTAAAGATCTCTGCTTTAGAGTTAAATTCCTGCCCACAACAGTCTTGACCACAGACTCAGAAAACTAAACCCAACCCTCTTCAGTGCTGGTTTATGCAACAATAAATAGTTATGTAATTCACTACACTATGGTGTTGTTTCTAGCTATCAGTATACCATGGTCCCAGCAGAGAGCAAGGTGGGACTAGAGGAGGCAGGGCGAGGTCTGTTGGTAGGAAGAAGGTCTGCCATCAGTGAAGGAGGAGACTGATGGAGAAAGAAAAGAAAAGGAACAGAAAGAGGAGAAGAATGATACAGGGTAGGCGAGAAGACAAGTAAAGGCAAAGATCAAGTAAATGCTGAAAATAGAAGAAGAACATCAAGGTAAAACAGTAATGAACTAAATACAACAATATGCTGAATATGACAATGTTATAATGTTTGTGTGCTGGAGGCTTGTTTTAGGGATCAGGGAGAAAAGCTACAGCCGAACATATTACAGAAAACTTTTTGGTTTACGTTCAGTTTAGTGTCCCAAATTCCACTATGGCCACGCCAAGACCCGCCCTACGAAGCATCTCGATTGGTTGGGGTTAGGCATTTCACCTCGAGTGGTTAAGGTTAGGATAGCCGATTGGTCAGGGGATAGGACCTGTACAAATGGGGTTAACGTTACAAGGAATTTGGGACACTAAACTGCACGTATACCAAACTTTTTAACCATGCTGTTTTTTTAAAACGAGACATTAGAAACCGGAGACATTTCTTTACTTGTTAGGAACAAAGGTTTTTCCTGGGTGGCATTTGTAAGAAAAAAAAAATAATCTTTGGTTAAAAAAAACAAAACAAAAAAACTGAAGCTGTACAGGCCAGATCTCCCTGCTACCTATTACAGCACCACTGTGGAGTTACCTTGTTTGTGCTTTCTGTGCTCTCGCTGTGCTCGGCGCTGCCGTTGACATTCCAGCGGGTATCGTCGATGTCGGGCAGGTTGCCTGGGCCCTTCTTCTTCTTCAGCTTGGCCAGGATTGACGACTCTCTCTCTGGGAATGGAGGCATCTCTTCTAAGACTGTGGCCTGTGGAGAGACAGAGAGAGTGAGAGAATACGGTAAAGCTTTGGGCCTGGGCAATACTAGCCTCACTTTGCCAGACCTTCCTCCACAGCGCTGCGGAGGAGGGTCTGAGGTCTGGCTAGTCCACACAGCACTCCGCGATGGGAGAAAAACATGCTCTGGTTTATTGGCATTGTGCTAAGCAACGGACGCAGCCCCGGTGTCGCTACAAAATAGCCTCGGGAAGGAACTTGTTTTGGTGGAACATGTGTACGTTCAGAAGTTGTTTTAGTAGTGCAACAGAAAACTCAGATTGGACAGATAGTCTATCTACCTGTCTGGATTTACCCTGCAGAGATCTGAGGAGCAGTTAACCATAGTCCTCAGAAATCCACCAGAGTTTAAAATGCCAACAAGTGGCCAGTTAGCTCAGTTGGTAAAGCGGGCGCACATATGCAGAGGTTCATTCCTCGACGCAGAAGGTCAAGGGTTCGAATCCGACCTGTGATGTTTTTTCCTGCACATCTACCCCCCCCCCCCTCCCTCTCTCTCCCTTCATATCTCAGCTTTCCTATCCAATAAAGGCAGAAATGCCCCAAAAAAAAGGGTTAGAAGGTAACGGACATCCGGACGAAAAAAAGGCCATCCGGCGGAATTTTCAGCAGCAACTTAACGTCGTGGATATAGACTAGGGCAATACAGACAGCTACTGCATCACTGTACAATTAGCAATGGTGATTATCAGTTATTTCACAAATCTAAAGTAATCGCATAAATTCTTAGCCATATGACACTACACAATATGATACAGAGAGTCAACTGACTCACAAGTCTAACCTACACGTCACTAACCTATACGTTTTTATAACAAAAAAGCTGGAAGTAGTTCATCATGCACAAGTTCCTAAAGTAGTGATGGACAAGGTGTTAATGTTTTTTTTACTACACTGTTAATGCCGGTTTGTGCTCAAAACTACATGTCACGTGATCCAATCCAACTTTATTTATATATTTAAAACAACAGAGTTGAGCCAAAGTGCTAAAAGGTCACGTCTGAGGGCTATGGCTGTTTCAAATGGCTACACTCAAAGGGAGAACAAGCATACCGGAGGAGGGGGAAATGCAAGAATGGTTCAAATGGGGATAATGGCACACACACTTTCTGACATTCTGTCCTTGAGGGAATTTGCAACATTCATTTCACACACACAGAGAGTGACAGACGTAGCTGTGTGAACACTGAAGAGAACTTGAGACGTTAAAACCCCGGCTCCTTTCTCACCTCGGCACAATTGGCCAATCGCTAGGTCGCCCCGCTTGCTGATTTGTTGTTGGTTCTCAAAATTGCAAAAATTGTCAGACCCGGCTAATCAGAGCAACATTCTGCTGTGATTAATTACAGTGAAGCAATTGCATTGTGCGATTGCTCATTCAATCATTGCCATCTGCTGAGCTTAATTAAACTGGACGTCTGACTTATTACAAATTTGGCCTTTGCTGTGTGATATAGTGCATCTGCTTTTGTTTCTCCCTAAAAGTTTAAAGGTCCTATGACATGCTGCTTTTTGGATGCTTTTATATAGGCCTCAGTGGTCCCCTAATACTGTATCTGAAGTCTCTTTTATATAGGAGCCAACTGCCATGCTTCGCTCGTTTTCAAGCCATGATGTCGCTCTTTCTCATGGGTGGGCCAAATTCTCTGGGCGGGCAAAGTAGAGAAAGGGTAACCTTTACCCTTATGACGTCATAAAGGAAAGATTCCAGATCGGCCCATCTGAGCTTTCATTTTCTCAAAGGCAGAGCCATTTCTAGCCACTGGGGGACCATAGACAGGCTGGGGGAACTCATATTAATGTTAAAAAACCTCATAAAGTGAAATGTTCATGCCATGGGACCTTTAACTTTTATAAAAATGTAGTAATTTTTTTAATTCTGATGTTAGGGGGAGTCTTTTTTTTCAAGCAGGACTTCCACCATAATATGCCGAGGGATACAGTGACAATAAAACAGTTTCATGTTCATTGTTGATGTGAACTATTATTACAAATACTGTACCAAGTGATTCTATACTCAGCAAAAAAATAAACATCCTCTCACTTTCAACTGCTTTTATTTTCAGCCAACATGCATAAAACTTTGTATGAACATAAAAAAAATTCAACTACTAAGAACTAAACTGAACAACGTTTCACAGACATGTGACTAACAGAAATGGAAAAACATGTCCCTGAACAAAGGATGGTCAAAATCAAAAGTTGCAGAACATTACAGGGAAGACATCCTCCTCCCTCATGTGGTCCCCTTCCTGCAGGCCCGTCCTGACATGACCCTCCAGCATGATAATACCACCAGCAATACCGCTCGTTCTGTGCACGATTTCCTGCAAGACAGGAATGTTAGTGTTCTGCCATTGCCAGCGAAGAGCCCGGATCTCAATCCCAGTGAGCACGTCTGGGACCTGTTGAATCAAAGGGTAAGGGCGAGAACCATGCCCCCCAGAAATGTCCGGGAACTTGCAGGTGCCTTGGTGGAAGAGTGGGGTAACATCTCACAGCAAGAACTGGCAAACCTAGTGCAGTCCATGAGGAGGAAATGCACTGCAGTACTTAATGCAGCTGGTGGCCACACCAGATACTGACTGACTTTTGATTTTGACCATCCTTTGTTCAGGGACACATTTTTCCATTTCTGTTAGTCACATATCTGTGAAACGTTGTTCAGTTTAGTTCTTAGTAGTTGACATTTTTTTATGTTCATACAAAGTTTTACGCATGTTGGCTGAAAATAAAAGCAGTTGAAAGTGAGAGGACGTTTCTTTTTTTGCTGAGTTTAGTAAAAATGTGGACAAAAGTTCAGAAAAGATATGTGATGTTACTATTAATGCCATCACTGTGATGTTGTTGCTCACCATATTTTTTTGGGAAAAAGTAGAAACATCCTTTAGACAACAGAGGTTAAAGTAAAGGGTCTGTTAGAGTCGGGTATATGTTGGGAAGCAGAGGAGAGGCTTAAAAAATATGTTTATCTCCAAAAAGGGAGCCTAAATGAAAAAGTCATTGACTTAATCACCACATGGAATGATGGCTTACATAGCTGGCCCAGGCAGAATGACACAGAACAACCAAGTGGTTGAAGTAGCAGAACCAAAAACATAAAATGGCCCCCCATTTTTCTATCCACCCTACTTTTCCCCATTGTGATCTGTGAATGTTTGAGTGTGTGCGAGACTGATAGATTGTTAGGTGTAATCAGAATCATGTCCACTTCCTCTATAATTCACTCACCAGTATGTCAGTGCTGGCGATGCAGCTGAGCCTCAGGTACTCGATAGCTCTCTGCTGAAGTTCCACGTCAGCGTTGCGCAGCTGGCTGTCTGAGCGCAGGACATCTTGGATCGTGGCTTTCACTTCTGGAAACAAGTTGATGAACTTGATGTACGCCGACAGCAACAGTGCCCGAGTTGGGACAGAGCACAGGTGGAACTTGGAGTGGAGAAGGTTGAACTGGACCAGAGGGCTGAAGGAGAAGGCAACACATACACAGTAACATTTAGGTCAGCCCTAGACTTCACAAAATTAAGTCAATATTTCCCTTTTCATATTTGGCTTCTTCTGCTCTTTTTCTATGGCAAACATAGCCTCATGTTTAGTTTTAAGATATCTCATAACCTGGAAAAAATAAAACCATATATACCACTTGGAGCTAGCGAGCTCAAACATCAACCGAACTCAGCCAAAAATTATTAGATTTTTCAAAACAGTGTGGATGATGTTTACCTGGAGCGCGAGTCACCAGCAATTAGGTTGCCAAACTCTCCCAGGATGTAACCCCCCACTTTCACCAGGTTCTCATGGCAGGCGGGAGCCTGCAGTGCCTACAAGTGTTCACAAAGCATCACGACATTGGGTTAGGAAAATGCACTGCTATCTACTGCAAGTAAGATTGAGAATAGAATAGGTGGGAACCAGCCAGCCAACATTATCATGTGGACTTCACATAGTCAAGCACAAAAATAACAATCCCTCACTGCCTTTCAACATGTAGGCTCCTTAAAGATTCCTTAGGGGTGAAGTGTTATCTGGCCAAAGGGTCTCTTTTGATGGCCACTTTGTTTTTTTTTCCCCCTTTTTTAAAAAAAAAAAAAAAAAAAAAAAAAAAAAATCTATGTTGTTTTTTTACTTTAGGCTGTGAGGGCTCATTACTGCTGCTAGAGAGGTCTCCACCCACCCGATCCCACCCAGTACTATTATCTGCCAATACAGTCTGAGCTCAAGAGTCTGATTCACTTTTAGTTTTTGTTGAACAGTTCTGCATTAAGAATACAAATGCACAACTTTACTTTGATAGCTTCCTGTAATATTCTCTATTGACTCATTGCTTTGTGTGGTTCAAGTGTTTTAACGGAGCTCAAACAAAGGATTGAAATTCACCTTATTTAGCCAACACCTACCCATTTAAAAAATGCCTGAAACAGCTCAAAATATTCATATTTGCTGCACTGTTAAGCATGTTAGTCCGAGCAACCTTTACAGGGATTGAAATGAGACAATTATTCTTTTAAATTTGCACCCAAAAAAGAAGGAGGGGATGATTGGTGAAATGGGCTTGCCATTTGTGACTGAACCCATATAAGGATTCCCACAGTAGCCTGTTGAAGCCAATTCCCACTTAGCCCACATTTAATCCTCTCGGTGCCCACATGAACAAGTTCGCTGAGAAAAGCGGCCTTATAACACTGAAGAGGCAGATGCTGAGGGTGCATACTGGCAGTCATGCTAATCTGTGATGACATACATCTTACATAATGCCCACCTCAAAGACGGTCTTGGCTGCATAGCCTTGGACATCATCTTGGTTTATGACAATCTGGATGACACGGTACCACACCTCTTCACTGACATAGTCGCCGGCGATGCGGATGAGGTTGAGAATGGTATCCACGTACCAGGTGTAGTCCACGGCATATTTTTCTGCCAGGATGGCCACCTTGAGCACCTGAGGGAGAAAAGCAACTGGTTTGGTCTCAAGAGCCGCACACAGAGGAAAGTGAATGGAGAACTGGCCTGCAACGACGACCCACCATCTCCTCTCTGATTGAGTAGTCGGCATTCTCCAGGTAGCTTAGCATCTCTGCCACAATCTGCTTGGCGTTGCTGCGGTCGCACATGGCATAGAGCAGATCTACAGCCCGCTGGCGAACACTCACATCTCGCTCCGTCTGTATGGAAAACAAACACGAACAGAATATATGAGAAATGTCTCCGGCAGATTTTATCAGCTGTCAGCTACTTAAATTCCACTGTAGCTAATCAATTTGACCAAGGTGCCCCATGTATATCTATGGCAACCAAACTTCACTGGTGAGACAAACGTGTGACGGTCAGGAAGACGTTTTGGCAGGGGGAAAAATGATCAGAAAATGTAACGGAACGTTGTAGAAATGTAGGGGAGTAGAAAGTATAGCTAATTGCTGCAAAATGTAACAAAGTAAAAACCACTCCATTTTTACCCTATAAATAGCGCAATCAATCACCAAGTAACGCAGGATTTAATCAGTTTAATTGCTTATGTAAATTGCAGTGTTAGTGTTTCTTTGCATACTATGATCAGAAATACATTACAGTACAATACTATCATTGTAAACGACTGTAGAATTAAATAAAATGCAGTAACCAATTATTTGGAGCAAATTGTCATCACTCAAATGTGCGTAAGAGTGCTCTTCAGTGTTTGTAGATTTTGTTCTTAACAACCACTGAAAACGTGCATAACAATTCCAGAGGCACATTTCAGATTGCATAGCTCCCCACTGGTCAGATGGATTAAAAAACCCAACCAAGCAACCACCAGGTTCTAAAATAAGGTATCTAAGCAACCTGCAAAAGCTTGTCAAAAGGCACACAACTGAGGATGGACTCACCTTTAGAGCGTTGATTACAGTATCTATATGCGTCTTTACCGCCTCATGAGAGAACTCAGAGCTGGCCAGTGTGCACATGCTCTCCAAAGCCAAATAACGGAGATTGGTCTCCCTGTGCTGCAGAAACTGGCCTAGCTGGTTGCAGGCTCGTACCAACAGGGTGGGCTCACTGAGAGAAGAGATACAACAACTAGCTGCAGTGTCCAAATGCCAACACACATTTCAACCATCCAAAAACCCATAAATGCTAAACACTGGAACGGGAACTAATGACAGCTGGGTTTGTCCTGTGAACTTGATGTGAAGTTTAATAATACAGCTTTCTGTTCTGTTCTCAGTGCTTTTAATGCAGTGCTTCAGTCTAATACATACTAACATCTAATATAAAATGTTGGAAACAAACCTATCCAGTGACCCAATAGTAAAATTCCCCTGAAAATGAATGAATTTACATGATATTCCAGGAATTTAATGACCAGCTGAAAGCTTTTCACGGTAAATATGACCAACCTGTCATGGTGGATGATGAGGGCGATGGCTTCAAACAGAACAGCATTCTTGGCGTTGGAGTGCTGGACCTTCTTGGACTTGGGTGGCTCCTGGGCTTTGTTGAGGATGGTCTCTAGACACTCTGTCAGACGACTTCGCAACGCTGCATCCTCTGCAAAAACAAAGTCTCCTAGCCTTTACTATTACCACTCAATTTATTCCACAAACTCTTAGTATAAGAGCAGCATTACACATGTTTTATATTAACAAAGAATCAAACCATTCTATGTTATGTCACATTATGAAGAGAGACATCACAGACGTCAATCCTCATGTTACTGGTTTTCTGCTGGATGTCAAAGTAAACTCAGGCAATAGTTTATGAACCTCATTGTCCAGAAGAATTAGATATACTGATATTATATCAAAGCTCATTGCTGTTTTTGTTTTTGCTGGTGTGTGTTGCCCTTTAGAGGTGTAGGTACTAGGTAGGTGCATTTTTTCATTTTGGACAGAGCCAGAATTAAAAAAAATAGCTATTTTGAGGCTAGCATAAAAATGCCCCTAGCACTCTCATTCAAAAGGCCATTTGAGTGAAAAACGAAAATACGGTAAATCTTAAAAGTGGTGATTCCGTACTAAATATGCTTTTAAACGAAAGTTTGACTCGGGTACATTCACAAAAAGACCCTAGGTTGCATTTTGGCGAGAGTTACGCTTTAACCAGTACACACAGATGAAGTTCCACTAATCACTTCTACACATTATAATTTCTCCTCTAGAAACCACATGACTGTACTGTACCATACCAGGTGGAGGGTAGCACTGTAGCAGGCGCAGCAATTTCACAGACAACCATGGTGCGGCAACAAAGTAGTATGTATAGTCCTGTAGATCGATGGACGCGGAAGTCACAATCTGGAAAAGAAAATACGAGATAACACATCAATACAAACATGTTGGAATCAGATTGTATCTCTGACCTCAGTAAGATGAAGATATCATGTGAAGTTCCAGAGAGACACCCACCCTACTGAGCCTGGCCACAGCCAGTGAGATGGATGTTTTGAAGTCCTCGGGACTCTTCTGGGCTAGAGTGGTAATAAGGCTGGCGGCTGCTGTTACCACTCCCTGACAACACACAGAAAAACCTTTATGCAAAAATTACACACCAACTGGCAAAATATTTCATCAATAGTTCATGTTTCAGGTTTACAGAGATTAGACAAAGTGAGCTGCCAAACAAAACAGACGCTGCATCCCAAATCCATGCTACATACCAATTCTATACATTATGTACTACTAGGGGTGGGGTGGGGTGGGGGGGGGGGGGGGGGGGGGGGGGGAATCGATGTATTGTGATTTTTGTTGCGATGATTTTTGAAATTGATTCTTTTTCCTAGAATCAATATTTTTTATTTTTATTCTTTTTAATACCAATGAATCACCTTAATATTTTCTGTTTATACGGTACTGCCGACGGCGAGAACATCATATCAGTTTTCTGACCGAAAGCAGAATATCCATGTTGGGTTCTTCTTTACAAATGAAATAAATGTCAGACTGACTGACTTGTGATGTGCATTCTTCGCAATACTCGCAATACTCAATACTATCAAATCGCAATTCTTCAAGAATTGCAATAAATGAAAATTGCTATCCTGAAAGAATCGAATTGGGACAAAAACATATCGTCCTAGCCATATGTACTACATACTTATTGTCATAGTATACCGTTTTATACTGTATACTGTTTTTTGCAGCATGCATACTGTCTGCTTTAAGTATACTTTATTTTGTCACTTCCCTAATGTGAACAATAGGGCTGTAACGGTTCCGTATTTGTGCCAAACCGTCACGATATGGGGGTCACGGTAGGGTTGCACGATATTGACAAAACGTGATATTGCGATATTGATTATGAATATTGCGATAGATATTAATTTTGATATTTTTAAACATAGGTTATTGGAAAATGCATCAAAATAGATTCACAACAATATAGTGCACACTGAGACTTATGTACGGCTCTGTAGTGCGGCTGGACCACAGGTCAGTTGTGGATGAAAAATATTCAATATTTCCGACTCCAAACTCTGCCTCATATAAACGCTGTTTATAAAGTTGCGGGATAGCTACCGGTGAGAAATAGATGCGGGATGGAGTTACTTTTGGCCACTAAAGTTTCCTCTTCAATCTCTGTTATTTCATCTTCTCCCTGAGCAACGCTCATTTTCTTACTTTTGTGTTCGTTCTTTTGCTCCACTCACTCCCGTCACTCTCTCTTTAGGTCTTTTCTTTTCCTTCTCTGATTCATTCCGTTTTTTTTGTCTCCATCTATTTCTTCACTTACACTGTCACTCTGTCGAAATATGCACACGTCACGTGGTACGCTCCATAGGGTTTGTCACGTAGTGGCCCCGTGCGCTGACGTGCACTAACATGTGCAAGTGGCACGGTAACTGGCCAATGAAACATGATCATTACAGCGTCTCAAGCGGGCTCTAAATCAAACACAACTAAGCCACACAGCCAACGGACGGGACGCAGCGCTCCACAAAATATTGCATCCTTATTGCGACACTTTCAATATAATATTGCGCATTGTGTTATTGCGAGAACGATATTGAGTTGATATATCATGCACCCCTAGGTCATGGTCCAGTGCCCATATAATGCAGAACCAAAATTCACAAGCCAGGAAACTTGTACATGTACGCCGTTAGCAAAATGTGTTGAGGAATTGAAACGCATGCCAACGCACATTTAACGGCATCATATAGATGTGCCAATCACCGGGACGAGAAAAAAGAAACCCGTATTTTCAATTTTATGGCAAAGGAGATGCTTTTCAGTTACATAGCCCATTGTGACCTGTTGCCTGTTGAGAAAGTGTTTGTAGAGTGTAATACAGAAGTGTTTGAAATGTTCCTTGTTTTTATAATGAAAATAACATACCAGTTTAAGGGAAAGAAATGAAGCATGGCTAAATGCTACCTCACTCCCCAGCAAGTGTATTTTCTGGATGTCTGTTTAAAATAAATAAACCGAGCTGTACTGAGCTGTACTGAGCTGTACTGAGCTTGCACCGAACCGTGACTCCTAAACCCGGGTATGAACCAAATCGTCACTTCTGTGTCCCGTTACACACTACACACTCAAAACTACAGTCTTACCAGGTGCTGATCGTTAAGCAGATGGACCACTCGTGCTGTCCATTCACCCATTGGCACTAGGTCAGGAGAGGTCCTGTTGAGCCGTAGCAGACACAGTGCTGCACTCTGCTTCACGCTGTCCATCGTGTCCCTGATAGAGACAAGCACAAGGCAACTTCAATCATTATAACTAATAAATTGTCATCCTGTAATCTTAATCTCATCAACCACTGGACTCAACATATAATAAGCTACAATAAAGTGACGGGGAACCAGTTAAATTGTGCGATTTCCCGGGTCTAAGCATCATCTCAAAATTTAAGATCTTTCATAACTATAAAGAATACTTTTTAAGGCCATTTTATGGAATTTAAGGACTAAGACTTTTTAAGGATCTGAAAATATCCTGCTCTGATACAGCAGTAAGAAGATTGGCATGGTTTTATTTCAGTTAACCTAATAGCTGGTTTGATTTGCATTGAGAGATGATTTTATGAAAAGTACCCCATGCCAATCTCTAGGTATGGTGAAGGGTATGTGATGATGTGGGGCTATTTTAATTCCAAAGACCAAGGGAACTTTATCAGGATGCATAGTATCCTGGATCCATGAAATAACTGGCCTTTAAAAATAAAAATCAGCCTGCCTCTATGGGAATTTAACATAGGGGTGTACTTACTTATGCCCCCTGTATTTTAAGGAAGAACATGTATTTATTTACGATACATTATTCATTTACAAAGAATTGGTGTCCTTAAAGATTGGATTTTTCCTCATTTTTTAATTAAGGCATTAAGATCAATTTGCAAAAGATGATTTTGTTTATTCCTCTTTTTAGTCAACTTTAGCAGGGGTGTCCTATTTTTTTCACATGACTGTAGGTCCAAAACTGACTTGAAACTATCAACTAACAGTAAACATTTTCCATCAGTTCAAAGTTTTACATGAGTCTCGCTGTAAGGAAGCACCCAATTATTTTGTTATTTTGTTCCCTCACTTACTATTTTGTTAAAACAGGTAGACATTTATTCTCATTAGGTTTTCTATATTTTAAGTTACTACATCAATTAACAAAGATGAAGTTTTGATTTTTGTTTGGATGAAGGTTAACTATTGGATGACGTAACACATGGCTGAGCGATGACCTGATTGGCCAGTTTGAACTGGAGAGGCGGGCTCTAATCCTATCTCTGTGAGTAGAATGTGAGAGGTTTTTTTGGACTGTCTGAGGAGCAGCAGCAGAACCGTTTGAGCTTGTCTTTAACTGGAAATAAAAGTCTACCAGTTTTCCCAGCAAACATTCCCGCCAGCGTGATAATTTATCAGCTTCTTGGGTTTCTCTGAGCTACAACACACCTACACCTTGCAACACTCGCATTTCCAGACCTTCCTCCACAGCGCTGCGGAGGACGGTCTGGCTAGTCCACATAGCATTGCGGGACGGGAGAAAAACTTGCTCTGGTTTATTGGCATTTCTTTAAACCAATCACAATCGTCTTGGGCGGCGCTAAGCCCCAGACGCAATGACGGTGCCTCTGCAAAATCGCCTCGGGAACGAACTTGTTTTGGTGGAAAGGTTGTTTTAGTCGTGCAGAAAACTCAGATTGGACAGATAGTCTAGCTAGCTGTCTGGATTTACCCTGCAGAGATCTGAGGAGCAGTTAAACATAGTCCTCAGAAATCCACCAGAGTTTAAAATTCCAACACAAAGAAAGCGGAAAGTGACCGTCATCCGGCCGAAAATGAGGGACATCCAGCAAGATTTCCGGCGGCACCTGAACAATCCCGGAAGTGGAACGTCGTGGATATGGACTAGTTTTACATTGACAACTTGGCTTTTTGTTTGAGACTGGGAGCCAGCTGAAAGGAATGTTTATATACGAACCCTGCCACCAAGATGCTGGGGATTTGAGAAGCAAAAGCTTCAGCCATTTCTCTGCTGCCCACATTCGCAATGCAGTGCAGGGCCAGGTTCATGAAGGTGGGGTTGCGGCTGGCCAGGTCATTCTTAATGCCGTTGTTGATTAGACTGATCAGGTCACTGTTTGAGTTCACCAGCACGGAGATGAACAGGTAGCCCTGAAGGGGGACATGGGGAACATGTTTTTAGTGCAACTCCACCATATAAAAAGGAGAAACAATATGTCAAGTTAGTCCCCACCCCTTCCCACAAACATATTTGCATTAGGGCTGAAGGATTAATCGTTTTCAAAATCGAAATGGCGATTTGAAAGAATGCGATAAGCTAATCATGAATAATCACTGAATGTTTGGTGTAACATTTTTTATTCCTCTTTTCATTATTATATTTACTGTTTTTTCATAAGATAAATGCTGGAATAATAATCCAGGGTCCAAAATTAACTTTTTTGTCCACCAGCCAAATGGCTAGTGAATGTTGAAATTTGACCAGCCACTCAATAGATTACCATTGTTCTTTGGCTGGTGAGTGAAGAAAATCTGCCAGCCACTTGCATATTGTACCAGCATTAGGCTAGTTGATGGTGTTCATTTTGGACCCTGGTATATCACAGATTGTTTAAAAAAAAAAAAAAAAAAAAAGTCCTATTTTCAGTGGATCTTTCATTTATTTTTTTTATTACTTTATTTAAGATGATCGTAGATGGTGCAATATGTATGTTAAAAAAAAAAATAATTCCCAAATCGTTCAGCCCTAATTTGCATGACAACTTTAGACACTGGATGAACATGAGGACAAACTTACAATTTGTTTCTCTGTGTACTTGTTGGAGCTGAGGAGGTTGACAGCCTCCATGTGTCCAAAGTCGATATCATGGCCCAGAAGAAAGATAAAGAGCAGCTTGCAGACATACTTCTTTTTACTGTAGCCGTCCAGAGCCTTGTCTCCTACGCACACACACACACACACACACACACACACACACACACACACACACACACACACACACACACACACACACACACACACACACACACACACACACACACACACACACACACACACACACACACACACACACACACACACACACACACACACACACACACACACACACACACACACACACACGCACACACGCACGCACACACGCACACAAAATGTCTACATGAAGTTACAAACGCATGGATTTCAGTGGTCTGACATTGCCCTATGAGTACAGTGGGCATTCAGTCATTCAGCCAGGCCAGCCACTGTTTAAAGGGGGCTACTCTGTCCATAGCCGTTAGCCAGGAAGTTGAACATGCTTCTTTTCTTTCCCTTGTAGTAAGTCCGTAAAGTTACTTAAATGCTTCTTAGTGTTTAAAGAAGCTCCAAGATTTTTATTTCTCCTTTAGCTAAAAAACGTTGAGCCGAATTGGATCATTTCTTATGTGGAAAATTATTTGTTCATTCTTCCAGTCTATTTTCTTTTACAGAAAAATTGATCTGACAAGTATTGCAGTGATCGGTGGAATTTGGGTTACTTGCTACAATCACAAGTTTGCAAATTCATGGAAGGACTTGACCATTGTTGTGTTTTTTTCTCAGCCTGTTATTTCCTTCGTTTTCTTGTTTGCAAATCATGCCCACGACGCTTGTCATCAAAAACTACAGTAGCTATCGTGGCTGTTGCTCTTTATAATCATATCAGACCCCATACCACACTTAAAACTGTTCAGCCAAAGGGCAGATGCATGACAGAAGCTCCACAAGGCACTAAAACACAACAGTAAAAGGGTCAGTAGGCTTGAAACTAAAGGCTTGATGAGTTGTTGAACAGTGTCTGAAATCTCCTTCCCCCATACGATCCAGCCTTGGATTTGGTCTGACTGACTTTCAGAATACTTTCAAAACAGCACATTAGCTAAAACAATCACGGCCAAAGATATTTGGTCAAACCTTGGAATAATGCGGGGGCAGGAGGACACAGAGAGCATATGCTACGAAATGAGAATGGGCCAGAATGCAGGGAACTAACTACTGACAGAGGAGGCAGCGTCATTCTGGAGCAAACTAATTATAGGCTGCGTTGAACAGGTGGCAGGAGAAACAACACCAACACAGGATTAAGACAGACCACATACACCAACAGAGGATTAACACAGACAAATTCACAGTGAGGTGTGGGAACTTTTAACGGTGCAGACACAGCCATTAAAAAAAAAAAAAAAACTGTAAAGAAACAGAAAAGGGGGCAAAGCCGAGACACAGACACAGCGAAGCAGGTTAAAACAGCAACAGGAAAACGTTGTGTTGTGTGTCATTGAAGGCAGAGGTTTTTATTCCAACCTAAAAAGACAGTCTTTGGATGGAATGAGAACCAGCCGCCCTCCATGCCATACACTGAAGTTAAGCCTTGTTTGTCGGAAATGTTCACCTACCTTTAAATTTGGAACGGATATTGGCCAGTTCTTTGTTTATCCTCTTAACCTCGGCCTCTTTACTTTTACCTGCAAATATGTCAAGATATTTTGCATGTTACATAGTGCTGCTCGCGACTTTGAAAAAAAATCATACTCCCCTTGTTCACACTGCTTTGTTCTTTCTTTCAAGCTAAGAGGAACAAACTCCACTTGCTGTGTTCAACAGAATGAAAGAATGTGTCACTTAATACAACATTATGGCTCTTTTACGTGGTTTTGTAAAGGACAATGGAACTCCATGATACAGAGACATAATAGCTTCATTCACATTATTAGGTACACCTTATTAGTACTACATAGGACCCCCCCGCCCCCATCCCATCTCCCCCAAAATGCCTGAAATCTCTGCGTAATGGATTCAAGGTGCCTGGAACATTCCTTTGATATTCTGGTCCATGTTGACACGCAAGCGTCACACAGTTGCTCATTTGCACCAAAGTGCATTGGATTAACAAAAATGATTTTGAAATGTTCCTGTCAATTATGACATCTGTATCTCGCAATTATGAGGTCAGTATCGCATTGCTTTGACAGTGTTTTCCCTAGGTTAAATGTTAAGTTTTTTCAGTTTAAAAAAATTTAAAAATAAAAAGCCGTTATTATTGCCATATCTATGTCTAAAACGTTAGAAAAGCTAGAGCCGATAATAAATAAATAAATAAATAAATAACAAAAAAAGCTTACGTACAAAACTTGGTAAAGAAGTCCAACAGAGACCACCTACAATCTCTAGATCTGAATAGTCTTTTTGTTAGTTTTGATGCTCACATTTATTCGGCTTAGTTGGTGCCCAAACGTAAGCCTTACAATGGCAGGGAAAACCCTGTTTGAGATATTAATGTCAATAGTAAAAAAAATAAACTCTCAGAAACTCTCATATAAGATCTGTATGAGAATATCATCTCATAATCACAAAAAAAAAAAAAAAAAGGATCTCCAATTATGAATGTAGGCGTAGGAACTCAGGTTATGAGTTGGTATGGCCGTATGGTTTAGGAATTTAGGAAAGGACACGCAGACTGTTAGAAAAATGTAAACTCTGATTTGGTGTTGAGCAAAAGCAAAAAGAGTTTTGGTCTTTTATGAGCATGAGCCTACATGCACCAACCTCTTCAGCACAGACGCTGCATCAGCATTAGGTAATCATAAACAGCTCTGGTGACTTTATACTGTAGTCATAACACTGGAATTGCAAAGATAATAGAAACCATTTGGGCTCCAAATGTAATTACTGACAGTATGAAACAGCAAACATTCAGTTTGAAACTGTGAGCTATCGGAGCTGGGACTGGTGTCCAACAAGTAGATCAGTGTAATATTTTGTGTTGTGACTGGACATTGAATATTGCCAACGAAGTGCAATGCCTGAGCAATGTTGACATAAACATATCACTTATATTAGCCAATGACCTCAATATCTTCTGAATCCTCAAACCAAAGAAGAAATGAAAGCAAATGTAACCAGATTGAGTCATCTGATATCGTAATATTTCCTGATGTCTGTTCACATTGTACTTAATTATCAAGTAAATATGTCATTAAGACAGGATGTATTCTCATAATTAATATAATAACTATGATAACTTGGGTATACGTGCAGTTTGGTGACACAAATTCCCCACACAATGTCCTTAATTAATTATGAACCTGCTAAACCACCTGTGCTACCCTAACCCTACCCTTAAGCCTAACCTTAACCTGTCTGAAATAAGACCCTCACCATTTGGGACACTCAGTTTTTGGAAAATAATTTGTGACACTAAACTGCACGTAAGCCATAACTTCTTGTCCCAATTACACAATTATAAGTCACAATTATGTAAAGTCATAATAATGTCTGAATTAGTATGGTTATAGACCTTTTTCACGGCAGACATGTTGACATGTCATAGTAGGAACAGCACAGGTGTATTCAAAACCATTAATGACAGCTGCATTTCACCTAGGAGAGGCCCTGGTATTGTGCATGCTGACTCACTGAAATAGCTTACTGGGGCACTTGATGGAATTGAGCCATCGTTAAAGTTATCAATTTCAGCTGTGCTTTTCCTACTATGACAAGTCAAAAATGTCTGCTGTGAAAAAGGTCCATTATATGAAACCCTTCGGTGAGTGCAATGTGATGCCATACATGTTCTACTCAGAGCAGCAGCAAGGCACAAGTCTGTGAGTAAATCTAAAAATCTTGATAAACATTTAGAAAAAAACGGAAATGTTAGGCAACGTATTTGGCAACACTTCTGCAGTGTAGAAATACACTTGCATGCACACACAGTAAATCTGAGATACTTTTGTGTGACTTAAACTGACAGCCAGTTCCTCTGAAGGTTTCTAGCTGGACGCTTAAAAAACACAGGAAATGTTAAGGTTCTAGTTGGGCGGTTTTTAAGGACAGAAAACCTGGCAACATATGTAAACTCCACCATAGCACAGCTGTTCATCATTTTAGATGTGCACGTCCTTTTGACGTTACCTAAAACATTCCTCACAAAGTATAAACTGTGAGGCTGTAACGTTTTACAAACGATGTGTAAACTATGTTTGAGACTTCGCTGGATATGTGTCAGGAAACTATTTGAAAACTAAAAAGCACACAGTTAAAACGCTACGGACTAACAGAAATGTCAGTTTGGCAGTTTCTCCAGTTAGCCCTACGGTCCACGCCCTTCGGCATGACGTTAGCGACTGGAAGCTAGCGGCTAGCGTTAATTAGCTTGTGCAGGCTAGCAGCCGAGTGGTCCTATAAATCCACTTTGATACATTAAAGTGACCAGAATTGTGGGTAAAGGGCAAGGGACACACTTTTTGACATGTTTCGAGAACCACCCGTCAAATGGTAACAGACGTTACACCAGCTAGCTTGTTACTAGCCTAACTAAGAGCGGTCTGATTGTGATAAACAAACTTACAGTTCCTGATGTCAGAGATGAACACGGCCAGGCCACGCATCCCATCCCCTTTAGAGACTGCAGGCATTTTGCTTATTCCCTGTTAACGTGACGTGTTTTCCTTCTGTATTTAAAGTAGCCTAACTATATAGAGTAACTTTGTTTCTGAGTTTTCTAACCAGCTAACAAGTGCTGTGTCGGACAGGGAGCCCCGATATATTTTGACTGAGAGTGCTACAGAACCAGACAAACTGCGGCTGCGTTCACTACTGTCACATCCCAAGCTAACCTACAGCACAGCTGCGTTGGGCTGCGTTCCATACATGTTGGGGGTTTTCTTCTTCTTTGGAGTTTAACGGCTGCCGGCATCCGTAATGTTGCATTGCTGCCACCTTCTGGAACTAGTCCTTTACTGTACCATCTTCTTCTGGTGAGTTTGTATCTACCATGTCCACCTAAGGTGATGCTATGGACCTTTTTCACAGCAGACATTTTTGACTTGTCATAGTAGGAAAAGCACAGCTGAAATTGATAACCTTAACCTTGGCTCAGTTCCATCAAGTGCCCCAGTAAGCTATTTCAGCGAGTCATCATGCACAATATCAGGGCCTCTCCTAATTGGATTGCAGCCATCATTAATGGTTTTAAATACGCCTGTGCTTTTCCTACTATGACATGTCAACGTGTCTGCCGTGAAAGGTCTTTTACCCAGACACAATTGTCTGAGTTTGTGCGAATCCTTCCCTCAGTGTAGCAGGCTATTTACTTGGTCCTCAACCTACATGTCCAATGTTAGGAAATCTCCTGGTCCCACATCATCTTGATTCTTTCTGATTTTCCTTTGGATCACAACAGCGCTATTACCATAGGAATAAATGCCTTTCCCCCCCATCCCCCCCCCCCAAAAAAAAATCCATACAGCTTTTCTGATCGGCTCCATCTATTTTCTTATGTAGTGCAGTTCCTTATTTTCCATAGAATTCCAGAGCCTTGTGAGACTCAATAGGCAGATTGTCAAATTTTGCTGGCTCTGATGGGACATTACAGCTGCCTTTAATTGCCATTGCATTCTTGGAAGGTTTTATTTTCAAGTGTTAAATAGCAATACACTGAGTGTTTGGTAGAGCTTTTTTTTGTTTTCTTAAATGTATACATTTTGAATTATTTTTTTAACAGCTGACATTCATTATTAGTCTTGAGTAATTTACTTACAAGGTTGAGTCGCAAGTCATCAAAACAGTGACTTGAGTCAAGTCAAAGTCACCAGGCCTTAAACCTACATTGTCCTTTTTTTTTTTTTTTTTTTTTTTTTTTTTTTTTTTAAAGTTGATTCTTAGCAACAAAACCTTTTTGTTCTTTCACAAATATATGCTCATTCATGTAATTACTTCCACCAACTAATCAAAGTATTCTCGTAAGCGTAGAATCTGCCATTCAGAATACATACGGGCGAGTCGCTCGAGTGACGGCCGGCATGTTGCGCCTCAATCTTTAAAATAAATTAGCCAAAGAGGGACATACCTCCACTTTTCGCCCTTTGCCACTCAGTGGCACCCCCCACCGTGACGAATGCCAGGGGGAGATTACTCGCCAGGGAAGCGAAAAAGAATTGAAATGACAATGCGACAGGCAAAGCAACAAGACCAAAGTTAATATTTGAGTGGTTAGAGCAGCTGCGTGTAAACGACGGAGATACTAAGAGCTAATTTCGGGTTCAGCCACCGTAGAAGTTAAAACGCGATTTGGGATGGGCAAGAAAGTAATATTCAGTTGGTTGTCATATACAATTTCCCCGCTAGATGGGAGAAATTCTTACACAATGTAGCTTTAAGTCCACATCTCTGAAAAAAATGGTAACGAGTAAGAATGACTAATGCTGGGCTGAACCTGTAGTTTTATCAGCTATGGGTCACCACCACTCTGGTACATTGCTATCCCAGCATGCATTGAGCAAGACACAGGATACACCCTGGATATGTTGCCAGTCTATTACAGGGACAACACACAGGGTTCATTTCAATTTCTGTATATACCTATGGTGTCAGAGTCATTAATCCTGTGCCTCGAGTTCCGTATTAATGTGACTTTATTGGCACCTATGTTTTCCTCAGTTGTGTATCTTACCTGATTCTTAGTCCCTCAAGTCCACTCAATTCTTTTTGTGAAATGTGATGTTCTTCCCTCTCGGGCGTCATCTAAAGCTTTGTCAGTTTCTGATGACAGTGGACTGTTGGAGCAGCTTCAATTATTTCTGTGACAAGCATACACAACTTGCAACCTACATTTGTGACTATTTACAGACCAGAGAATTGACTTACATCTACAGCTATCATCTATGTGAATTATATTGCAAAATGTTTCAGGACAGCATAATGAAATTTAAGCAACAAAAATGAACATGTGGGGTTGCAGAATGAGCCGCGACCACACATGGACAATACCTGATGCAATCAATGCTGCACAAAGGCCTGGGCTCTCTAATTGTATAAACAGAGAGCAGATGGATAACACACTTGGATGGATGTCATTAAGCTTCTCAAAAGAGCAGAGCTGCACCAATGTCAGTTACCTCTCAGAACATCCTTAATACTAGCGAACTAGTCTCGCATTGCCATAAAAATCTTTACAGTGCTGTGGAGTAAGGTCTGGCTACACGATAGATACATTCTGGGATAGAAGGAAAAAACGTTCTGGGTTGTTTGGATTTCTTTAAACCAATCACAATCGTCTCGCTAAGCTCTGGACGCTACCTCGGCAAAATAGTCTCAGGAAGGAACTTGTGAATCCTTTGCACTCGGCAAAAGAAAACGCCACATACAATATTACATTAAGTTAACTGTTGACACAATTACATTAATGTGAGCTATTTAAATTAGCTGGATACATGGTTAAACCTGATTTGCTCTTGGCAGTACATTGCTGTGTGTACTTCGTCCACAGCAATCCCACTAATCTATTCCCAAAACGTCCCAGTTAGAACGGAAATTCGTAAACCTATTCTTTGTAAATCTTTACAATCATCCCCGAAAGAACCAAGCATGCCGGCCTTGTTGCACGATCCAAATTTTCTTCAAAACTTGCCATTTTCAGCGTGTAGCTTGCTAGCTCGACGTTTGTTGGTGTTTCTGCAATGGGACGGAGTTTGACAATGGCAACACACACAGAGCGGAAAGTGACCGGCAAATCCTATCTATTATTGATCCTAGTGAACAAAGCTGTATCAGTGATTTTCCTCTCAAGTGGTCGCTGGAGGTCAGATCCGGCTTTAAATGTGTTTAACTATGCCAGGTCTCAAATGAGACAGGCTACTGTTCCAGACAAAATTAAAGCACCAGATGGGTGGAGACTTCCTGTCTCTTGCTGTAATTACAGTTACTCATCATGGATGGTTAGCTGCATTGGGAAAGTGGGCATGTGCCGCTTGTCATAAGGTTTCTTTTAAGTGGGTAGAAATATGTGTATAAGGACTCACTTTACACTGTGTTCCAAATAATATGCAAATTCTATTTTACACTGAATTTAGATTTAGTAATAGTTGATGCTATCTATCTATCTATCTATCTATCTATCTATCTCTCCCCTCTCCCTGGGGTCTTGGTTGGACATTGGAACTAGTCTCGCTTTGTCAGACCTTTCACCACAGCGCTCCGGAGGAGGGTCTTTCTAGTCCACACAGCATTCTGGGATGGGAGAAAAACGTGCTCTGGTTTATTGGCATATATTTAAACCAATCCCAATCGTCTTGGGCAACGCGAAGCGCCAAGGGGAGCAACTGTGCCTCTGCAAAATAGCCTCGGGATGGAACTTGTTTTGGTGGAACGTGTGTACGTTCAAAAGTTGTTTTAGTCGTGCAACAGAAAACTCAGATTGGACAGATAGTCGAGCTAGCTGTCTGGATTTACCCTGCAGAGATCTGAGGAGCAGTTAACCATAGTCCTCAGAAATCCACCAGAGTTTAAAATGCCAACACAAAGGAAGCCCAAGGTAACTGATATCCGGCCAAAAGTGGAACGTCGTGGATGTAGACTTGGTTGGAACCAACAATTCACTATCCCTGGAAAACACCAATATATATGCGAGGGGCAGTTTCACAGCAGGAAAAAATAAACTTAAATTTCTTCCTTTTGGTGATTTTTGAACAATTAGGAACACAAGTCAAAACAAACAATCAAGGATATACAACATTACATTACGATTTTAGTTTAGATAGAGCATCCCTTCAAAATGAAATGAGTCCCAAATCATATTTGCACTCACTGCCCAGGTCAGGCACCTGGCACACTAATGCACATGTTTTGGGTGTGCACCCCAATCAGACACTTCTGGACTGATGTATTTTCTATAGTGTCATCACTACTGGATGTCTGCCTTCTTAACGATGATTCACAGCTATCCCTCACTCTCAACCAACGTAGACTACTCCTGGCAGGGCTTACGGCAGCAAAAAAGACCATCTTAAGGCTTTGGTTCCACCCTATTCAACCCTTAACACAATACTGGCTAACTACCTACCAGTTACATTACTTCTGTTGAGTGTACAACTGCACACCTCAACAAGGCCAAACAACCATCCAGGCATGGTTGCAGATTACACTGTCCATCCAAGACCACCTCATGAAACAGAAAATTCTGACCTGAATTTAGATTTGTGGGTGTTTCTTTTATATTTATTATTACTTATTTAATTTTAGTGTGTGGGGTTTTTTTTTTTTTTTTTCCTTGGGAATGCTTTATACTTACTAGCTAATTTTGACATTGTAACTGCTATCACACTCTCTTGTCTCTCATGAGCTATGTATTGAGTGTTGTACTGTAGTTTGTGCTGTGTATGTTCAAAGTAAATGTGACTGTAAATGTAACATTTCAATCTTTTCTAATAAAAAATTGTTGATCACAAAAACAATGATAGAATAAGAGCATCTGAGATGCATAGCCTACTGTGACTGCTTAACCAGTAAATGTGTGTGGCCTGCCTCCTTCCTCTGTCATCGCTGGGCTTCAGAAACACACTCATCCTGTAAAGCACCAAGCCACATCCTCAGTCTAAAGTCATGTTCCCAAGTCAAGTCCTGACACAGCTAGGAATATCTTTAAGCTAACACATGGCTTTACTTCTCTCTTTAACGTTGGGAATCATAATCTCATTTGATTTAAGTGCCTGTAGTTGTTTAAGCTTTGACATAAAACTCATAATGGCCATTGACATGATGCAGATAATGGGCTGGGTCAATGACGTGACGCCCATTTTTTTTTTGTCTATAAGGTTAAATTTAAATGCATTAAATTTAAAAAACAGACAAACAAATTACGTTAATACATACTTTTTTAGAGGACATATTTCAAAGAGTTTGGTTTTAATTAATTTTAAGAGAATAATTGCTGATTAATGGCAAAAATGTCGAAGTGGTGTAACTATCAAAACTTTGTACCAAAATTTTTATCTTGCTTAAAAAGGTCAAATTTCTTAAAGATCCCATAAACTACTTGGGCATTAACCTACATTTAAAGGTTATTATACATATTTACAATATATTTTAAAATTATGTTTGTATTTATTTTAATAATTATGGAATCCTGTCAGTCATGCTAGCTTCCTGAAATGTCAAGTGGTGTAACCACCATTTAAGGTGCCAGTTTGTTGAAATCAGCAAGAAGACCACATGGCAGGAAGCTACATCAGAGAAAGGACCCCTGATCAGCATAACTGCTGCATCACAAGGTTAATAACTCTCTGATAAATTTAAGTTAAGACATTTTTTAGTTCTTTGGTTCACATGTCAAATGGTATGACCCAAGTAAAACATTGAAACACATTATTTTGAATAAAAATGTGTATTTAGTGTAAAAATGTTTGATTATTTACACTAAGGCCATATGCTGATATGTGTCCATTATAATGCCTGACAAATTTGATTTTACATTGAAATGTCAAATGGTGTAACCGGTTACACCATTTGACTCCTATTACAAGCCTCTCAATTTTTGGCCAGTCTTTTCAAATATAACTAGTTCAGTTACTGGTCCAAGAGGTTATATGAACTTAATTACTAATTGGAACTATTTGTATGTGTTCATTGTTTGTAACTTTTAAAAGTGGAGGTAATTTATCCAACCCTTTTATTAAGATAGCTTATTTAGCTAGGCTAGGCTAAATCATTATAGTGCAAGGACTCGGTGTTTATAAAAGGTTTTACCCTTAAATTAAAATTTCCATATCATTCCTTTGCAATGTCACAATAATTTCTTAACAATTTAATAACATAGATTGAACTGTGACCCCTAATGTGGTACAAGAACAGCAGCTTTAAAATACCTAAAACATTCAAGGATTATTTCAGTATAAAATGTTACTTAAATATTAAAAATGCCATTGAAAAAAGTTTATCAAATTGAATTCAGATAAATGCACCAGAATAAGTTAAAGCGCTCATATTATGCTCATTTTCAGGTTAATAATTGCATTTAGAGGTTGTACCAGAATAGTTTTACATGGTTTCATTTTCAAAAAACACCATGTTTTTGTTGTACTGCACATTGCTGCAGCTCCTCTTTTCACCCTGTGTGTTGAGCTCTCTATTTTAGCTACAGAGTGAGACATCGCACTTCTGTTCCATCTTTGTTGGGAGTCACACATGCGCAGTAGCTAGGTAAGGACTACTAGCCAGTCAGAAGCAGAGTATGAGGGCGTGCCATGCTAGCAGCTAGGCGAGCATTATAACGTGTGTTACAAAGTGACCACGTTTGTCTCTGAAGTAAAGGCTGGACTACAATAGAGCTGTTTGGAGCAGTTTGTGAACAGTGTTTTCTGTTGGAGATGGTAAGTCCCTTTGGGGAGGACTTTGGGCTTTTTCACTTTGTAAACATTTAACATCCCAAAAAGCATAATATGAGCGCTTTACCTGTAAACATGTTAAAGAGCATGCACAACCCTAAACAGACTTGCTTCTCCCTCTCTATTTTACCGATGACACACAATTTGTTAAGATGTTAGTTGTTTAATTTAATCTAATGAGTTTTAAATATATTTAAATATTTGTCATTGAAATGAAATTAAACGGCAAGTTCAATAAACTACTTTGAATTTAGTGTCCCTTACAAGCACCACGTCAGGTGGTGTAACTGGTTTGTGTCAAATGGGGTAACCAGTATTTTTCTTGAAAAATTGATAATGTGCAGGTAAATTAATGTTTGATAAAATGTAATTCTCTACTCCACTGTAGAAACAAATTTTTAAAACTTTTTACACAATTTGTCTAAAATTATTTATAAAACAAATGTTTCCAGCATGTCTACCACTTGATATTGCAATAACAAATATAATTTAAATTTAGAAGTAATCCTAATAAAATCTATTTTGGGGTGAAATTTGGAAATAGAAGTTATAGTTGTATGAGTGCACTCCTTTGTGGTTACACCACTTGACATTTTAGGTCCATTTGGTCCTACCTTTGATAAAAAGAAATAGTAAGAATCCTATTTCAAATGAAATAAAATGTACAATAACACAAAATATACATTTTAACGAAACTCAAGGATGCCTTTTAAAAAAAGCTTTTTCAAAGTTTTTTTTAAATTTTTTTCATCTGGCCAATCCTTATTCGTCACTGACCCGGCTACTTAATGCTCGCTGTCTGTTTGAAGACAGCATGAAGTCTTGTCTGACTTGAAGACGGCTGTTAAAATACAATAATTCCTTGAATGCAAAGTTATTTCTCTATAAAACCCGACGTCTCCCTTCATGTCTAAACAGTTTTAAATTAGTATAGCCTAATTAATTACTTTTCTTGGAGATAAAAAGCGGGAGAAAAGGCAGTGCAAGATCTTCCACGCCCCTTTGACCCTGCGGCCATGCCTGTTCATTAGTTGTTGGCGATGTTAGGATCCCGGAGATGTGTGTTTAGTTTCGCTTGACTGAAACCGCTGTGCCCCACTTTGATTGTTTTGACACAACATTCAACTGCTATTTCTGTTTAATTAATATAATATAGGCTAAATAATCTGGAAGTTGAAGTTGTTATTTTAACTGGGTAGGCGAATAATTGGTTAAACGATGAGGCTCCAGGAGTAGTATCAGATCTGTGAGTCATTGGGAAAGAGCGCCACCTGCCCATTGACACCTCGCTGTGGCCGAACATGGTAATGCAGCCTATTTCTCCCTGCCTCGTGGCTCTTTAGATGAGGGTTCCATTCTAAGCGAGTAGAGGCCACATTAAAAAATAACAAAACGACAACACAATCTAATGGACTCGTATTTTCAGCAAACAAAATAACTGAGAAAGTACTACAGTGGCAGCCGTGGATAGAGGAAATGTGATTTAGCTAAGAGCCCAACTCACCATGACCATATACCTGATTAAAGTTCCTATTTTATGGATGAGTCTTGAGATTTCGAATACATTAATTTTACATGGCACGTATCAGGCGTTACCCACAATTCCAATGGGCATCCTCAGCCAAATCAAAGCCAATCATTTGAAAACTAAAGCAATTTAAAATCTGAAAATTATACTTATCAATCAAGACAGACGAAACCAGTCAGTTAGCTAAACTCCATGTGTGTATTAAAGATATTAAAAACTTGGATGACCTACAATTTTCTGATGTTAAACTCAAACAAAACTGAAGTGATTGTGTTGGGCTCCAAACAACTCCGAACTTCATTAGCTAAAGATATAGCTACCCTGGATGGTATTGCCCTGGCCTCCAGCACTACTGTCAGAAATCTAGGAGTGATTTTTTTATCAGGATTTATCCTTCAATGCCCATCTAAAACAAACCAAGAACAGCCTTTTTTCATCTTCGTAACATTGCCAAAATCATAAATATCCTGTCGCAAAACTATGCTGAAAAACTAGGCCATCACCATATTTAAGAATAAACTGAAAACACTCCTCTTTGATAAAGCTTATAGTTAGGGAGTGAATAGAGTAGAGTAGAGGGAGGCAGGCCGATACAGCCCGGTCTGGTTGGGGAGAGTTTTAGCCCGATCAGGCTCCTCTCTTTTGCCTGTCTCTCTTAGTTATGCCATTTATAGTTCTAGACTACGGGGGAGGTTCCTTCCTTCCTGTGACACACCGAGCTGCTCTCTCCTCTCTCTTTCCATTTGTTTCCATTTGTGTGCATCTATGCCCATGAAATGCTTGTTACTAACCTAGCTCTGGGGAGTTTATTCCCGGAGTCCTTATGTTTCTTTTTCCACCCAGAATATTCCCTTGGATTAGGGTGGCAGCACGATCTTGGTTGGAGCTGTCACTGTGGTCCAACGCTCTGCAATGCCCTGCAGTGTCCGGCGAGGCTCCACAGTGTCCGGATGCGTCCTGCCAAGTGTCTGAGTCTTGCTGCACCGACCCATGCTGTGCTGTGCCATGCTACATCCTGTAACACCATTCAATGCCCTGCTATGACATTAACTACTACGACTATCATTTGTAGTCACTGTTCAATTATCTTTGACTATTACAGCCACTGTTCAGCACATCCCCAACCGGCACCGTCAGACACCGCCTACCAAGAGCCTGGGTCTGTCCGAGGTTTCTTCCTAAAAGGGAGTTTTTCCTCGCCACTGTCGCATTAACCACTGCTAATGCTTGCTCTTGGGGGAATTACTGGAATTGTTGGGGCCTTGAAAATTAGAGTGTGGTCTAGACCTACTCTATCTGTAAAGTGTCTTGAGATAACTATTGTTATGATTTGATACTATAAATAAAATTGAATTGAACGGTGTCTGCAGTGACTATGAGATAGAGTGTGTCCGACATGGGAATGAACAGAGAGTGTAGGCACCCTCAGTGAAACACAGTCGACGTTGGAGGCCTTTAAATACAGCTCAATTCCATTTCTATAACTGTGGGTTGCTGTGCAGCTGCGAGACTTGGAGCTATATGACGTAGCTCATGCATAGAGGTGGGCATTGATAAAGCGATGTAGAATGTGATACTACCTCTCTCTATCTCCACAATCCCTTGTTGCTGCATGTTGCAGGTCTGTCAGCAACGAGTCTTTAAGCCACATTGTAAAGCCCACATTGTAAAACTCACATTTTTCATAGTTTTTTTAAGCTTTGACATCATACTCTTTAAATGACCTTTGGCATAATGCAGATAATAGGCTACTTAGCTTAATGCTCTGTTGTCTGTTTGAAGACTTACAGTTGTCTGACTTTGTCTCTAAGACCTGACACCTCACTTCATGTCTAAACAGTTTAAATTTGGGTAACCTATTATATACTATAAATTATTACTTTCCAGGAGAATAAAAAAACAGGCTTCAGTGGGGAAAAGGCAGTGCAAGATCTTTAAACACCATCAAATCTCCCTTTTAATAAAGTAAAATTCCTTCATGAGTAGTTTAAGAAACATAAATGAAATGACTGGATGCCAATCACCATCAACTGCACCGACATCTGTCCCTCTGAAGGGGATGAATTCACACATAGTGCCCGCTTTTTCTAAACATAAAGGCTTAGGTCTAAGTGTTGAAAGAGCGCCACCTGTCCATTGACCCCTTGCTGTGGCCGAAAATGGTAATGCAGTTTATTTCCCTCTGCCTCGTGTTAGATGCGGGTTCGAATCCACGCGAGGAGTGGTCACATTAAAAATAACAAAACATGATGGGCTCATATTTCCAGCAGACAGAACAACTAAACAGTACTACAGTTGCAGTTAAAGGAAATGCGATTTAGCTTAGAGCCCACCTCCCCATACAGTACCTAATTAAAGATTACACTTCATGTCTAAACAGTTTAAAAATAGGGCAGCCTAACTTGCCTAAGTAATTACAACACAAGTAATGAAAAAAACAGGCTTCAGTGGGGGGAAAGGCAGTTCAAGATCTTCCGCCACTTTGAGCCTGCAGTCAACGTTTAACTAACAATTATTAGGCTATAGTTGTTGGTGATATTAGGATCATGGAGATGTCTTTTTAGTTTCGCTTAATCTCGGAGAAAAGTCCCGCACACTGACCATTACGCAAGCAATAATTTATTTAGAAAAATACAACTTTTCGGTCACAGACCTTCATTCGGTAAATTTAGTAATTTCGCTTAATCGAAACAGCTGTGCCCGAAAGCGCTGTCTAATTCACACAATGGTCTGGTTGGCTCCGAGTGTGGTGGCGCGCTGCAACCCGCTGCATGTAGCCTACTGATGAAATGCTTTATCTGGAGGTGCATTTCTCTCTGTGTCACACCTGAAGTAACTGTATGGCCATCTTTGGCTTGGTTTGGGTTTTTTTTTGTGGATTCTTGCGCACCTGTTATCCAGCAGTGTCCTCATATTTTCATTCTGTTCTCGGCATTCAAGGACACCGTACAGAGATACCTAAGACATTTTAAAAGCAGCAAAAAAATAAAAAAATAGAATTGTGAAAGAGCGCCACCTGCCCATTGACACCTCGCTGTGGCCGAACATGGTAATGCAGCCTATTTCTCCCTGCCTCGTGGCTCTTTAGATGAGGGTTCCATTCTAAGCGAGTAGAGGCCACATTAAAAAATAACAAAACGACAACACAATCTAATGGGCTCGTATTTTCAGCAGACAAAATAACTGAGAAAGTACTACAGTGGCAGCCGTGGATAGAGGAAATGTGATTTAGCTTAGAGCCCAACTCACCATGACCACATATACCTGATTAAAGGTCCAATTTTATGGATGAGTCATTAGAATTCGTATACATTAATTTTGCATGGCACGTATCAGGCGTTACCCACAATTCCAATGGACATCCTTAGCCAAATCAAAGCCAATCATTTGAAAACTAAAGCATTTTAAAATCTGAACTCAGTGTCTGCGGTGACTATGAGATAGAGAGAGTGTGTCCGACTTAGGAATGAACAGAGAGTGTGTCCTAGATGAGAATAAACAAAGAAAACAAATATACACCCTCACTAAAACACAATCAACGTTGGAGGCCTTTAAATACAGCTCGATTCCAACTTTACTTATGTAGGTTGCTGTGCAGCTGAGAGAGTCGGAGCTAAATGACGTAGCTCATGCATAGAGGTTGGGCATTGATAAAGCGTTGTAGAATTTGATACTACCTCTCTCTATCACCCCAATCCCCAGCCACTGTTGCTGCATGTAGCACGTCTTTCAGCATTGAGTCTCTAAGCCACAATATGAAGCTACTTACATTTTTTATATATTTTAATTTTTTTTTTTTTAAGCTTGGCAATATGGTTAGGGTTAGGTGGGGCTACCTAACCTAATGCTATGTTGTCTGTTTGAAGACTTAGTTGTCTGACTTTGTCACTAAGACCCGACGCCTCACTTCATGTCTAATTAGTTTAAAATTAGGGTAACCTACTATACTATAAATTATTACATCCCAGGAGATTAAAAAAAACAAACAGGATTCAGCGGGGAAAAAGGCAGTGCAAGATCTTGAAACACCATCAAATCTCCCTTTTAATAAAGTAAAATTCTTTCAGGAGTAGTTTAAGAAACATTCGTGAAATGATTGGATGCCAATCACCATCAACTCCCCCGACATCTGTCCCTCTGAACTGGATGAAGTCACACATAGTGCCCTCTTTTTCTAAACATAGAAGCATTACCGGGCTTTACTGTCTAGAGTCAAAATTGTACACCTTCACAAGGCTGGGGAAATTGCTACGGGGAAATTGCCAAGCAGCTTGGTGAAAAAAGGTGCACTGTTGGAGCAATCATTAGAAAATGGAAGAAGCTAAACATGACTGTCAATCTCCCTCGGACTGGGGCTCCATGCAAGATCTCACCTCGTGGGGTCTTAATGATCCTAAGAAAGGTGAGAAATCAGCCCAGGACTACACGGGAGGAGCTGGTCAATGACCTGAAAAGAGCTGGGACCACCGTTTCCAAGGTTACTGTTGGTAATACACTAAGACGTCATGGTTTGAAATCATGCATGGCACGGAAGGTTCCCCTGCTTAAACCAGCACATGTCAAGGCCCGTCTTAAGTTTGCCAATGACCATTTGGATGATCCAGAGGAGTCATGGGAGAAAGTCATGTGGTCAGATGAGACCAAAATAGAACTTTTTGGTCATAATTCCACTAACCGTGTTTGGAGGAAGAAGAATGATGAGTACCATCCCAAGAACACCATCCCTACTGTGAAGCATGGGGGTGGTAGCATCATGCTTTGGGGGTGTTTTTCTGCACATGGGACAGGGCGACTGCACTGTATTAAGGAGAGGATGACCGGGGCCATGTATTGCGAGATTTTGGGGAACAACCTCCTTCCCTCAGTTAGAGCATTGAAGATGGGTTGAGGCTGGGTCTTCCAACATGACAATGACCCGAAGCACACAGCCAGGATAACCAAGGAGTGGCTCTGTAAGAATCATATCAAGGTTCTGGCGTGGCCTAGCCAGTCTCCAGACCTAAACCCAATAGAGAATCTTTGGAGGGAGCTCAAACTCCGTGTTTCTCAGCGACAGCCCAGAAACCTGACTGATCTAGAGAAGATCTGTGTGGAGGAGTGGGCCAAACTCCCTCCTGCAGTGTGTGCAAACCTGGTGAAAAACTACAGGAAACGTTTGACCTCTGTAATTGCAAACAAAGGCTACTGTACCAAATATTAACATTGATTTTCTCAGGTGTTTAAATACTTATTTGCAGCTGTATCATACAAATAAATAGTTAAAAAATCATACATTGTGATTTCTGGAAAAAAAAATTTAGATTATGTCTCTCACAGTGGACATACACCTACGATGACAATTTCAGACCCCTCCATGATTTCCAAGTGGGAGAACCTGCAAAATAACAGGGTGTTCAAATACTTATTTTCCTCACTGTGTGTGTGTGTGTGTGTGTGTGTGTATATATATATATATATATATATATATATATATATATATATATATATATATATATATATATATATATATATATATATATATATATATAAACAGTAGAATAATATAGAATAACAGTGTGTACATCGTATATCCAAAAATGTAACCTACTGTTATTCAAAAAGTCATTTGATGCAAATGCTTCTTTTTGAGATGTGTGTATGGCATTTTTAAGGCATTTTGACTGCAGTCATTTTGACTGCAGTGTTTCATTTTGTGTGTGCAGTTTTGGGAATTGTGTGTAGAGTTTTGAAAAGCGAAGACATACTTTTTTTTTACGTGTGTAGCAGATGTAAAAAAACTGTAAACGATGAGGCTCCAGGAGTAGTATCAGATCTGTGAGTCATGGGGAAAGAGCGCCACCTGCCCATTGACACCTCGCTGTGGCCGAACATGGTAATGCAGCCTATTTCTCCCTGCCTCGTGGCTCTTTAGATGAGGGTTCCATTCTAAGCGAGTAGAGGCCACATTAAAAAATAACAAAACGACAACACAATCTAATGGACTCGTATTTTCAGCAGACAAAATAACTGAGAAAGTACTACAGTGGCAGCCGTGGCTAGAGGAAATGTGATTTAGCTAAGAGCCCAACTCACCATGACCATATATAGCCTACCTGATTAAAGTTCCTATTTTATGGATGAGTCTTAAGATTTCGAATACATTAATTTTACATGGCACGTATCAGGCGTTACCCACAATTCCAATGGGCATCCTCAGTCAAATCAAAGCCAATCATTTGAAAACTAAAGCAATTTAAAATCTGAACTCAGTGTTTGCAGTGACTATGAGATAGAGAGAGTGTGTCCGACATGGGAATGAACAGAGACTGTGTCCTAGATTGGAATAAACAGAGAAAACAAGTATACACCCTCAGTGAAACACAATCGACGTTAGAAGCCTTTAAATACAGCTCGATTCCAGCTTATTTTATGTAGGTTGCTGTGTAGCTGAGAGACTCGGAGCTATATGACGTAGCTTCATGCATAGACGTGGGCATTGATAAAGCGTTGTAGAATTTGATACTACCTCTCTCTATCTCCCCAAGCCACTGTTGCTGCATATAGCACGTCTGGTAGTAATGAGTATCTAAGCCACAATATAAAGCTACTTACATTTTTCAATTGCTCAATGAAACGTCATATAGTAACCTTCATTACTTCATTATTACTTTCCAGGATATTAAAAAAACAGGATTCAGCAGGGAAAAAGTGCAAGATCTTTTTTAATAAAGTAAAATTCCTTCAGGAGTAGTTTAAGAAACATTCTTGAAATTATTGGATGCCAATCACCATCAACTCCCTCGACATCTGTCCCTCTGAAGTGGATGAATTCACACATAGTGCCCTCTTTTTCTAAACATAGAGGCTTTACCGGGCTTTACTGTCTCCCTCTAAAGGAAATGTGATTTAGCTTACAGTCCACCTCACCATCAGCATATACCTGATTAAAGATTACACGTCATGTCTAAACAGTTTAAAATTAGGGCAGCCTAACTTGCCTAAGTAATTACTTTACAGGAGATGAAAAAAAAACAGGCTTCAGTGGGGAAAAAGGTAGTTCAATATTTTCCGCTCGCGCCACTTTGAGCCTGCAGTCAGCGTTTAACTAACAATGATTAGGTAGGCTATAGTTGTTGGTGATATTAGGATCCCGGAGAGGTCTCGGCTGCGGCTCATCTTGAGTTTCGGCGTGTATCATTCATAGGCCATTAATAAAACTACTTTTACAGTAGGTTGCCAGGTTGTTAAAATATAGCCTAAACCATTTAAAAAAGTTAAAAATAAAAATAAATTCATAAATCACTGCCTCGATCGGTTAGTTAGTTTGTGTTACTGTGTGACTTTGGTGAATCAGAACTAACCCTTTAAAACACCCAAAGTCATGCAGTAACACTAACCAACCAACCAATGGAGGCAGCAGTAATTCAAAAAATTCTGAACTCTTCCTTTAAGACAGCAACTTCCTTTCCATTCCTCTTTCAGTGGTTGGTTTTTATGTTTTATGTATGTGCTTTTCCTCAGAAGCTTGTTGCAATTTTTGGAACATGCTTTGTAAAGCCTAGGCTATATTTTTCTTATTGTATTGAGAAATAATCCAAGTAGTAGCCTATTAGAAGAAGTGCTTCATGGCCACTTATAAAGTGTGTGTGTGTGTGTGTGTGTGTGTGTGTGTGTGTGTGTGTGTGTGTGTGTGTGTGTGTGTGTGTGTGTGTTCTTGTTTCACTATATTCGTGGGATCCAAAAACTGGGAATACAGTATACTTGTGGGGTCCGGACAGCTTTGTGGGCCCAAAATGCTGGACCCCACAAGTTAAAGGGCTGTTTGAGGGTTAAGACTTGGTTGTAGGATTAGGGTTAGAATTAGGTTATGGTTAGGGTGAGGGTAAGGGTTAAGGTTAGGCATTTAGTTGTGATGGTTAGGGTAAGGGGCTAGGGAATGCATTATGTCAATGACTGGTCCCCACAAAGATAGTGAGACGCACTACATGTGTGTGTTAGGCATCGTGACATGTACTAATCTCCCTCCAGCTGAAAGGAAAAGGAAAGGCTGCTCCCTCTCGCCGTGCACCCTCCCCTCCACTACAGCTTCATAAACGCCACAGCGTTTGGCTCGGGGTGCCAGTGCAGCTGCTAACTCCTACTGGCACTTCTGGAGCTACTGGAGTCTTCTACAGCGCAGAGAGACTGTCTTCCTTCTGGAGAACTAACTCAAGGTACCCTCAGGTTTCCACAAGTTCAATTTTAAGACTTTTTAAGAGACTTTTTTTAATACCATTTAGAATTCCAACTCCATGGCCATATACTGGCAAAGGTATGTAGGATATAATGGAATATCAGAAAGGATTTTAGGCTATACAAATAATTATTTACTAACTACTTGAACTTAATACAACATTGTATTGTGGTACTCAATACATACATGCTTTGTGACCAAACAATGGAGGAGTTATTTAATCTTATGAAAGGACAATACAAATGTTAAACCTTTTGTGAACGACATTTTAAGACTTTTGAGTCCTTTTTTCCCCCCGAATGTTGTATTTAAGACATTTTTTAAGACTTTTAAGACCTCGCAGGTACCCTGTAACTGTCATCTAGTTTCAAGCTCAGGTGTAGCTTGTGCAGAACAAACAGCTTTACTGAGCAACTATTACCATTTCTCCTCCTGATCTAGATACAGGCATGCACGCCAAGAAGTGTGAAGACCAGGGGTCACGCAGAGGAAAGACTTTTGACTCAGCAAACCGTGCTTATGAGGAGAAGCAGATCAGCAATGAAGTAAGTAGCACTCATGATACTTAGTGTTCTGGGTTTAATTGACAAGCATTTGCAATAGGGCTGCACACTGTAAGAAATGTCCGTAGAAATACGGGCTAATATAGCCTATACCGTGTGAAATATATGAAGGAATATTCTGTAATGATTTTTCACAGATCTTTTGCCGTTTTTGGATTTTTTTTAATTAAATGTCTTAAATGTAAATGGAATTATTTTGATGTTTTTGTCGTTTTTTTAAAATACATGCAAACATGTCCCGGAACCTCCCTACATAGTTGGGGATCTCAACCACCCCCCCCCTCCCCAGTGTTCAACCCAAAGTCACGCCCTTGAGAGGGTATACTTTCAATTTAGAGAACAGACCTTTTTCACAGCAGACATGTTGACATGTCATAGAAGGAACAGCACAGGTGTATTCAAAACCATTAATGATGGCTGCATTTCACCTAGGAGAGGCCCTGGTATTGTGCATGCTGACTCACTGAAATAGCTTACTGGGGCACTTGATGGATCTGAGCCATCGTTAAAGTTATCAATTTCAGCTGTGCTTTTCCTACTATGACAAGTCAAAAATGTCTGCTGTGAAAAAGGTCCATTGTCCAGATGGAAAAAGGTAGCCTACTGGTAATTTTCTGCCAGGACATTATCCGTTTTTCTACGGATTTGTTTCTTACAGTGCACATTATATCGTTTAAAAAAAAAATGTAATCGTCATGGCAATATCAACTGCCGCAATAAACACATTGCGATATGTCGCAGCCTTTCGCCACTTTGAGACACTTAGAGACATTTTTTTATCAGCAGAAAACTGCACTTTAAAATGTAATGCTGTCATTCTGTTTTTAGTGCTGCCTTTTATATTCAATTCAATGTTCAATTTGATCAATGAAAGAATGTTGGAAACAATTTCCTTTCGTTTGTTTTAAATTCAACAAGCAATTTGTTTTAGCAGAATACTGAAAGCAGCAGAATTGCGTACACTTCAATATCTGTTCATTTATGCATGTGATATCGTTATCGCAATTTTCCACAAAGTTATCGCATTGTATATTCCCGTCATATCGCAGGCATGTTTGACAAAGTGAAACAACAAACTGAAATCAACAAACTGAAATCAACAAACAACAACAAACTAAAATCACATTTAGTCATCTCTTTTGGTAGTCAAACATAATGTCGACATGTTTAAAGGTATTGTTTATGGGTTTTTTTCTCAATGTCTGGGTTTGATTGACAGCAGCTGGCAGGCAGACAGTGCCGTCGTTGTGACGAAGACTGTTCCCCCGTCAATAGGCGTTTCCCCCTACCTAAACCTGAGCCAACGCTTATCCCTACCATAACTATGGATGGGGACGCTACGCATTTCAACAGGAGGGAAACACCATTTGATGGGGAAGAGACCGAGTAAAGCTGTCTTTAACCCTTGTGTTGTCTTCCCGTCGACCATTCAACGTTTTGTTTTTCCCGGTCTAAAATGAAAACTATTTGGTCATCTTTTTCGACACTTTTGTCGCATTTGCCGAAGTTTTTGTCACTTTTTTTTTCCAATTTTTTTGTCACTTTATTAATGTTTTTGTCGAATTTTTATTTATTTTTTTTCTGCACTTTTTATTTATTTTTTCCTAACATTTTTGTCACTTTTTTCTACGTTTAAATATTTTTTTTTTCAAATGCTATAAAATTTAATTAAACACCCAAATTCAATAAAAGTGTACTGATCATTTATTTTACTTGTGAAGCGCATTGTATGGAACAATCTACGTTATTTATTTCAACAATTTGGTTGAAAGAAACCCAAATTTCGGACTTTTTGAAAACGGGTCAAATTTGACCCGAGGACAACAGGAGGGTTGAATGGGGTCGTGTTTGTAGTGTTCACGAGAATACCGGTTGTCTATGTGAATGCCCCCCCTCTTGCGGTATTCACGACCTTAGACGACCGAAGTATAGACATTTTCAGAATTTTTTTTTTTAATTTCCGGAGAGTTCCCAAGTTGTGACGTGTTTGCTGATGTTTTCAGAAATTGCAGAGCGTGACAAATTAATGTATTGTGCTTTTAGTTATAGAGTTTTTCTTTGTGATTGAGGAAAATGTTGGCGCATCCAACAGCCTCATCTTTTTCCTTGCATTTCCTGCATGCTACCCGCTGGGTCCGATTTCTTTTATTCTTCTATTGGGTTACAAAGAAAATGTAATCTAATCCTAATACTTTTGGATTACTTTTGAACAACATCAAAATCAAACATTGAAAATATTGCATTTTATAATAAAAAAATGGGACTCCTGTGTTGTAGTCAAGACTAGGGTTGCACAATATTGACAAAATGTGATATTGCGATATCGATTATGAATATTGCGATATCGATATTAATTTCGATATTTTTAAACATATGTAAAATTACAAAAGTTACCGGAAAACGTATCAAAATAGATTCATAACAAATCAAACAAGTTTTCTTACAACACAAGGTTTATTTCAACTGACTGAATAAATAAATAAGGTCCATGTCTACAGAACAGGACATGTTTTACTGTTTGGACAGTATAAAATAAATAAAGAGAACAGGACACAACTTTTCTTTCTCTTCTCTGATTCGTTCCGTTTTGTGGTCTCTATTTCTTCACTTACACTGTCACTCTGTCGAAATATGCACACATGTGGTAGGCTCCATAGGGTTTGTCACGTAGTGGCCCCGTGCGCTGACGTGCACCAACATGTGCAAGTGACACGGTAACTGGCCAATGAAACATGATCATTACAGCGTTTCAAGCGGGCTCTAAATCAAACACAACTAAGTCACACAGTCAACGGACGGGACGCGGCGCTCCACAAAATAAACAAAATATTGCATATTGCATGCACTTTCGATATAATATTTCGCAACCTGATATCGCGATAACGATATTGAGTTGATATATCATGCACCCCTAGTCAAGACCCCCTAAACCGAGACCAAGTCCTCACCAACACCAAAATGTATCGAGACCGAGACAGGACCAAGACTTTGAGGGGTTGAGACCGAGTCAAGACCAAAACCAAGGCAGGGCAAGACCGAGTCAAGACCAGAACGGTGCCGGCAGCCTGAGCTTCTTCTTCTGTCTCCGAGATTCACTTTCCTGGGAGTGCATTTTAAGGACAGGGGGTTAACAGTAACACATTTCAAATTAGAAATGAGTCAAGTTATTGTCAAGTCAAGTGGGTTTTATTGTCATTTCAACCATATACACTGTATATAGGGAGACGAAACAATGTTTCACCAAGGGTCAAGTGGTGTTACATTTAAAATATATAAAAACGACATTTGAACAGGCTACATTTAGTGCACACACATTATAGATACATAAAGTGCAATTACTACTTAAAGTAGAGCATTTAAGCCAGACAAGGGACAGGACAGACAACAGACAACAAAAGACAGGGCATAAGTAGACTTCTATCAGAGCACTGATTGTTATGAGTTAGGTTCACAGTAAGGTGGAGGTAGAATATATAGAATTATAGAATTTAGCAGCAGAGAAAAAAGTGCAGGAGTGCATTTTCAGTTCAGTGTGAAAAATGTGCATCATGTTTTGTTGTTCAACAGTCTGCTTGAGGGAAGAAGCTCTTCCCCTATTGGTTGCATTTGAAGCAGTAAGTTCTACATCCAATTACAGTAATGATGTTAACACATAAAGTCAGACAATGCAGAGGCAATTTAGTGATATCCCTGCAGTTGTGGTCTTGACCGGTCTTGAAATAAAATCCAGAGTCCTCTTCATCAGAGGCTGAGACAAGTCAGAGTATAAATGTGGTCGATTCCGATACGAGACTAAGTCTTGAGTATTACAATACTGTTTGATGCAGCCACAAAACATTTGAGTTCCACAAATATTTTTTTTTTCTCTTTAAAACATCTCAAAACATTTCCGATGCAGATAAAAATGGATTTTGCATATTCAGCATTTACATTTGTCAAATCAAACTACCCTTACAAAAACAGTTCTGGCACAGACTGCAGGTGCACTGTCTGTCATCTACAACAGTGTTTCTCAAATGGGGGTACATGTACCCCTAGGGGTACTTTGGAGGACTGCAGGGAGTATGTTAGACTGGGTAAACCCAGCCCGATCTGCCGGCGATTTGATTTCGCCCTACCGCTCAGGCTGGAAACCTGTACGTTTCCTGCTTCCATTACAATTTTGCGGGGACCAATCACAAACTGGCTTAACCACCTGGCGCACTATTGGCAGGTTTAACACGATGACGATAGAGATGCGACCAAGCAGCTTCTTGTTTACATTTGGCCACCGAAGCGCAGCGACCCGTTGATGCCGCTGTCACGGCTACGTCACCCAGATCATTGGTCTGATTGGTTGAAGGACTATCGTACAGCGTACAGAGTCATTTGAACTATGCCCGTTGATCACGCCTCTTGAGCAGACTCCCCAGACTAATGTTCAATCTTAAAAGATTGAGCTTGGTCTGGTGATAGCCAGACTAGGGGTACGTGACATTTTTGCAAAAGGTTTTTCAGTTACAAGGCTGTAGTTACTTCTACTGTCTTTTTTTCTTCAAAGTTTTTGTCACTTTTTTTCAAAGTTTTTGTTCTGCTTTTTAAAAAGTTTTTGTCACTTTTTTTCAAAGTTTGTCGCTTATTTGAATTTCACTTTTGTCGCCCTAGTGTTGCCTTCCTTCTTTCTACTGTTTTTTTTCCCAAAGTTTTTATAACTATTTCCGACCTATTCTTACTTCCTTCTTTCTATTGTCTTTTTCTAAGTTTTTGTCGTTTTAAAAAAAAAATGTTTTTGTGCCTTTTTTCATCAGCATTTAAAAGTTTTCCAGGTACGAGGCTGTTGTTTAGTAAATTTATCGCTGTATTCTTCCTCTTTATATAGGCCTAGACTTTTTTTTTTCTACCAAAAATTATTTGTGGTGGTTAGGGGGTACATGGCTTAAAAGAACTGTTCAAAGGGGATACCTTATTGAAAAAAGCTTGAGAACCACTAGTCTACAACATATGGGATGCTGTTTCCTTTTTATAGTTGCTGTCTTTTAATCAAAGAACTTTGGAGGACTTTGCTCTTGTAAAGCGAGAGGAGCATTCACTCAAAATGTTTGTCTTCCATTTTCATCATTAAAAAACAATGATGAAATGAACAAAAAATCATCATTAAAAAACAAAAACACTATTTAAGTCACCATTAACAAAACTGGCAACCTGAGAGGAGTAAGTTCTTTTGATATACAGTAGACCACATTATTCAGCATTTAGAATTGGTATGAAACAAAGAATTTGCCATATTTTGAAGTCGTAATCAAAAATGTAATCTTGTCATCCTAGAAAATGTACAGTACCCATGATCTAACAACACATTTTTTCAAATGTAATCTGGGTTTATTATAGTTATTTTTTTAGTAATCAGATTACGTATTCTTGATGACATGTAATCAATACAACACAACACTCCCCGCTCGTTATTTATTAGCCTCTGTGGCTTCTCCATATGTACTGTAACGTTAAAGCTACAGTTGGTTACTTCTATAAAAAAATACTTTTTGTCATTATTGCTCAAACTGTCACTGAACCTGGACGAGGCTTGTGTTGTCTCTTTTTGTTGTCATTGCCTAGCAGTACCCTCAGGTACCCTGAAATTCCAGAGTTCTCGCAAGAGCACAATTTGAATTTGCTCAGCGAGTCACTCTGGCATTAAGTAATGATGCTCATTAACTATGCCCTTGTAGCCGAGCTGCACCAATCACAGCGGTGTATCTGATATAGGCAGTTCAGAGGCGAGCTAAACAGATGACGACAGTTTAATCTACTAGTTACCTCTGCTGGTAGCTAAGCGTATGGGGCTCTGGAAACGTCACCCTGTGTATTGTTGTGATTGGACGTAGTGTTATCCAATTGCCAGCAGTGAGATTTTAAAATGCATGCTTGATGCCACCCCTCGAATTGGGCCATTTTCATTACTTGATGCCAGACCCTTAATCTTTCAGATTTGGGTCTGGATTTCCAGGCTATAGCAGCGGTGTTCTCACGACTTAAACATTAAGCATTTACAGGACTTCCCAAGGTGCCCTGCAGGTTTAAGTCATTGTCGCTAGCATTAGGGTTGCAATATTCTGGGAATATTTAAGGTAGAAACTTTCCATGGGAAATAACTGGAATACAATGGAAATATATGGGTTATTTGCTCAGGTTCCTACTGTATTAACCATGTCATATACAGATAGAAAGAAAACTTTTACCATACCATAAGCACAAGCAGACATAATCTATTAATTTGCCAAATAAATCCATTCAGTTGTCAAATACAATGTGAAATATGACATGTGGCGAGTTGGCTAGCTAGGAAATTAACTAATGGGGAAAGGTACACTCGAGCCGACAATGTGGGCAAACAACTAATTTATGAAATACATGTTTTACCATAAAGACTGAATGGAAACAGATTAATTAAAACATCTCATTTAGCAGGATCAAGCAAGCTACATTCCACAACATACCTGCCAAGCCAACACTCCTTGTTCGCTCAGGTTTCTCCCGTGTTTTAAAGGTCCAGTGTGTAACATGTTTAGTCATTCATTATCAAAATCGGTGTTGCACGTTCACAAACTTGTCCTTTTCATGAATGTTTACCACCACCATCTAGTCAAAGTATTCCTATTGGCTTGAAATTTTACATTTGCGTTTACATGAACTGGGGTAGACGCTCCATATTCCTGCGCCATCTTGAAATATGTTAGCCAGTAAGGGACATACAGGACATACTGCTCCGCCTTTCGTGTTTTCGCTGTCACATGATAAACTCACAGGTGCTGCTAAAGCTGCTAACAGGTATCGTAGCTTCCCGGCAAGTTTGAAGAAGGAAACATGGAGGACCACACGTATTCAAAATCCAAACTTCTTCTTCGCCCAGAAAAAGAAAAAGGAGATTGAAAAGAGCAAGAGACTGGTGTCATCAGAAAAAAGCGTGAAGGCTACCGTAGCTGTAATACGTACTTTGAACTGCGTGGAGCGAGAGAGTTGATTGCGATATATGATCTCAACGCTAGATGGGAGAAATTCCCACACATTGGACCTTTAAGGCCGTCTCCCAGCACCGTCCCGTTTTGCTGTTTCTCCCAGGAAACTTGCCTGGCCCTCAAACTTGAATATGAATAATCGTCAAACATGGATCCAGGGTGCGATTTTCCGGGGGGGTTGCGTGGGATTTCCCCCTTTTCTGGTCTATATATCCCTGCCTCTGCTGAATCATTTTGTATCCCCGGCGGAGACAAAATGTACCCCCCCTCGAAGTTATCATCTACTTCACCAATACTCCATTTTATACCTAAAATAGAAGTATTTTAAACTAAGTAAAGCGCTGTAACGTGAACAGTCTATAGTGCCATAGAACAATAAAATCAGAGCGGCAGTTGGTAGATGTGTTTAGCCGCCAATAGGTGAAAGCAGAGTTGGACTAAACAGTTTCCAAAGTCACCAGGATAGTGACTGAAGATGTCAAAACAACAAGCATACAACACAAACTGTGAATCAAAATCGAACATCTAACGTTACGCACTTAACGTTAATAATATGCCGTTGTTCGCAGTGTTAAACTGCAGTGTTTCTGTGATAAAATTATGTTTTGTCATGTTTTAAATAAAATAAAATAAATAAAATCTGGTAATTTCCTTGTTTATTCTCTTCTTTAAAGGTTACATTCAGTAAATGTGATGAGAACCAGGAAAACAGGAGCATCTCTGCCGAAAGGCCCACCAGCTCAGAGAAAAGGGTTGCGACTATCATATTCTCACTGAAAAATGAAGTCGGTGGTCTCGTCAAAGCACTCAGGCTTTTCCAGGTGGGAGTTTTACAGTATATCTAGTTTTAAAAGAATGCTCTGTCATCTTTAAATTCAAATTGCTGAATCTTTTCTGTTGAAATGATCATCTCCGGAGGAGTTTGATCCAGATTGGATTTTTCCCCCTTTTTGACATCTTGTCTATGTATGTGCAGGAAAAACACGTCAACCTTGTTCATATTGAGTCCCGCAAGTCCAAACGAAGGAATTCAGACTTTGAGATCTTTGTGGATTGTGACACTGACCATGAACAGCTCAAGGAGCTGACTCAGCTGCTGAGGAAGCATACTGATATTGTTGAGATCACTCCATGTGAGGACTCCACTTTACCTGTTGATGGTAGGCCATATAACTTTTGACTGAACTGATTTACAATAAGAGTATTTATTCATGCCTAAAACCGTATGTAGCACCAACATTAATAGTGTATAGGGCTGGGTACCCAATTCAGTACTTTTTAGGCACCGCCTAGTCTATATCGATGACATCCCACTTCTGGGATTGCTCCGGTGCTGCCGGAAATTCCATTGGATGTCCCTCATTTTCGGCCGGATGTCAGTCATCTTCCTCTTTCTTTGTGTTGGTGTTCTAAACTCCGGTGGATTGATGAGGACTAGAGTTAACTGCTCCTCAGATCTCTGCAGGGTCAATCCAGACAGCTAGCTAGACTATCTGTCCAATCTGAGTTTTGTCCCGCATGATTAAAACAACATTTGAACGTCCACCAAAACTAGTTCCTTCCCGAGGATAATTTGCAGCGGCACCGTTGCTCCGTTCGGCGCTTAGTGCCCCCCAAGATGATTGTGATTGGTTTAAAGAAATGCCAATAAACCAGAGCATGCTTTTCTTTTCTATTCTTTTACTTTTGAAGCACCGACCGAATTGTCTCCTTAGTATCGAGTATTAAAAAAAATGCCTCGTTTACCCAATTTCAATACCTGAGTAGTAAACCTCATCAGTGTCAGTGAGCCAATAAGCATGCAGCATGCTTCTACCAAGATCTAATAATGTCTGTGATTGGCTGTCTAACGTTACACGTCGTAGAGACACGCAGGAAAAACTACGTCACGTACAGACACAGGGCTCACATAGTAAGAGCTGAAAACTAAACAAAAGATTTGTGCCGTAATGTTGTCATTTCTTTTTGTTTTATAAAATTGATATCCAAAAAAAGTATTCTTTTGGAACCGGTATGGTATTTAAGTCACAGTATTGGTATCAGTACTGGTATCGTTAATTGATACCCAGCCCTAATAGTGTATAGTTATAACAGATTTTCTAATTGAGCTGAAATTGAATTGTATAGCAGCTCGGCTTCTATAGGACTTTAAAGCGTGAGCACCTTATCCCTAGTTTTAGCCTCGCTCCACTGGCTCCCTATCCGCTTCAGGATTGATTTTAAGATTTGATTGCTTGTTTTTTAAGATTTTAAAGATTTTAAAGTGCCAAAGCACTGATGTTGTCTAATCAGACGCTCCCCCATGTTCCGAGATCCAGGTTAAAAAATAAAGGTGGCCGAGGCCTTTTCAGTAGCCGCTCCAAATCTTTGGAATAGTTTACTGATTCAAATATAAGAATTGCTCGGACCGCTGAAACTCAAGTTCTTGCTTAGGAACCACTTCTATTCATTGGCTTTCAATTCCTGTTGAGTTTTGACATCTTGACCTTTTCTACTGTTGGTTATTTGACATATTTGTTTGTGTATTTTATCCTTTTTTTGTCAAGCGTTTTGGTCAACTATGGTTGTTTTTAAATGTGCTGTATAATTAAATTTGAACTTGAACTGAATTGTATTTCAGATATGGCCGGCGTGCCCTGGTTCCCTAAGAAGATCTCTGATTTAGATCTGTCTGCCAACAGGGTTCTGATGTACGGCTCTGAATTAGATGCCGATCATCCGGTATGTAGGACAGACACCGCTGTTACAGTGTACCTTTGATACTTTCTTTACTTTTATGATAAGGAAATTGTGAAAACGTAAACTGATATTGTGAGTGTATTTTTGCAGGGTTTTCAAGACAACATTTACCGTAAAAGAAGAAAATATTTTGCTGATTTGGCTATGAGCTACAAAATGTAAGTTCCATTGTTTCTCGGACTGCGAATCTAAATTGTTTCATTTCTGCTTTGATGCATGAAATTGATTTGGGTGACATTTCCTTAATGTAAGGATAAACCCCTTTTGATGTGCAATCTCATCGTGGGGTAGGTCATGGACAATAACAATCAATAAAGGCAAAATATCAAATATTAAAACACACTTAAGCAAAAAGGTTCCCCTACAACCCCAAACCACATCTAATACATTGCTATTATATATGCATCATCTCCACAAAACTGACAATATGAATTAGGAACTGCCAGTGAAAAAAATGATTTTAATAGTATTGGGAAATGGAACCTATAAGCTATTAAAAGGAAGAGAGGAAAAAACATCAGGATAACAAAGCATAAAGATCCAATTTTGAAATATTTGGGTAAATAAGCAAATAAGTATTGAAAAATAAGTAACAGTTTTGTGTGATTTTTGAAAGTTATTCACATTTGAAGTTGCTTTTCATGTAAAGGCTTGTCCCCCTATTTCCTTAGAAATCAGACCCAACAAAGAAAGGATGTTGAGTGTGTATGCAATTTAAATATAAAGAATAGCTGCATAAATGTATTTAAAAAAAAAAAAAAAGCAACCCATAAAAATGTCTCAGAGTAACATTAAAGTCTAGTCTGGATCAACGAAAGTAGGCCTACATTTCCAGGATAATGCCTGCCATTCCTGCGCCTGCTGTCTGGCACCTGCCATCCGGTGCCTGCCATCTGGCGCCTGCCATCTGGCGCCTGCCGTCCGGCACCGGATTTAAAGAAATAAAAACAAAACAAAACATTATTATTTTTTTTAACAATGTTTTTATTCATTTTTATATAAATTCTGTCCCCTCTCCCTCCCTTCCGTGCTTCCGCGCACTAACCCCCCAACCCTAAATCCGTCTTGTCGGTTATTGGCTGGAATGTTGGAAGACTGTTTGTTATGTTTGGTGGTGCAGGTTGGCGCAGTTTGTTTTTGTTGCCGTTTGTGGAGCCTGGGCTGTCTACACAGACTGTGTTTTTTTTTTAGTGTGTTCAGGGGACAGGCATCTCGCGGATAGTGGGGAGATGTTTGCTATATGTGACAAAAAATGGTGTAACCTAAAAAACGTGTGACATCGCTTAGAGCACCTTTAATCTAACCTACTTCAATTAAACACTTATACACAAATACCGTACTACAAAATGACACCGTATTTATTCATTTGCGACATTACTACATTGTTTCCCCCATGTTTTTATATGATCTCTCAAAGTTGTATAATATATTGTTATCTTGACGTCAATGAGCTAACTAACTCTTTGTCTGTCAGTGGTGATCCTATTCTCCGTATCGACTTCACAACCGAGGAGGTGCGTACCTGGGGCGTGGTGTTCAGGGAGCTCAACAAGCTGTATCCCAGCCACGCCTGCAGGGAGTATCTGAACAACCTCCCTCTGCTGACCAAACACTGTAACTACAGCCAGGACAACATCCCCCAGCTGGAGGACGTCTCTCACTTCCTCAAGGGTAAAGCATGATTTATGCTTCTGCATTAAATTGATGCCGTGGCTACATACGTAGGTACATGGAAATACCGACCCTATGCCGTAACCTGACGTGCACCTGTCGAAAAATGTAACTACACGTCACGGCGACGCACGTTGCTCGGCCGTGGCTTGTTAGCGTTGCATTTCCAACTCATTTCCTCGTTCTCCTTCTCCATGAACAACATGAAATTCTTCCATCTTTTTAAAATGATCCAGCTTTGCTTTCTGAGTGTCTCAGCAAACAACATGATAGGAACAGGAATAACCACGGCTGAGTGGCCTTAGGAGCTGTTTATCTAATGACAAGAGGATGTCAGCTCCACAAAATCTTCAACCCATCACTCAACAAGAAAGACAAAACATGAATATCATGATTATGATTTTTTTTCATGTTTTATTTTTATATTAGTTACTTACATTATTTTCTGCTAAACTTTCCCAAAGGAAAAGTCTAAAGTTACTCACCATAGTGAGGTTACATTACATTGCCTAGCCTTAAACATTAGGTAATGCGTCTACTCTGAAAAAGACTCTTAAGCAATGTGTTCTACGAACATTGGGCCTCAAGACAGTTTTCTTAGTCTTACCCTAAACCTCTCTTACTTTTTTCAGTGAGGCTTGCACGTAGTGTACCAAAGTCTTAACTGCACAAACTCATCTATAAATGGATTGTTTTAACTTGATGAACACCACCTGTACATGAGTGAGTGCACATTCATGAAACTTGATCATTAGCGTAATCAGCGCTCCAAA